>JBAJHX010000011.1:9311461-9323393 GCA_037176925.1 Amniataba percoides | reverse complement strand
GCCGAGATCCTGTACGTTCTCGAGCCTCCTTCAACAGGTCGCGTCCGCTCGTCGGATCGGTGAAACATAAAATTAAAAAGACTCTTAGCCTTTTGACATCTCCTTGCAGGGCTTCAGAAGTTAATCTATCCTCCGTTGAATTCAAATTAACTTGACCTTCCCCTTTACAGCCCGTGTGTGTGTGTTCAGCTGAACCCTTTAAATGGCACAGGACGCACTGCCGCTGTTTGCGTAAATGATACAAGCCGACCTCCCCCCCTTCACCCGAGGCCAGGATGAAACACAAATTACCTTTAGGAAAAAAAAAGGTGGGAAGGGAAGGGGGGCAGGTGAAGGTCGAAGCAGCCTGAGGCGCCTGAGCGAACTCGCCGTCATCCCCAAAAAACAAAAAAAAAGCTGTGACTGAACGTCGGGGCTCGGTATAAATCTCCGAGCTGTAAAACTGGCTCTGTCTACACTGCCCACCCTCATAAATTGGCATCTCTCTGCCACCCCGTCCCACCACCGGCTTCACACATGCTTTATGACAAGAAGATCAGACCACTAAATGAACGGAGGCGAGGGGGCCGTAAATCGTCCGGGCGAAGACGGAGCGAGGCGGCAAGAGGGGGGGGCGGGCATTTGACTCTCGACCAAAGACGAAAAGTGAAGTTTGGCCCTCGGGATTAAAAGAGACAAAAAGTCTGAGTTAAAGGGAGAAACTTTTCCACTTTTTTCCCATCCATCCCCTGTTAGACAATCATTGCGTCATCATGCTCAAAACTCAAACCTCATGCGCCTCCTGTATCGTAGATAAATTTGCCTTTCAACCACCAATTTGCATAGTAATGAAGAAAAATCGATTTCCACAGAACTCCTACGACTCTTTTCTTTTAAGATGCCGAATTCACATTAATACCATCCATATGTTGTCTGAAGACAAGTATGTTGACATAGAAATATTTGCTAATTATACATTAATTTACTTAAGTAATGGCATCATTAGCATAAATGGTTGGTCGTGAGTCTGGATGTGTACGCCCGTGGCTCGTGGATACAGATTACAGATGTGCTCACATTTCATTACGCCGTCGTTTTAATTAGCGCGTTCCAATTGGAAATATATTGAAATCATATTGACGGCTGTAATTTTCAGATTACAGGAGGATGTAATGAAAGACTCCTTCAAAACAGCAATAAAAGGCTCAAATGCAAATCAAATGCCACTATTATGAGATAAACTTTAATTTAATTCAAGCCCCAGAGGGCTTGGTGCTCTGCGATATTGATTTATGACGGCATTTGTATTCCGGTGTTGTTCGCAAAGATCAATACAGCTTGAATTCTTATACATGTGTTAAATGACACATCTACTGCGGTATTCCTCGCTGTCTGTGATATGTAAGTCTGGACGTCGGCCCTTTGCCGGGACGTAAGAGCGATTTTACTTCTTTGTTTTGGAGCACATGCATGCAGTGTTCCTTTCTGCTCCGAGGAGGGAAATTAATTTACCCACAGTGGGCAATTGTGCTCACGCAAACTGTTTTGAGGAGCCATTTTTCATCCTTTATGGGGCCATTTCATCAGAATCCCTGTTTGAAAATAGACAAACTCTCACATTCGTTTGAGAATTATGACACTGTGGCACGCAAAAAGCTGTTCTTTCCACTCCCCCGGCCTTGCGTTCAGGGTCAGCCGAGCTGCCACCGAGGCAGTTTCGGCGGCAGTTTTCGCTCGTGCCGCCGAGATGGAGGAGCAGTTACGGCAACCCATCTCATGATCCGTGTCAGGGTTTCCAGTAGCCTTTAAAATCCTTGAAAAGTCCTTAAAAAAAGTTTTTCAGTAAATCATTGCATTGAACTGAAGGAGCTTGAAGGAGCAATTTACAATTTAAAGTACAAGTTTCCTTCTTTTTCTCTGGTTTCATTGGTCATAAATGTGGAGAAACCCTACAGATCCTCAGTGAACTCCTCACTGGTTTTCTCACTCACAAACACTTTCTGTTCCAGCAAGCTGAAGGCAACACCACTGGCAGCTTGTGATGTATGATGTCTAAGTTTAACCAATTACCCCTCATTCTTGCCAGCTTTGAGTGGTTGAATTACAGCCTGAAAGCCCTCGGAGGTCAATGGAAACTCCTCACTTTTGCAGTCTAAGTGCGTTTGGCAACCCCAAACAAACAGACCACAAACAGCTATGCCATATATTTGAATGTTTTTTATTTTCTGTGATTACTAAATGTCGTGAGGCTAAATAAATCTTCATTACTTTCCTGCTTATTTATTATTTTTTGTCATGCTTTGAAAAGCCTTGGCTGTGTAGTCAGGGATCAAACCAAAGGACATTTTTATAAATGAGGCCCTTGGGTCTGTTGTATCTATTGTGTCTCTGCCTGCCTTTGAAAATGAAATTATTCTTAGAGCGTCCGACTGCCAGCATTCATTTGCCAGTTTATTCTGAACTCCTACGATGCGCTCGGGTTCGTATCATCGTGCATTTTTAGCATTTCTGCACCGTTTTTGCAAGAATCAAAATCAAATAGCCGACTTACTTTTCTATTTTCGTTCTTCTGAGCGGGGCAGCAATCACTGTGGGAATTCAAACCATACGTGAGTGTGTGTGTTCACACCTGTTCAGGCACATATGCCTGTGACGTGTGTGTGTGTGTGTGCTGTGTATGTGTATATTGACCGGATTGGTTGATCTTTGTGCTTAATGGACGGAACGGCCTGAGATTTGCTGCCCTGTGGTGCGCACCCAGGGAACTGAGGCTTCAGCAGGTACAATACACACAACTATAGTCTGCTTGCTACAACACACACACACACACTGGACACAGCAGTTACCCATATGTTCTTTGAACAATCGTGTTTTTTTTCAGTGACTGTAGCTTCACTGTGCCATTCCCTCTCTCCTCGTATATATCTGTCCATCCATCCTCCATCTCTCCATCCATCCACTAAATGCATTATTTGTGAGCTCTTCTCCTTCATCCCAGCTCCTTCTCTCTTCCTCTCACTGTATTTGAATTTCACTGATACTGTATAATACCTACCAAATCTATAAATAATATATCTCCAGCCTTCAAATATGTGTTTCTGTGTTTCCCCTGGTGAAAGTGTGCATCAGCTTGTGTGCACGCCACGCGTAGTAGCAAAAACATTTCCACTCGTCTCCTGGGTTCTGCTAATTAAAACATCTCCTGTCTTAATTTCCCTCAGATTAACATCACACACAAAGCGCCTCAGACAGGAGAACTTGTCTAACTTGGGCACAACTGCCGTAGTTTGACACAGTTTGTGTGTTTTCGCCTGTGCTCCTCTGTGCTTTGTGTACGCGTGTGTAATCTCGCAGACATTAGCTTAGTGAGACCAGCTCTCTCTCCCACAAAGAGATTTCATGATTACAAGGCTAACCCAGATACTTGAAGATGCATGAATAAAATGGCCTGAAAATCTCGGCCCCGTTTGACATTCCTCCGATCGAAATCTCCAAAAGCTGACATTTTCTTGAACTTTTCACTCCCGGATTCTTACATTTTCGCAGCGCCTTGATGTCAGAAAGATTTCTGACGTTGACGTGCACAGGCAACACGGCAAACCCCATTAACGGCGGCCGTTTTCCGGCGCGAGGACCTTCATTAGACTGCAGTGCGGGCACGCGGATGTAGCCGTGTCATTAGCACCATGTTTTCCCTCGTCCATCAGCGCTCCTTTATGGCACATTTCACTCCCAACTAGGTCATTCAGGTTTGCCTGGCAGATGGAATAGCCTGAGCGGCGTGGAGACAGAAAGCAGGCGGGTGCGTAATGATGCACGCACATGCCTTTGCACGCAGACGCATAATCACACTTTGTTTTTGCGCCTTCTCCTGCTTCACGTCAGGTGCGCACTACACTTCATTATTTTGCTCCAACCTCTCTGTCTTCATCTCCATCCTGCTCTTAAACCAGCTCAGACAGGAAGGGGGGGGGGCAGCCACACATGGATGCTGCTATTATTCTCTTCCCACTTCCTCTCCCTCCATCCACTCTGCTGTCAAACTCCCGTGCACAGGCTGTGAAACGCAAACACACACCCATGCAGACAGGCGTCCTCTCGGGGCGGAGCGGGGTAATCATGCCGCAGCACCTCTGGCAAGGCTAATTAAACCAGGACATCTGTGCCTTATTCCACATCTGGAGCAGGTGGCGGCGTCGCCTGCAGTATCTTCCCTCTCCTCCCCTCTTGCCGCCACTGCCGCCGCCTCGTTACTGCACCGCTAAACAATGACGACTGCAAGGGCGCGCACAGACCTCCCTCTGTCTTTTATCTTCTTTTTTTTCAAACAGTTAAATCTTCAGCGAAAGTTGATGCCGCATTATTTTTTCCCGCAGACCTGGCCAGCGAGGGTCGGAGGAGGCCCCGAGCTCCCCAGTGCCCATCTATATTTTCCTGCCAAAAGACGATATGTTAACTAATTTAACCCACGAGGGGATTAATTATCTCTCCAGTTATCTCCCAGCACTTAGTCGAAACAGTTATGAAATTCCACTCTTGATCAACAACCTCTCCGATCAGTCCCTGAGACAGGATTTTGGAAGCTGCAGCCGCTCTCCGCCTCCTCTCTTTTTCCCCGTTTCTGCCTCTGCTGAATTGTGACACAAAAGTGAACCTTTCAAACTGAAATCTCTTTAAAGACAGATTCAAAGTCTCAATCGGGCCGGTGGGGATAGGTGAGGGTTTATCCAAGCGAAATCGAGTCAGACAGTGAGACAGGGTGGTAGGATTTGACGGAGCTGGCTGTTGAATCAAAGCCAGCAGGAGCCTCGGGAGTCTTCAATTACACCGCTCTCCTGGGCAAACGCAAGGAAAAAAAGACTTTGGTGTCTTTATTTGCTTGCCTCCGTGATTATAATTGTGTAAATAAAGGCAGATTAAAAAAAGCTTTATGTAAACAAATAAGGTCATTTGCAGCGGAGTCAGTTAAACTTCCCATAATCCTCCCGTTTGATGTCTTTTATAGTCATCCTTAATCTGAATTCACACTTTGCATGATTCCTCTGCATCACGCTTTATTATCTCCCGTCTCTGCCAAATCGTTATGGGATTTTCTATTCAAATTACTTCTTATTTGGCTGATTCCTGGTGACCCTCCAGCCTTCACAGCACGTCCCCGGGGGCCCGATGACATGCCCGTAACAAGGAGCTTATTGCAGCGTTATTGCCCAGGCATCTAGAAGGTTCCAGGGGCCCGGGGGCACATGTGATGGCGCTGACAGGTCCTGGGGACTCAACTGTCACCGTCAGGGAGCCGACGGGTCGGCTCGATGCAGTTGTCAAACAGCAGGCGAGGAAACACGGGCGGCGCAAACGCTCGGGCGTTCCTCGATAGATGCACCCCCTTCTCCCGTCAGTGTTGTTGCATATGCAAACATGCGACGGAGGCGTGCATGGGAGCAATGGTGGCACCGTACATGCACATGCAAAATGAAAACATAATGTTATTCTGACAGGAGCACACACATATAAAACACACACACACAACCCGGAGAGTCCTTCGGGAGCCCCTGACAGCTCTGCCCTGAGCTTCCAATCCGTCTCAGGGAGCTCCAAACACCCAGTGCAATTACTCTTTCTTGCTGACTGCACCTGCACAACATAATTGAGAAGGCTACTGGGGCTTTGTCACTTAAGGTAAAGATGTAAAAGAAAAAAAAAAGTGCCCCGGCTAAGCTGCAGAACTGCAGCACGGTGCTATTACACCTCAAAGAGCGCATGTGTGTGTGTGGCCTCAAAAGTCTGCCTTGTTTGTGTGTGAGTGGGGATGCGCAGTGTAACGGCCGCTCACTGAAGGATCGGTGATGGAGAGAAACGCATCAGGAATCCTCCACAGTAACTTCTGTGTGAAATATTCTGTGGCGATTCTCCGAGATTTGAACTCCGCAGACGATTCTGTCGAGACGTCGCGCCGGCCTCGCTGCGAATATCAAATATTCATGCATTGTCCGGCGGTTGGGTCCGGCATTAATGGTTCGAGAGCCCGTTTTAATGATGAGAGATTTAATTAAGCTCCGCTGGTGTGACTGGGCCGACTCCTTGAGACCGGGGGATCCCCCGGTCTTGCTTTAATGAAACCAGCAGCAGGTCATTGTCTGTAATGAGAAAATTGACTTGGATCTCATTATATGTCTTTTTTTTCTCATTCTATATCTTGTACAAGGAAGTTCCAGCTGAAGTGAAATGAACTAAAATAACGCACGTGTCAGAGTGGTTGAAAATTGACTTTTTAAACAGTCGCGGGTCACGAGCGTTGAACTCTTTCGCCCGGCGTCTCTCTTTCCCCCGATGAAGGGCCTGGAAACAAATTGCCAGTGCTGCCATTTAACTTATCTGGCAAGCAATTATGAAGCTCGGGCTTTGAAATGAAGTTGACTTGGTTGGTCGAAATGGCAGATCTGTGTGACAGCGTTTTCAGTTATTTGGCAACCTACCGCGACTGGCCGCCAAATCTCTTCGTCCTTTCTTTTTTCCCAGATTCGCATTGAGAGAGAGAGCCAGAGTTGAGAGGGGGCCCAGAAATGTGATCTGAAACACACAATCTTATATTATCGCCATTTGGGAGCACACCATCTTAGCTCTCCATCGAAGCTGAGCACAGACACTGAGCGGTAAATGGTAAATGGTCCTGCATTTATATCGCGCTTTTCTAGTCTTGCAGCCACTCAAAGCGCTTTACAATACAAGCCATTCACCTCATTCACTCACACTTTCAGGCTCTGTTGCTTTCCCAAGGCCACAAGACCTCGCTCATTGATATTCTCATCTCACTTTGTGCAAGAAAGCATAAAAAAAGCATATTTACCTAAATGTCTGGAGCTATACCTTTGAAAATATTTATCCAGCACTTAAGAATCTCTTCTTTTTTTATTTTCCTCTTCCTGTTTGGCCACTTGTGAGGCGAGCCTCCTCCAGGCCTCTGTTCAGAGTCTTTGGATGTTTGTGTGGACTGGAAATATGACAACAATATGACGAACCTTCCTTTGAATTTCAGCTCTCATTCTTCTTCGCTCTTTTTTCCGTCCTTCTCTGAACCTGAGCCTAATTTTCATGGATTTACGAGCACCGCAGAAGTCTGCTGAATCGTTAAGCGAACCCATTTATGAGCCGAGGTGTGATTATTGTGTCTTTTATGAAATATTGCCAACTTTTGCGACTTTCTCAAATGATTTTCCCCCTCTTGTTTTGCCGCTCTTTCTTTCCTCTTCATCCCTCCATCAGACTTTTCTCTGACTCCTCTCCTCCCTTCCCTTCCTCTCATTCATCCTCTTCCTCCTCCCCTCCAGCCCACCTGTGAAAATATCTAACTTTCACCCCCCCCCACTCGGTTATGTATTCCCCCTGAAGGCAGACTAAGCTCTTTCCCTATCTCTCTCTCAGCCCCTCTCTTGTTCTCTCCATCACTCGTACGCCACAGAAAAAAAAGACACCCCAGCTCCGACACACTCCCCTGTCATTTGTCAACACTGTCAGCTCAGATGGGAAGAAACTTCCTACGTACCTGCCTACCACCCACTCTCGCCTCTTTATGTCAAATCCCACCAGAGCCGGAGTAGGCAGTGCCTTCAGCCCTCAGCATCACCTCCCATATCAAGGAGAGCAGCCAGACTTACAGTCGCACCCTGCGAGTGATGAGAAACTGTCACAACACGGTGAGAAAAAATGTGAACCTTGCCAGTTTTCTTCATTGGAAATCACCAGAACACATTCATCTTAATTAAATTTGCAAAAATAGCATTTGAGAATTGCACTTGGACGAATCTTAAGACATAAAAGAATACGACTTTGAAGGCTTGCAGCTTATTTCTGGCACCCCTGTCATAAAAAATAAAAAAATAAAAAACTCAACTAATCCTTGAAAAGTCAAGTCAAGCGCAGCACATTGTGATTTGTTTGCATTTTAAGAATCTTGAAGCTTTTGTTTGATCTCGGCACATGGCGCGCTCGGTTCTCGCCGGTCCGGTTCCAATTACCGCACAAGTTAAGACACTTTAGGCACATGAAAGCTGCGCCACTGCATGTGAAAACACTTACCGAGGAGTGTTACATCAGTCAATTGAGGAATTAATTAGGAGAAAGTTAGAGTTGCATTTGAGTTAAAGAGCTCGGGGTCCCTTTTCCTGTTTCGTCCACAGTTCACAAATCTCAGTTCTGCTCGCTCAAACACCGTCAGAGGACCCGGAGCAAATTCTTTGCGTCTGTCTTCGCTTTACAGTCAAAGAAATGTGAAATTAATTTACGTTTTGCGGCCGTGAGGGAGTTCCTCTGAAAATTGGCTCATCAGGTGCCAAACTTTAAACACTCGTGGTCATATAAGTGCGCTGACATTTCATGAGAAGTAACATGAATTCCCCCTGACAAGGGCAATATCTTCATGTTTCAAGTAGCATTTAGAAAAACACTGACTGAAATTGGTTATTTATCGTAGAACAAATATTAATATTAAAGCTTGAATTACTTTCTGTCTCCGAAGCTACACTTCATTTAACATCTCATAAGAAGTAAAATAGTGATGACTATGGTGAAATTACTTCCTCAATATGGGATACAAGCCGCGTTCATCACGCCGCGATGTTTCCTCGTCACACTGATTGCCTTTACATTGTCACTCGCCTAAAGAAAGGCTGCGGCTCATTTCTTAAGTTTACCACCAGAGCGTCAAAAGCGATTAGGGCCACGGCGACTGAGCTCCTGAGGAGCGAGGGGAGGGAGTGCGGGTGAAGGGGCGTTTCACCGATTCCTGCAAAAAAAAGTCAAAATAAGCAATCCAGACTGAAAGCAGGGTGTGATGCAGTGGTGGAAAATACTTTTCTCAAGTACTGCACTTAAAGGAGTAGCTTTATTTAATACTCTCAATAAGAACATTTTACAAAATGTTTTAACTACTACTGAGGAATTTGTCATTTTCTCAAGTACATCCATGCTCCTTTTATGCTTTTTTTTTTTTACCTCACTACCACTATGCCTGCTCTGATTTAACATACAAAATGAAATAGGATTCTTTATGATGAATTGTCTAAATACACACAGCTAAAACCACACAGAAGCAGTGATAATTTATCAAAAGCACGTTCCAACAGCATGTTTCCTGCTTGCATGGCGACCTGTGGACCACCATGCTGCGAATCATCCAGTGCACGTTTGAAAAATGACATCGGGCTCTTTTGACTCCACTTGTGTAGAGATAAATGGCATCTTGGTATACGCTGTTTTTTTTTTTTTTTTTTTTTGCGCCACTGCTTGTGCTAAAAGCGTTAAAATTCAGACAACAAGATTGACAAGGTAAGCTGCCACGGGAGAGAAAATGGACACTAAGCTGCTGAACAAAAGCTCTCAAATGGGAAATATAAGTTTGTATTCAAGTGAGCATGACAGGCTGTTTTACAAATGCAGTAAAGATTGAGGATCTTTGACTTTGAATAGATGGTTTGTACTTTTTCACTCGCCGAGGCAACAGGTTCGGAAAAGCTTCTTCCCCTAATTCTCGCGTCTATATGTACAACCCAACTTATGCATTTATTCATCAGCTTCAGTGCTCTTGGTTTTTAAAAAAACGCGGGTCAGACAGGATAAGGGTAAAAAACTGCCAATGTGTGTGTGTTCAGCCAAAAAAGAAAAAAAAACTTGGGTCTATTTGATCCTCAGATAGTACAAAGATACGCCTCTGTCTCTGAGTGAGCTCCGGCGAGGTGGAGGGAGGAGGGCCGGAGGAATTACTCACAAGCTCCTGGATTCATAACTACCCGAATGAGCAATAACCGTCCCTCAGTTAGCACGGAGCGCAATAACCCATTTAATTTCATAATTATCGATCGCTTTTGATGGCCGACGCCGAAAGGTCAAGATGAGTTTTTTTTTTCTTCTTCTTCTTTTCCGCCCGTTTTTGAATGTGAGAGCAGACTGAGGCTGATTCACACAGACAGACTCTCCCGCTGAGCGTCTGACAACTGGCTGGCTGATTGGCGGCGGAGACACACAAACACGAGGCGAGCTGCAGCGTACGCATGTACACTGAGAGAAACCACTTGTACACGCACCCTCCTCCAGAAGAAAAAAACACTTCTTACTTGTCTTCTGCGGCGCCCACAACACACTCACAGTCAAACACACACATTTGAGCCTCCCCTGACAGCACATGCACAAATAATGCACACATCAGAAATGTCCACACTTTAAAAAGACTTTCTTTTTCATGTCTGCACATCTGACTAAAAGTCAAGATTTTGTGGTGTTGCAGCGGCTCACTGGTCTTTGTGTGCCTTTTGCTCTTTTTTGTTTTTCCGACTCTTTTTCTTCCCCCCTCTCCTCACTTCTTACCGTCTGTTTGTCTTCTTTCAACTGTCTGTGGATGCAGAAGGGAGGCTGCTGCTCTTATTTTTAATAAGAAGCTTTAAAGGGAGATAAGGAAGCACTTTTATTCTTTTTCGCCTGCTTTTTCGCTCCTACGGCTGCTGTCATCTCGAGAACTGCAAGAGCACTAAAAGTTTAAAAGTACTAAAACTTAATTCTGTAATAATGTCAAAATGTAAGTAACACAAATTAGGATCCTTATCTGATTTTACTGTTGAGAAAAGACAAGCAGAAAACAAATGAGATGCTCGAGCGGCACGGCCTGTTCGAATAAATCCAAAAGGAGACAACAGTGATATCTACAGCCCAAAAAAAGATAATGAAGTGACACACACATAATATCACACCATAAACACTAATACAAATCACCCCTCTGCTCCGTCCTTGCCCTCACTCGCTCCCTCCCATCCCTCCTCGCCCTGTCATACCCACGATTCCTGACTCATCAGACACCATTGTCATGCACCCTCCATCGGCGGCACGCGGGTGCTAAATTATTGGCCCCTTTTTAATAAGGCTATGGATTGTTTGAGGAATGGCACCGGCGCCGCTGTTGATTATATTGAAAGCCTGTTGTTTTATATCCTGCGAATGTCAGATTTCTGCTATTTACATCCCTCAACTCCTGCGCTCCGGCGAATGGCTATTGATTTTGCCAGAGATGAATGGGAGTGGCCGCGTGGAATTAAAAACAAAAAGACAAAACGGGTCGAGAGGACGAGGAGGAGGAGGAGGGTGTGCGTAGTGGAGAAACTGAGGAGGAGAGACTAAAGATCAGGGATGCAAAAAGATATACATCAAACCGTCATTGTGGCGTCTCGTGAAAACGGCGCTCCTCAAGATCTGACTTGAGTTGGACGAGCTGAACAGCAACTCACACGCGAGTTTTTTTCTTTTTTACAACAGCGCCTCGGTTGGACGTCCGTCTTGGCCCGCTCTGTAAACAAAATAATTCCATATTTCGCTCCTGGCACCGTTTTTTAAAGCGGTTTCTCGATGGACTGGGACTCGGTTCAAGACGTGGCGGACTGTTTGATGCCGCTGCCATGTTTTTCGCCCGATTGTCTCCATTGAATTTGTGCGCCTACGGCTACAATCCATGGTCAAGAGCCAGGCTGCAGCTCTGTCTGTTCCAAGCCTTCATCTTATTCTTTTTTTCTCCCTCTCATAGTCTGTTACACATCAACAATCTGTGATGAAGAGTTATTTTTCAATGAAATGATGTTGTAATGTGCTGTTTTTTTTAACCGAATGTTTTGTCTACTTCTTCTACGAGTTTCGACCTGTATTTCCTTGAACAGCTTCAAACAACCTCCAGAGTCATTCACCTTTTTCTAAAATAACTCGTCTGCACAATCATATATTTGCAGACTTTGTAGAGACTGAAGGTCCGTTTTTGACCTTGGAGACAGAAGTTATCCAAACGAAGCTCACATCAGTGTTTGTTTTCAGCTATCACAGTGGTGATTTTCTGAGCATTTTAGGGACTTTGCATTCAAAGACAGAAGTGCAAACTAAGGTATTAGCATCACATTACCAGGAAGGCCAAAATAATAATAATTAT
>JBAJHX010000011.1:9283077-9301581 GCA_037176925.1 Amniataba percoides | reverse complement strand
AAAAAAACCCACCCCCCCCAATGAGACGGGGGGACTGGGGTTCAGAAGGGTGTTTTTCCGATCTTCATTTTTGTGTGTGTGGTCAGCAAAGGTTCTTTCGCACCAGGGCTCGGTTCCCCCCCCCCCCCCCCCCCGCTGCCATTCTGTCCCACTCAGCCTGTGCCCACAGCAATATGGAGGATCACAGAGGAGAGGAAGCGCGCTCATCTTTGCAGAGCCAACGATCCATAAAGCAATATGGGAGTTTATGAGCTCTCAATGTTGTTCAATATAGGGGCGAGTTCAACTACGCAATAGCCCATTGGCTTCTCTCCCTCTGAAAATTTTTGAGTATTTTAGAGGCGGAGAAGATGAAGTTTGCGTGTGAAAAATGTGCAGCAGGTGTATTTAGAGACAAAATATGAAATGCAAATTGTGGATGTTTTAATCAATTTGCTGACTCGTGTTTAATGTTTATTGATTTATTGCAACATTCATCCAGTGGTCAAAAATCCACATCTAAGCAGGAGGCAACAGTTTTTTTTGGAGGGGAGAGTACATTTTAGCCCCCATTATAGCAGCTTTACTTTATTCCAAGTAAGAAGAACAGCACATGATAAGCAGAAAGTAGCTAAATTAGGCAGTGAATCATAAAAACTACACTCAATCGATGCCAGCTAACATACCAGAGTCCATACAAAACAATTTAAGACAAACAGAATATGTTATTGAGCATTTCCTGAACTGACAAACTGACCTGCAAAATTGCAAAAATGCATTTGTGGTGTGCAGTTCTGTCATGCGTCATCTTAAAATGAGTAAAGAATAAGTTTGAAAAGGTTTAACACGCACACTTCCAAAGGCCAAAAGCCAACAGTTGCAGATGTTGAAATTCACATTTAAAGGCGAGACTTGTTCAAATTTGAACAACTGACAAACTTTAATGAGTAGTTTAATTAAATTGAGCAAATCTCACACACACTCGCACACACACGCGGACCTGCAGTCACGCCTGTGGTAACGTGGAGACGGTGCCAGCTGAGTGGAGCAGATGGTGGCAGGGCTGAAGCTGGGGAGGGCTGACTGACTGGTGGAAAAGGCTGGCGGGGACGGAAGGAGCGCTTGATGTGTGGAAATGGGAGGAACTAATTACAGTGGTGGCCGCTGCTTTAGTCGATTGTCATGCATTTATCATTAGCACTGCGGACAAACACGATCGTTTACAGACTCTATATGTTTTAACTATTTATCACACAGCTTTTTTAAAGAATCCAGGTGATTATCTCACATTTCAAGTTTAAGAAATATACATTTTTCCTCATGATCATGACATTATAAGTTTAAGGTGTCATCTTTACTGTGTCCTCATATTTTTACATTTCTTGTGTTTGAGTTTGCTGTTGTCAACCATTCCGAATTTGACTTTTGTGCATTTATTCACACATTTCTTAGTGCACTAATGTTGTACAGCAACATAACAGCAACTGTCTGGCCTCGTGTCATCTTTGCAAAGTACCTTGTATCATTTTCCAGAGCGTTTAATGGCTGAAATGGAAAGTGGAGCTCAGTGCTGTGCTGTGGTTGTAGGTTGTCACGCCATTAGTGTGGATTGGCAAAAGGATGTTCGCCAGAGGCTGTTGGAGGCTGTCAGAGATGTGAGACATAGGCGTGTGTGCGATTATTGTGTGTTTCTGGTTGTTTGTGTGTGTGTGTGTGTGTGTTTGCGTGGCTGAAACCGACAGAGGACTCCGCCGGTTTCTAATTGCCCCGGCCTTCCCACACACCAATAGAGCCGTTTTCCACTCACTATAATATCTTCAAAGTCTTGTAATCTCGTCAGCCGTGCAAAGTCTCCAAGTGAAACCCTCCGTAAAGGTCAACCGGCGCAATTTGAATATCTTTGATTAAACGGTGTGCCGGTGCCAGACCCAGACTGTAGGTCACTGCCTCAGAGAAATGATATCCACCCCTCTCACCCCGCTCGTCCCTCCCCAAGTCTCGACTCTCGCAGCCTCCTCGATGTCGAGGGTCACGTCTGCCGTACCCCGCGCTCCTTTTTTTAGCAATTTACGTAATCTCCCGACCCATTCTTTCCCCGCTACTTATTCCCTCTGTCCCTCAATCCTGCCTTTTTTCCACTTTCTTTTATTTCCTTCCTTCCCTCTGTCTGTAGTGTCTGTCCTGAAATCCCCGATCCTGAATTTTCCCTCTTGTGTCTTCTCTGCCCTCTTTCTCTCGTCCTCCGTTCATTATCTCCCTGTTTCTCACATCTTTCAGAAGCCGTGCTGTACAGCAGTCATTGAACCATGCATACAGCCTGGTGTTTTAGTTAAAAGTCAAAGAATCATAGTTTTTCTCGGCACAAAAATAAAAAGAGGGGACATATTGCACCACTTTTACCAGTGAGAAAGCACAGTTAGCTGGTTGGCTGACCTTTAGAGATTAAGCAGCTTCGGTATGTGATCAAGTTAGCTTGCCTAATAGAAGTTTAAGATAATGGCTATTGTAATTTCCCTTTATATTCATGCTTTCAAAAGGCTTCCTTGATTTTCTCCCCCCATCATTGTTAACTTTATTCTGCAAATCTTTCATTCTTTGAGCTTGAACTCTGCTTTTCGAATGTGTCATCACATCTTAACACGCTCACTCGATCCACAAACCTCCAAAGTGACACTTTTTTTGTATTGTTTTGTTTTCTGTTTATGCCTCTAGTTTGTCCCGGCACAGAGAACAAGCTGAGCACCCTGTCAGACCTGGACCAGCAGTACCGCACCCTGAAGAAGCTCTACGAGAACTGCGAAGTCGTCATGGGCAACCTGGAGATCACCAGCATCGATCGGAACCGCAACCTCTCCTTCCTTAAGGTACGAGCTCCGCCGCCTCCGGTGTGTTTACCCCGGCGGATGTTCAGAACATCATGCTGCGTGTTTCAAACACTGTGGAGAGGACGGAGACCGACCACAGGGAGCATTCAAGGCTCGGTCTCTATTTTCTCTGCACTATTTTCTACACTCTTAAAGGACTTGATAGTTTATGCTATGGTGAGCAATAAATTGAGAGTCTAGACGCTCAGACTCATCACGGTCGTGTTGTGCAATTGCAATTTCACAATAAATCCCACGGACATTTCCTTTTTTGATATTGATATTCTAAGAGTGCAATTACACATTTAATACAGTGCCCACAAAGAAAGAAGTACATGCTGTGAAGTTTCATTCCAGTAAGGGAGTATTTTAGGGCATCATGCAGTGCATAAATTTCACAGAAAATTAAAAGTCATACAGAGCAAAGAGGCAGCGAAGTTCGACGCTGCCAAGGAAACGGGATTGGAAAGTTTCAGCACCACGGACAGAGGCAGACAGAGGCGGCTGCAGTGTTTCGGCTGAAGTTGCTTGCTCTGCACATTTTTGTAACTCTGATCAATACCCTGCTGTTTCTGAGCGAGGCGGCTTGCTTTCTAGCTTACAAGACATTAAGTGTAAATTAGACAGTCGCGGGATTGTCTGTTTCTCCCTAATTGCCCCCATTGTTTCTCCAGAACTAGGCCAAGCATGTTATGAAGCTGTTTCTGACTTTTTGAGTTCTCAATAATTCGGCAATTAAGTGAATCTCAATGTGCAACACACGATGCCAAATGAGCTCAGGATGATAATTGTGGCACAGCCTGCGAAGCTTTTTACGGAATTGGTGGGTTAAAGAATAACTGATTAAACTTTTTGTAACTGATTAAAGCTTTTATATGCCTTTATTTTTTATTACATACATTTTAATGGATAATATTATAAATTTACCAAAGTTTCAAAAGTTAATTTCGATTAAAACAACACAAAGCTACTGTTAAATTTGCATCCAATGTGGCTTTTAATCTGCAAAATCTCTCACATGGAGGGTTTTAAATTGTGTAACTTACTCACTTTGAAAGGACTCACTGATATTGATTGAAGGTCCTTTGGCGTTACAGCACAGCACTATACAGTACAATGGGACTAATGACGAGAGCTAGTGAGAATTGCTATGTAAGAAATGAGCAGCTCTCTGAATGTAAAGTGCCATCGCTCCCGAACACGCTGCTCTCTTGGGTCTGCAGCTGCTTCCTGTACGTGTGTGTGTGTGTCCGTCATCAGGGCTTTTAAGACTGTGCTGTTGCGTGTACTGTACGTGCCACTGGGCGTCATCCCTCCCCCCAAACACCCCCCCTACCCCCTGCTGTTTAATGAAGTGAGGTGTAGTCTAATTACTGGGCCAGCGCTATCAAATGAATACCATAAACAGTCCCATTAGGCAGAGCATCATTAGGGAAACAATTAGGCATCTGGGGGATTGTTAAGTGGATGTGAGCATGTGGGGGGGTCAGGATACGGGGGTTATGTGGTTGCCATGGTAAAGTCTAGAGCAATCACGCCATTGGTCACAGGAAATCAGAGAGAGACTCCGCCCTGCAGGGTTATTGTTTGGTGTGACGTTTCCCTTTCACAGACAAACCATTTATTATTTTTAAGTTTGTATTAAGTAAGTATTTTTAAAATGTGTTTAAAGAATCCAAATTAAAATGAGCTCTGAGAGAGACTTGAAATTTAATTTTTCACCCAGCACCAGTTTTACTTACAACTTTTTGGCTTTAATTAGCACAACGTGCAGGTTTGCTGTTTCCTTGTTTTTGGTGTTTTTGTGTTTCATTCTGTAATTTCGACTATTATAATACCTGCTACATAAAATAACACACACAGTGGTTCATTCAGAGTTCAGTGTCTGCATTCACACATATTATTCCCACACACACACACACTGTGCACGATACACACTTTGCACACATTTGAACAGCTACTCTACGCAGACTCGTGCCCCCTGAGCCGCGGGCAGGCTGGGAATGGCTAAGGAGAACCGACGCGCTTGGCCTCTTTATTCTTTTTTTAAAACAGCAGCCTGGGAGGTACGTACAGTACACGCAGACAAATGGATGTGAAAAGTGTGGATGGAGGGAAGGAGTCGGGATGCGGGAGAGGAGCTGGAGGGGTGTCGCTTTTTTATGGCAGGCAAAAACAGCTGCCGCGCTAAAATTACAATGTTCAGCTACCGTGCCGCAGGGGTGTGTGTTTGTGTGTGTATCTGTGTGCAGAGAGAAGGGATGGCGGGGGCGATGCAGGGCAGAAATGGAGAGAGAGGGAAGGGGGCGAGGGCAGGGACAGACGGGACGACATGGTGATTTTTGCCTGGTGAGATGCTGACAGTTAGATGGATGAGATGGCTGCTCGGCCTCCTCAGGTCCAGCTTTTTTCCAAACCACACTGCTCTAATTTTCCCTTCCTGTCTGCCCGACTTCAGAGTCGGCGAAGAGCACCAGTTACCTTCATAGACCAGTCTGTATCAAATCTGCATCCATTTGTATAAAGCTGAAGCTAGAAGAAGATAAAATGCAGAGTCTAAGGTTGACTTATTTGTGCGTGACCTCAACTGACCTGAATTGATCTCTAAAGCTCACAGCACTGTGATCAAGCCAAATCTTAATCTAGTTTAATGCTAGTTTAATACGTGTATTGAATTACCAAATCCTACTTCTTATCAATCCGCATCTGATCCTGAGAATGGAAAGAATCCAAATGATTTTTCTGAAGAAATAAAATATCAAATCTTAATTTCAAACAGTCGAGCAGCAGGATAAGTTTTCTGTTTCTGCTTAAAACAATTACAGAAGAAAAAAAATGTGTTACATTACCTTTTAAGAAAATACTATATATTCAGTTCATGTTCACCCTTCTCTGGGTTTCCATAATGAAAAAAAAGAATTAATTCACTCGCAAACCAACGGTGGCATCAACTTTCTGTGAGTTAAAGAAGGTCAGCTTTGGCCAAGGTTGGCCTGAGATTTGCGTTCTTAAAACGTCTCACTCAGACTTGTTTCGGGCCCCTCAGAAGTACTTTTGGTGGGGAGTTTTTTGAATACAGGCACAGGTGTCTGAAGGGCATCACCTCTGTCTAGTTTGCTGGCCGGCTCCCTTGGCCGCTGTCTGTCTGTCACTCAGAATGACCCATTTTCCCAGAAGTGAAGCGGGGGGAGCCGCGCCAAGTGGCCCGCAGTGGCCCACAACCAGCTAATGATGTCACCTAGGCTGAAGGACTCTTCATTAAAGCCGGATCAATGTGGCGGCTCGCGCTGCAAACACAGGGCGCGGCGCCAGGGCTGCAGCTGAGAGCGGAGGGACGGGGGATGTCCGTCCGCGAAGCCAGGAGGAGACGCACAGCGAGTCGTGTGTCACTGCGTGTGTGTGTGTGTCTCCAACTTCTGCCTGGAGAAGTGAATTTATCACAAGTTAGGGATAGAAACACACACACACACACACACACACATTCAAGCTGCAGCAATAAAGAGAGATGAATGACACGGTCACTGAGGTGTATACTCTATGTCGACATGCAGACAGAGACACTCTTTACTGAGCTTATCTCTGGCAAACACCAGCCGAGAGAGACAGAGAGAAAACAGAGATACAGCTTTTTTAAGAAGCACTCATTTCCAAACTCTTCCCTTTTTTTTTTTTTTAAAGAGAAGGAGTAACGTGGCTCCGCGAGTTCAGTTCAGCGCAGCCAGGCAACAGAGAAGACAATAAATAAAAAGAGATGAGAGAGGAGAGAAGAGAGACTCCTCACACCAAAGACTTCCCATTTTCCTGTGGCTGTATTTCAGCTGCAAATGAAAGCTCTCAGTGATTCTGCAGCTCAGCTATTCTCAAAGCGTACATCCTCAGAAATCTATTGTGGAGGCACGCGTTTTCTGCTCGGCTGCTTCATATGCTTAGCAAACTATCAGCATCTGTGTGTGTGTGTGTGTGTGCATTTACTTGCAGCCTGCTGTGCTGATGTTATATTAGCGGAGGTGTCGAAGACGGGGCTCGAGTCAAAATGAGGTTACAGAACGCGCTCACCACTGTGGCGGCGTTCATATATTACAGCACACTTTCATCCTTGGTGGTTTTGCGTCACGACTCCGTCAGCCATAACTTGCCCTTCTTTTTTTCCTTTCTTCCTTCTCCTCCTTTTATGTCCTTGCTCTAACCTGCTGAGATCGGGGGTGCTTCTCAGAGATTACTGCTTCTCTGCGTGTCATTATTCAGCACTCATCCGATCGCTCCCCCTCCCTGCCTGAGAATGCGACTCCACGCTATTAATTTACTGTGAGGCAGTAATTCAGGCTTCACTCTATCACATTCGTTTCACCGTGTCTGTCCTTCATCGATGTTTGCCATTCATCGCTCGTGATGCGCTCCGCGGCCCACAGTATTCTGGGAGCATTTTTCATGGTTTGGCTCTGCGGCTCCAATTAAGGGACATCTTCATGCTACAACGTACGATACTTTAGACAAAGGTGAGCGTGCAGCAGTGAGGCAACAGTTTGGCTCCTTCCTGCAGGGAAAACATCTCAATTATAAGCAACACTGAGTTTTAATTTCACCTCTGAGCATGTTCAGATTTGGGCTGTCCCTAAAGCAATCCAGGGGGGTAACATGGTGATAAAATGCATCTTCACATGTTTTTATGTTCAGAGGAAACAGTCAGCACACTCAAGTCATAAGATGAAAGTGTTATAGAGGGTTTCTTACCACGGAAATCATTTGTAGACCAGCAACAGTTTATTCTCTGACATACTGGTAACCAATAAAAAGACTTTAGAATAGATGTTGATATGTCTTTGCTTTTTTTGGCAGTTGCATTTAGCACTTTACACTTCATTTGTAGTTGGCTCTCTATGTTCGAGCTGAGGAACGACTGCAGGCTGCAGTCTTACTGCCTTGAGATACGTGCTTGGATTTACTTTTCTGGAGCATGTTTGGGCATACTATACAATATTTTGTAGAAAATAAAATGCTGTAATTTTCTTAACGTGGCAACAAAAGTATAGATGTAGAGTTTAAAGACATTCAGACTCAGGTCCCTCGTAGGTTTGGCCTCCTCAGAGCTCTGACCTCAGCCTCGTCCAAAAACTCTGGGATGGTTTGCACCACCGAATGTCTGGTGAGCCAACATCAGCATCAGCCATCGCTGAAGTTCTTGCAAGTCCCTGCAGCCAGTTTCCAAAATCTTGTGGGAAGTTTTCCCAGAACAGTGAAGGCTGTCATAGCTGCAGATTAAGGCCTGTGGATTTGTTCAGCACTGCCATGTTGGTGCGAGGTCCAAACACCCTCCCTGAGGTGGACTTAAGGAACTAGGGTACGAATGAACTTATCCATGTCAAAACATCAGCAGCCTTGCGTTGGCAGCAATCTAGTGTTTCTCAAGTTTTAAGTTTTTACTACCTCAGAACAAAAAGGGAAGAAAACACAAAAAACAGTCCTCCTAGCCCGACCAGTTACAGTCCAGTGTCCACAAACTTTCTGCCAGGTGCTGTATTGGAAACTCATTTCAGTTGTTCAGTTGAGTTGTTTTCATATGACTGTTATTTTTGTGAAATTTTCCCCCAATTACTTCCCATCCATCTCTGCATTTTCC
The DNA here is from genome assembly GCA_037176925.1 of Amniataba percoides. Taxonomy (NCBI): domain Eukaryota; kingdom Metazoa; phylum Chordata; class Actinopteri; order Centrarchiformes; family Terapontidae; genus Amniataba; species Amniataba percoides. Next base: position 9,293,121 of record JBAJHX010000011.1, on the reverse strand, counting down.
GGGCTCGGACTCTGGGCTCAAGGCCTTTCGAGTGAGACCGAGAGGAGAGCTCTCCCTCTGCAGAGAGAGATGTTATTTACATGGAGAGACAGAGAGAGGTGGAGGATAAGGCCGGCGAGGAGGTCAAGTGCTCCTCTCCCCCTCTCTCCCTGCTCCTGCTCTCTCCAGATGTTTCGCAGTATTGTGCTCCAAGCGGCACAATGGCCGTCGCGGGGCCTCTTCACCAAATAATGACACCATGATGCCGAGCGGCGGCTGGAGAGGGGGCGTGTTAGCCGGGCGAATCGTACAGTTTCATTGGCCTCTGAACCAGCTGAGGAGCTCATAAAAGGTTGGGACTGTCGCCTGGAACGGGAGGCTGTTAGCGCCTCGCGGACTCCCGGCAGCGTCTGCATAATTACAGCTCTTAACGCTGGGAAAATTAGCACCCTGCTCGTGCCAGCCAGCACCCTGCCAGATCACAGTGGTACAACCCTGATGTATCTCATAGCCCGTTAATTGTAGGGTAATGGAGACGTCCAAGTCCAAAGAGAAGAAAAATACAATATTTTACTCTTTGTTTTAATTTATGTTATCTTCTCTGCTTTACTAGAGTGAGGCTGCTTTGTGCAGTTGAGTAATTTGGTTACAAAATGCGAAGTAGAAAAGCTCAAAGTTGTAAGTATTTTATCAGATAAAATAAGAACATGAAAAGGAAAAGAAAAAAAATCCTGCCAAGGACATTTTTCCACTTCCAAAGTTCAGTTCCAGGAAATTGTAAATGTAGAGAAAAACAAAGGAAATTATTCAGCATGTTTTTTAAAGACAACGTGATCTCACCCTGTTGGCTGATATTTTCAGCAAAATATTACTGCAACAGACAAAACTACATTTTAGAGTCATTTTGTTATTATCCACCATTTCTACTTACAAGTTCATTTGAGGAAAAAAAACATTTATACCAAAAAAATATATTCTGCGTGCTGTTGCAACAAAGTTTATTTCACGCCTCAAAAATGTAAATAAACTGATGTAGAAAAATATCTTCAACAAAGATGTGCATGTTTATCAGTGTGAGTGTGTGTGTGTGTGTGTGTGTGTGTGTGTGTGTGTGTGTGTGTGTGTGTGTGTGTGTGTGTGTGTGTGTGTGTTGCTCCTCTTCTCTTCTCACTCAAGCTGTACAGAGGCACAAACACAAACATGCCTGACAGATGAAAATGGACAGATCTGTCATTTCCTCTGTCTGTGTGACTGTCCATCAGGACGCTGCAGCAGATAACACACAGTTAGCATGAGCATTAAAGGCAGAACAGCAGAAAGGCTGTCTTTTATCAACACAATAAACACATTATCTCTGCTTTGTTGCAGCTGTTTGTCTGAGCACAGAGGAGCTCCTGCTCGATTATCATTTTCATGTTTTTCATGTTTTGTGCCTTGAATCAGTGAGACTTCAAATTATATGATGTTTACTTGATGTGTCAAGCAAATAGCGAAATTAAAATGTAACACATGAAGAAGGTGTTACACGAGTGGTGAAGTTTTAATCAACATCTTTAGTCAAATATTTGATGATGAACACGCTTAAGTTCATAATCCATCTCATAACTTCTGAACCTGAAATAAACCTCGAAACATTTAAACAGGGAGGAATTTATAGCCTGGAGACACCTAATGTTTAAGGTTATATATTTATGTCCAGTGTGGCTGGACTTTCCTTAAGAAAATGAGCATAATAACCAAGTTCGGAGTCTAATCTGTTGATAGAGCTATCACATATTCATGCACTCTGTTCTAACAGCTAAAAAGTGCCAACATCCCAAAGGCAGAACAGCGGGTGGTAAAAGGTTAAAAACTGCCCTCAGGCACCTCTGAAACCTCTCAAATTATTAATTGTAACAATTTACTCAACCCACCGTTTAGAATTTATAAGCAGTATATGAGTATATAAGAAATGCTTGTACTGTATGTGTGTTTATTTGGTTTAGTTTGTTTTCATCGTTCATCATTTATCTAAAAACTAAACTATATCTAAACTATGCAAAGTCAAGCAACAAAATTTAAAGAAGAAAAGAAATTCATTTCATTTTCTCTGCAAAATGTAGCTCAGAAGTGAAAACAAGGAAGGAAAAATATAAAGTAGATAAAAATGGAGGTGCAGATTTAAACAGATACCATGCAGGCACAGTGTTTACAGAGTTGACACCTTTTTGGCAGACTGCCCTGTTTGGCCTGTTTGGACCGGGCTCCTGTGGGAGTCACAGCCCCACAGCTCGTATTGGGGTGTCTTCTGCCCCCGGGGGGTCTCGGTAGGTGGTACGACAGGGACACGGCTCCCGCTCATTACTGGACTCCTGGTTGAATAGCCTGCAGCATTGGAGGGCTGCAGAGAGCGATGCGGGGTGGGGGGGGATAGATGCACACACACTTATACAGCACACATTATGGAAACATATGCATGTACACACAGACAAACACATTACACATGCATGCACACACCCTCCCTTGTGCTCAGGATTGTGCTTCCTCGCCCGTTCATCCGTGCACGTGTGTGTGGTCGGCCGCACGCCTGCTTTTTTGTCGGCCTGATCAAAGCAGACACGGTGCAGAGCAGAGGTCTCAGAGGTGAAATTAAAGTCTTGCTGCTTCCACGGCGCGGAGGGGGAAAGTGATTACCGTTAAATTAAAAGGTACGACCATAAAAGCGCGCCACGACCGAACCCTCGCAATTCATCAAAATGATCCCACGGCGCGTCATTTGCTTATCAAATTGTAAAATATTGTCCATGACACCGGCGTAACAGGGGCGTAATTAATGCACTAAATCAATTCCGAATCACTCTGCTCAGAGTGGCCCTGCTGGGATGCCGTCATTATCGCAAATTATGGTGGCAGATGCATGGGGCCGAGAGGAACGGATAAAGCTCTAGTGGTGCCTTCCCCTCCTCTGCAACCAGTCCTGCTCATATCCCACTCTCTCTGACTCACTGAGTGTCAAACACTGTGGCATTTCTCTTCACTCACACCTGTGCTATCTTATTACCAGGTGCAAATAGTTTTATTAGTGAGCGCTATTTTAAAAATTCATGTCCCGAAATCATCCCCTGGCTGTCGCTGGCGTGTGGGTTTTAATGACAATAAAGAGCACGTCTTCATCTTCAAAGAGGTAAATCGAAGAGATGAATATATTAATAGCCTGATCTTCTTTTCTTTTCTCTCTTTCTTTTATGTCTGAGGATGATGAATACGGAGAGGCTCAGCACACAATTCCCATTAAAATACAACAGTTTTATCGCTTTAAAGAGGTTATTTACTCCCACACGACTGAAAGCCTTTCCATCATTGAGTGCTGTTAGAGTGCAGCTGTGGAAGTTCAAATCTCACCATGTAATACATGTTTTTTTTTTTGTCATTTTTGCTCGAGGTATGCACTTGGTCCTTGCCCCAAACAATTCTCGTAGCTTATGCAATGATAAAAAACGTTGTAGAGATCTCCTGTGGGATGATATTTTAACTTCTACAATGTTGATATACAGATGTATCTGTATCACTTGATCAAGTGATGTGTGAATTTTTATAGGAATTTTTTGGTTATTATTAATTGTGTAATTCCTCACTTTTCCTCATTTAAGTTGTTTGCAAGAATAAAAAAAAATCACCCTATGAGGCATTTTCTATGTTTCTTTTTAGCCTTGACAGATGCCTCATGAAATACACAAAAAGATCATTTGAATAGTTGAAAATGAATTTCCCGTCAAGCACAGTCCGAAAAGGTCAAAAATTTGCAATCTCAATTTTTCAGTGAGAAGTTGCTCTAAAAAGTGTGGATGTGAAAATCTGCAGAGTTAGACCATATGATGCGATCAAGAGCTGCAGCATTATGGAGTTTAAACTAGTGACTTTTTAGTCATTTTTTGACATTTTTAGTGCATGTCTTTTTCTTCATCAATTATCAAGACAGGTCATTGGTTAGAGATGCAACTTCGGGGGTTTTAGAGAACAACCTCTTCTGTTTGAAGCAACTCAAACATCCTTAATTTTTCTCTGGCATCGCATGGAAACACTAAAAGCATGAACAACAGTCTCACACTCCTGCAGGGAAAAGTGAAGCCAAACCAAAAAAAAAAATAGCCTCTCTCTGCAAAACGCAAATAAATAATTGACTTTCTCTTGTTTCACTCTTCTCCCACAACTTCCCACGAACTTTCTTTCCCTCACATCTCCGCTGCTAACATATGAATAGTTACATCATGAGACAGTCCACAAGACTGAGCAATTTTGTGTCTGGCAGTGCTCGGCAGTGCTTGTGTAACGGTGCTGCGATGCCTTTTTGAAGGCGGCGCATCATAGCCTGCAGGATGTATTATGTATGCATATTGCATTTTTATGACATTTCCTAAAGATTTCGTGACTCGCAGTGATTTATAGGGGTTTTTTCAAATGCATATTCCACAAAGTGCACACCAAAGAAGTTGTTTTTCTGAATTTTCAAGTGTTGCGTTTGCATAAAAACTTCAAGCTGCACATATTACATGCATGTAAAACATTCAGTATGTTTGATAGTCTCACATTATCACACAGTTTTACACTCCGGGGGCTGTTAGTGGCAAAGGATGGCAGAAAGAGGAAAATCTGCATCGCAGTACTTTATAGTTTTGTGGGTAATTTTTCACCTGCCAGAGCTGTAATGATTTCACTTTGTTTTCAATAGATCAACATCCACTTTTGCATTGTTGCTCTCGAAGACGCTGGCCAGATATATTTAGAAGACTTTTAATTTGTCGTGACTTGATATCCTCGTTTACTTCTGCTCTGTCCGATTCACCAAAAGGCTTTATATGTGATAAAGAAGAATTGCTGCGACAAGAGATCATCTGATTGCATTCACAGTGCAAAAAAAAGAAGATTACAACCTCTTCACGATGACAGAAAACAGCGCTGCCACCCACAACTGGACCGCGGCAGACTGATGACTTGATACGCTTCAGCTCCAAATATCACAGTGTTAGAATAAGCGTGCATCAGCTTGTGCAGGGTGTTGGCATTTGTCTGAAGTGGGACACATTTGCCTTTGTAGCAGGTGGCGCTTGAACGCTCACTTAAATGCTAAAGACCCCGAATATGTGCGCTGGGACGGATCCAGCGTGTTATTAGCAGTATTACACCTTAATACCAGTCTGCTATTGTTGTCCTCTTGGCTCCGTTGGCTCCTCTTTTATTCAGCTTGGCGTCGCATAGTTGCTGGGATGCACTTTCTCCCAGTGCAGTTTTAAGAAACACACTCAGTTGTGTGTCGCTTCTGTAACACCAATCCCACCATTAAGAGCACCCAGGCTTCTCTTCGGTCCCCCCTCAGATATTAAAGACACATCTTAGCAGCAGATTAATTTATGGGTTTGCGTAAATTGTTTCTCCCGATGCCTTTTTAATATCCGCCTCTCGCTGCTGGCTTAGGGAAGAGTGGAGGGAACAGATTGTGTTCCTCGGTGACATTTACACCGCGTATGTGTGAGTGTATGTGAATGATATGTATGCATTATGTGATTCACAGTGTGCTTGTGTGCCGGCCGCTTTCCTAAGTTTGCGTGTGTCTGCGTGTGCTAGTTTCAGATGATCCAGCCTGTTGAATCCCTCTTATAAATATTCTCTACTCATTGAACAGCATTTTCTTCTGGTATAGCAGTTAAGACTGTGAGTATTGAAAGTTCACTCTACTCACAGCATCCTCACTGTTGACCAAGTCCATATTTTTGTGTATAGCTGTAAAAACTTTATCAGAAAACTTGCAAGTGCTGAAGGTTTTGTTGAAATCATCTGACACTTTGCTCCAGATTGGATTATCTCAACAACTATTGGACGAATTGCCATGATTTTTTATTACATTCGTAGTCTCTAGAGGAGGAAACTGAATTTTTCTGGTGATCAACGATGTTTCATTTTGTGCCACCATGAAGGTGATATTTGTGGCTTTGAGATAAACAGCTTAATATCATTGGATGTTTTGCCATGAAATTTGCTCCAGACATTTCACATTTCCCTCTTCATCTCTTAAATCTCTTCATTTTTCATCTAATGCCTTCATCAGGTCGACATTTCAGTCTGCACGCTACTCTGGTTTACGATCAAACACCTTCCAAAAGAACAGTATTCCCGTCAGCCTCAGATGCAATTTTGTGCTAATTAGCAGCTACCTGCATGCCAAACTCGCACACTGAACACGGTGAAGGTCATACCTGTTAAACGGCACGTTATCAGCATCTTTGTGGGGATATCTGCACCGTGATGTCAGAACTGAGCTCAACATCATGGCAGAGCCTTCGTCTAGTAACTCTTGAGAACTCTTTGAGAAATGCAAAAAAAAAAAAAAAAAAAAAAGAGTAATGTTTAAGAGACAGGACAAAAAGCAGCAAATAACCACCTGCCTTAAAAAAAAACACACTAGACAGCTACACAAACTCACACAGAGCTGGAAACACCATCAAAGTCAGCAGGAGTGTGAATGTTTCTCTCTGTTCTTTATCTTATGCTGCTCTTACATTGTCCTGAAATGACTGTAATTCCATTAGAGTTACTGTCAAGCCTGTCCTATTTATTATTACCTAGCGTATTGTACTTATACTTGAAGTATGCATGCAGATAGCAAAAACTCCTCTCTTATAGTCCTCAACTTGCGCCTCGGGAATTATTTCCACACTCGCTAAAAAAAATCGTGGTTCATGCATTTCCATCCTGCTCCATAATCCACTCTGCTGCCGGATACTCGAAGAAGAAGAAGAAGAAGAAGTCTCTTTGTTTCAGGGGAAATCTCATCACAGAGTTAAAAACGTTATTGTGCAGTACTTCCTCTTTTTACCTATATAGGCTCTCAGGATCCAGCAGGGGATCGCTTCCAAAACCTCAAGGTGAACAGAGCAGCAAACTGCAGGCGCACATCACCCAGAGCTTGTAATTTAGACAGAAGCCGAGACAAAATATGATTTCATATATATTGTTTAATAAGATAAGAGTGAAGGAGGCCGAGCTGCTGAGGTAAGCTGGGGCAGGAAACAGAAATGAAGCAGCACATCACTTTTATCCCGTTTGTGTCCAACTCAGAATATTACGTTACATGTGCATCATCTCTCATATGAAAGAAATGATTTATACAAGTGTTTACAGCTTTATTGGTGAGGTTTGGTTAGTTTAGGTATCGTCTAAGTTCCCAGTGTAGACTGTTGGGAGGAGATATGATGCAACAGTGGTTTCCCATCAGTGCCGACTTCTTCCTTTTAACAAAATTCTTCATATTTTTTTTAACTTTGAATATTTTCCCCTCGGTTTCTGTATCACCAAGAGTGTTTCTTTTACAAGAAACTTTAGGAGGGTTTCTTACCCCTTTTTTTAATGCGCATAGTCAGTGTGGTTAAGAAGCTGCAGCCATTTTAATTTGGGTGTTTAATTTGATCCCAAAACGGAGGTGGAGGGCCTTCAAGAGATTTAGTGACTTTATGAGGGTATTAGCCTTTAAAAAGGTCAACGTCCTCAAATAAGTCCCCCCAAAAAACGGATGTGATGTCGCCATTCGGAGCTGAGCGATGGCGCGCGGTAAACAGACGGCGAGGGCGATGCTGCAACTCTGAGTCTGTTTGTGTAACGTAACGGTGATGAAACAGGCCCGAATAACACGCTTTTTCACTTCCAAACACGGCGCAGCAGTGTTTCTGCTGGCACACAGAGACAGTCAAAGGGGAACGAAGGCGATCTCTCACCTGCGAGTCCGCCTGCTTTAAGATTGCAACAAAACAAAAACACACCTCTGAGTTCATCTGTGCAGGCTTCAGTAGAAGTCAGTGGGATACAGAAGGAATATTAAGTGTAAGTAAGTGTGATGTGACTGTATTTTAACACCTTCACACCACTTTGGCCTTTGATTGTGACACAGCAGTCTTTATTTCCCACAATTACTGCACATTGCTTGTCAGAAGGTGATGCAGTTGATTTCTGGTGATGACAGAGATCCATATTCACATTCGCCCTGGAGTCGTAAGATGTAAGGATGCTCGCACAGTTCAGAGAAAAGTATAAGTGAATGTCTCCAACGTCTGACGGGTGTCCAATTTCCTGACTTATATTAACAATCATCGGTGTGTGGGGGGCCTGGGCGCGTCTGCGAATGAATGAACTATAAAAGGAAAAACACCTTCGACCGCCGTGGAGATGGATTTTTACCCCCCCACAGAGAAAGATGATTATTTTAAGCTTTCTCTGACTGGCTAAGATACCGTACAATAAGTCAAGGAGCAGAAACTACACACACATTTAATCTACATAAAATCACCTGATAGCAAACACAAGCGCTTTATTTCTCCTCTGAAGTCTTTAATTGAAGGCCTCTGTCGTGCTAATTGCTGCATATTGTACATCAAATTTACAGTCCAGTGTTGTAGTTGGCATTTATCATGTCTGCTTTATCTCAGATTTCATTACGTGGCCAAATTGATTTCTGTAGCCAATCCACCCCTTCTAAAAGCACACGCGTGTCTCCACAAACAGACAAACAGACGCGCGCACACTTTGCACAAATCAGGACATCCATCTGTGATTAGGGCGATTTGATTCCAGAGTAATGAAGTAGTTTAGCGCTGAAACGTGGCGTGACTCACAACCGCTGACGCGGCAAAATGGCCGACGCGCGCCCTCCTTAGCCAGTATGCACACACGTACATGCATTTACGCTTGATAAAGAGACAAGACAGATCAAATCTGACACGGTTGTAATCAGTCCCACAGCTGCCTGCTTACCTGGCCTGAATACATTTGCAGTCCACACATTGTATGTGAGAAATAAAATAAATGCTTTGATTTAGAAAGGAGGATTTGTTGACGAGAGGGGCAGGTCTAATTCCTGCTGTCTTAATGCCAATAACCAATAAAATTCAACCAAATTTCTGATCATTTTACTTTTATTAAGATTACTACATTGACCATCGTTCTCTTAGAACACGAGTTTAACTTTTGTTCTTTTTCTTTGTTTCACACTATTGTTCTCTGATTCTCTGCTTCACACTGTTAGTATGAGAGGATGATGGTGAATATGGGGGATTTGTGCTCCACATGAGAAGAGAAGTATGATTTATGTCGTGGATGACCTCTCATAACACAGTCATTACCTGCAACTTCTATTTTGTTTCCTTAAATTCACAACCCTGCACGCTGGGAGTTTGTGTTTGTGTATGTGTGTGTTTTTCTTTCCTGCCTTCTTACCCTCTGACATAAATTGATTATTCAAGCAAAGCCTCACATTGTCCAACCTATGGCTGTATCCTACCTCTGCGCCGGGGCCCAATCATCAATCACTTCGAGGGGCCGGTAAGCACCTTTTTCTCCCCCAGAGGAGTGAGCTGACATTGGGGGCTCTTCCGTCTCCTCTCCCTGGACTTGTCGGTGCCCCTTCCTCCACAAAAGATCATGCCAGCGCTCAAAAATCTCCGTCTTAAACCCGGATGACCATGAATAATGAGGGACTTAAATATGAGATACAGGAGCGAGGTGCAGTAGGAGATAAAATGCTTCTCACTTTTTTTTTTCCCTCCATAGCTACTGTCAAGCGGGCCTGTGGCTGACGTGCACTAGCTTTGTCACATAACTGCATTATGTAGGGTCCCCAAAGGCTACGGCATAATGCGATACACCATGTGACTGTTGCTGGGTTGCTCCAACAGCCTCGTCTCATGAGTTATGTATTAGTGTTTTCACTGCGGCTTAAGGATCAGATACTGTACTGCACTGTCACTGTTTTAGAGTTTGCCTGCTAATGCGTGGCAAACTTTCCCCCTTTGGTAATTTGGATTTCAGAGTCGGGGTCTTTACTGTAGATGTGTCTTGACAACGCAGACGCCTCACGGACGCCGCTCATGAAGCGGGCTCGTACGAGATTGTCGGGCTGTCTGAGACAATAAATATCAGCGCCGAAAGCCAGTGGCACAGATGCTGCTGCAGGCACACCCCTGGATAACAACACACACACACACACACACACACACACACACACACACACACACACACACACACACACACACACACACACAC
>JBAJHX010000011.1:9252430-9282238 GCA_037176925.1 Amniataba percoides | reverse complement strand
GAGCTGAGGGAGAAATTGACTTTCCCTAATGTGCTGGCGGAGAAACTAAAATACCTTAAAGGATTCGGGGCCGCTCTGCACCGCCGACATGAAAAGTGGTGTGTGGGTTCAAAACTCTCCGACGTTTGATGTGGTTTCCATTTGAAGTGAGCAAAAAGCCCCCCTCCCCCACCTGCACACTTTTCACCCTGTTGATTCATCTCAGGAGTACCTGGGGGGGGTATGATCAACAAACTTGAGGTGTCTCTTACAAGTCCTTTAGAAAAAGATCCCCCCGAACCCTGCGCAAATGCCTGTACCTGAATGACTCCGTCGTTTTCACGGTGACATTTCATGCAGCTGGATTTTCATTTATTTCAAAGTCAATGGCCCTCCTCTCAGAGGCCTTGATTTTTTAAACAGAATTTCTCAAAATCTTGAATGTCACACCCGAGTGCTCTCAGCATACTTAGCAGCCAAACAGTCGCGCGGGGTGAAGGAGTGCACACTTCTCTCACAGAGCTCATTGAAGCGAATTGGTAAACAGGTCCCCGCCCACCCATTGACTTTGCCGCCGCGTGGAAGAGTCAGATTGCGCCGCCGCGGTCGGATCAAACCGTCGAGAGCCGGCCGTCTTGCCGCTGACATGCGCCGCTGCACTCTCCTTGACTCGCTGGCAGAGTGCTCTATATGTATGGAAATGAGCCATAATCACCATAATATGTGTCCCATCTCTTGTATTTTATAATGGTGTCGTTATACTTTTTTGCCTTTTTGCCCCTTCCTCGTCTCCTTTTCCAACCCCTCTCTCTCCACCTATCGCTTCCCCACCTTCACCGAATCCCTTCCTCCTTCCATATCGCTCCTTCTCATGCCATCTACCTCATTTACACTCTCACTCATCCAGATGACAGGAACAGGTGCACTATTAATTATGCTTTGAAATATATCTCCTCTGCTCCGCTTCCCTCCCCCTTATCATCGCTTTCTGCAAAATGCTTCACCACTCTGCACCCCCTAACCCTAAACTTTTCTCCTCTTGTTCTTCGAGTTTGTTGTTTATTCTTTCACTTTGAATTCCTTTTTTTTTACGTTTTCATTCTTTGACGTGCGTTTATGTCTAATTTTTAGGCCTCTTATGCTGAGGTTACAGCTTAATTGTGTCATTATCTGGGGGTTATCAAACGGTTTTCACATGATCATGTCCTAACTATCTCATTATCTCGAGACAGCAGCTCGGTTTGTAGCGCTCGTGTTCGCCATCCCGAGATAACAATTGAATTACATCATTATCTCAAGGTATCAAACGTTGTTTTTCTTACGAGCTCGACTTAAATATCTCATTATTTTGAGATAACAAAGCCGTGTTTTTTTGTTTTTGTTTTTTTTCCTGAGATCCAGCTGCTTCACCCCAATGATGTTGTTTAAGAGTCTATCAAAATCGGCTTAGGCTGATGAAAGCGACACTGTCAGGAGAGAGAGTCCGGCAAAGATTAAATTTCGAGAACATAAATAAAGGAGAATTAACCCCAAGATGGAAATTAAGCCGCCTGGTCCTCCTCCTGAATCCACAACTGGCGAAATGACGTTGGTTCACAGCAAAGTATTAATTGCAGCATAAGGAGTTACTGAAGACGTGATAGTGACACGTACGAATTGAATCATTGTAAAGAGCTTCAGTGGCTCTTCAGGACTTATTTCATCATCGTAAAACATCTTGCTCACACTTTTAATTTGCTTTATTTAAAATTTTAATTCTTCTCAGAGCAAGGGGTATGAGTGGAAGATGGAGAGAAAACTTTATTTAGTATTTTGTGTTTTTGTTGTGTACTCGTGTCTTTGCATGTATGCATTTTGTTTTTAGGACCCCCTTGAAAATGAGATGCTCCATCTCAAGGGGTTATCCTAATAATACATTTAAATTCAAGTTCAAGTGCTGCACTTTTTACTCTGCACACTGACTTTTTACATTTCCATAAAAAATATTTATATTAAGATTATAAAAATACAGCACACTTTTCCAGATTGAACCATGTGGTTCCCGGCCTTTTCGGCTTGTGACCTCTTGCACAAAAAGCAGAGTCTAGCTGAGGCCCCTCGTCGTGTTTCAGATTCCTATGAATTGTTAATAGTTCCACAAATGAGATTTCACCTCTAAACTTCTCACATGGTTTAATTTTAATAACAAAAAGCAGAGACTGAAGACAGAAATGAATCCATTTTGTGCAGCAGAAGTTAGGTTTTCTTCTCTCCAACTTTATAATCATGTAAAATCTTTCTTTTGAACCCTTCGAGAGCATCTGTCTTTCAGGATCAGACCTAGGAAGATAGATTGAATTGATTAATTTGAAAAATACAGCTTATAAGTTGCAGCTACACATCAGTCAGCTGCAACAAAATGCATCTTAATCATTTCACTGTTCAAGATCCAACTTGAACAATGAAATTATGCTGTGGTCAAATTATCCTTTGACCACAGCAGCACAATCATGGGGAAAAAAGAGTGGTAAAATGATCCTTTTCCAGTTATGTCAGTGAGATAAAGGCAGAATAATTAGGTTCAATAATAGATGCATGTATGCTGATAGAGAGTGTTTGCCGATGATGTTTTTAATTAAAAACTCTCTTAATTCTTCCCTTTAAATTCACTAATGCAGCGTTTTTCTCTAAATCCGGGCTGAAGCCCAAAGGCGATTCTTGGGAAGACTGAAAGTGAAGAAATTTGCATGCAGATCTATTGGCTGCGCTGGCAAGGTTTCCTGAGTATCTGCAAAGTAAGTTTAAGAAGAAAAAAATGATCGTAGACGTACAAGCTATTAGTTTAAAAACATCATCCAGTTTGGTAAATTAGCCTGCATAAGTGTCTGTTAAGCCATATTTGAGTTAAAAGTGGAGTTTCCTGAATTATAGAGCCAAGAGTCACTTTATTTTTTCATCTTTAATCCAGCTTTAGTATTCACCTCTTTCGCTTCTGCTCCGTTTTTTTTTTTTTTTTTTTTTACCAACTGTTGCTGAATTATGACACGAAACAGTTGACTGTGCACGCGGCAAAGCTGGTCTCGATTCATTAACTGATAAAACTGTTTACTTTGCGAGGCAGTTGTTGGTTTATTTCAATACTGGCTCGAATACAAATAGTCCTCCTTCCAAAATTTAGAGTCACTGCGTCGCGCCATGCGAGCGTGTCTCCGCGCTGTGAGACTCGGGAAACATTTCCACATATCTGGAGGGGTTACAGGTGCCCGAGCGCAGCAGCTCATCGCCTCATATCGAGCAGTTTCTGTTTCCAAGACAGCACGGCCGCCTTCTATCATGATTATGTTGTGTGGAGTAAATAAAGCGTTTTTGGCTCCCCTGCCTTGGCCTCGGTGCAGCGTATCCCGGGGATGCAAAGAGCAATTTACCGACATGTGAAATTCACATTTCGCCCAGAGGTAAAAACTGAAAGAAGAGAGGAAACAAGCCTGTCGGGGCCGCGTAGGATTTTCTTTGACTGAGCGCTTCACACAAGGCCACTAATTGCCTGCGATTGATGGTGGAAAGCATTAGAGGAAACGTTGAGCTCGCAATGCATCATGGGTAGTTGACCCGTGTGGAGTAAGACTTGTCTGTGCCTCATGGCGGCGTTTCTTAGGTTTTTTTTTTATGCGCGTAGGTGGGGGGTTATCAGAATATCTGAGGCCTGCGTGTGTGTTGAGATGGTGCGAATGTTCGAGTGTGTAACAGACTGGAAGGCAAAAAAAAAATCCTCACAAACCCCTGTGTGGGTCTCACAACAGAAAAACACTCTGATCCATCACAGTCAAGCTGGAATCAAAAGATTCAGTCAAAACGGTATCTAAAATAATGACCTGAACTTGTTCATGACTGTGTAAAGACTTTCGCGGCTTTTCCCTTTTTGAGCCGCTTTAATCACTCCGCTCTAATGTTACGAGCTTCATTTTTGGGGAGGATGAAGGGAAACGAGGGGTGCGAGAGGTGGACTCTACACACACCTTGTTGGTCCAAATTAGCCCTCCCACTCACCTTGTTAAGTGCATACCTTTTGAGGAAATACAAGGAAGACAAAAAACCCATCGGATTGTCTGCCCACCGTCCACCTTGTTAAGTCTGAGCACATCACCCACGAGGCGGCGGAGGGCAGCTCCTCTCCGAGCTGCATCCTTCGGCTCCTGTGTTTGTCTCTCTGAAAGTGAGCGCGGCTGATGCGAGCAGGGGAAATGCAGGTGCTCGTGTTTACTTCCCTCCGGACCTCCCTCCTCCTTGTCTCCCTGCTTCCTCCCTCCTCCGGCACAGAGTAATGCAGATAAATATTGATCGAGGAAGCTTTCAGAAAAGAAACTATTTATGGCGAACGGAAGGAAATTAAATAGTGTCAAAGCGAAAGAAAATGACTAAGAAAGGGCAGAGTAATCCTTTAATTTAATTAGGTAAATTACAACAAAAAAAATCCTTTCTAAGTCTGTTTTTTTCTTTCTTTTTTCTGCCTGCTCTCTCTCTCTCTTTGCTCTCCATCGCTCCTGCTGGAAGGCTTTCCTGCGGTTGCTAAGCAACAGGGAAACAGTTTTTCTTTGGTTTTGCCAGCGGGTCCCGGAGGCTGGCAGGGAGAAGGGGGCACAGTGGAGGCACTGTGGAGCCTGCCAGTGGATGCCTACAGCTGGGTCGGGCTGTAGCGCTGCCTCACCCAGTCAGAGCGCCCCCGGCAGGCGCCCAGAGGTGGGGTTGGTATGTGGGGTGGGGGGTTACGGAGCAGTTAATGATAGCACGGCGAGCTCACGAGGCCTCCAGCAGTAAGCGCGGGGTCACGGCGGTGTCAATAGTGATGAAATGGCACGGCTTCCGACCACGGGGCCGGATCAACAAGCCCCCCCACCCCCTGGAGAATAAAGCCTTTTCTGTGCGCTTTGTGTTTTTACAGTTTTTTTAGGCTGAGTCACAAGTTGCATGGAGTTGCATAAAGTTTCACAACTTGCTGGCTCTCTAACAAACATGAAAAAACATATTTGACAGAACATGATTTCACCGAGGGATTTTTGACAGGCAGTGGAGTACCTCACAATAGAAATCCTTTTTGCAATAAGTATGCTAATCAAAGCCTCTGCTGAAATGGATTCTACTGCTCTTTTATTATGTTGTTCTTTCTCTCTTCAGGTGATTGACACATTGTAATCTTGCTAATAAGCACCTCCACTGTCTGTTTCCTTCCCATTGTGTTAGTGTTACAATAGGCCAACTTGGCAGGTGCGTGTGTTTGCCAAGTGCTCAATATAGAAGCTAATTTCAGTTACCTGCTATTATCCTGAAATGCAGGCACTCCACATGGTGTGTTCGAACTGTCAGTCTCCGCCAGCGTCCCCCAGGGGTCAGCAGCCAATCAAACCTCGCATTACTCATTTCCTGCCTCCCTCCCAACCAATCATCTGGCCTGTCTCTGGTCATTAGGCTGTTCTGGAAGCTGCCCGTTGCTTTTGAATCTCTTCTCTGGATATTTAAAACGCCCTTAAAGGAGAGGTTACCACCTAATGATCATTGGGAGTTTGAAGGACTGCTGCTGCTTTGAACTCATAAACCATTAATATGACTTAATATGAACCAAATCAATGAAGCCAGCTCTATTGTGAGGAATCAAATCCTTGTTGCTGTGCTATATATCGATTTTGGCACTTTTTCAGAGGAAGCAGGAAGAAATAGGGATGATACGAAAGCACATGAAAGGGCAGTTCTAAAAAATTAAGAAAGACAAGGAGGTATCAGTTTCCGAAAAGAAAAAGTAGAAGAACAAAATCTGCTGCAAAAGATGCCTCCAACATACAAGTCGGTGTTGAACCTTGTAAGCAGATTTGTTTCCTTCCCACCCTGTACACACACTTTTAAATGTACTGTTCTAATTAGGCTTGTCAGTGGTGGTCGGTAAAATGTGTTAGTGTGACATTTAACAGCTGTCGCATGTGTGTCGGAGAGATTCAGAGTGTGTGCAGAAGTGAGCGCGGGCTGCCGTTTGAGCGGCTCAGATGAAAGTTGGCCACAGAGACGGCTCTGCAGCGAGAAGGGAATAAACTGAGCTGCACATACACACAAAGAGCTGACTTTGATTGTCGAGCGTTAATGCTGAATGCAAGGATGTGATTGGCCGCCAGATTGATCTGTCGGATCGTCAGCTAAAAAACATTTCTCAGTGGCTTGTATTGTTGACCTTTAACCCTCAAGTTTCAGGTCCTTTTTTCTGGAGAATCATGATGAAAATATTCAAAAATTCTCCACCTCCACCCTGACTTTGCAGTTGAATTAATTAGCCTCATCAAGTGCGTAACACGGAGGTAATCAAGCTGATTTTTAGTGATGCACGATGAGGGAGATAGCTGTCGTTCCCTTCAGCAAGGCATTCAACACACCGGAGCTGTCCATTTCCACATCGTCTGACTCGGGCACTCAGCCAAGGCCTATCAGCCTGAACTCACGCCATATTATTCTTTTAGTCTCTGAGGTATCACACCTGACTGAGAATTTCCATATAGCTCCTTCAGCATAAAGGTTGTAAAATCCATCAATTCCATATTTGGATTTGAAATGATTCGTTTTAAAAATGCGATTGCTTATCGGCTCCATGACATTCATATTTGTTTCCATTACGTCTTCTCAAGTGTTAAAGAGCAGCTGATAGGCTGTAATCAGAGGGGGAGCGTAATCAGTCTGCAATTGTGCTGACATTTTAATCATTTTGGACTGTATGTCCAAATTTTCATGAGCCTGACATTTCAAAATGCAAATAACATGCTCCGAGCACGGAAAATGAGAGGAATGTATTACCGCCTGAAGTAGATTCCATGAGGCAGACCTGGCTGGAAAAAGGCAGGTTGGCAGTGAAAAAGGTGAGCTCGAGGCAAAAATGTAGATTTCAGGGCAGTAAGTGGTGAACTTACTTGAGTCATTGACAAAGAAGTTGAGGTTAGGTTTTTTTTATGTCTGTCATTTGACTACTTTTTTCTTTGAATCCTGCAGACACGCTGCATATTAAGCATGCCCCTCTCTTTATTTCCCTCCTTGCAGTCAATCAGAGAAGTGACCGGCTACGTGTTGGTAGCTCTCAACCAGTTTGACTACCTGCCGCTGGAGAACCTACGCATCATCCGAGGCACCAAACTGTACGAGGGTCGCTACTCTCTCGCCATCTTCCTAAACTACAGACGAGACGGGTACTACGGCCTGAGGCAGCTCGGCCTTCGCAACCTCACAGGTCAGAATCACTGCATCATTTTTAGTTTTGACATATTTTATACCATGCTGCACAATCAGCACATTAGATACTCTGCAACTTAATTTTTTGTGTTTCACTTCCACTCTCAGGAGATAAATTGAGCAAACAAACAGGTATAAAAGACTTTTAGATGCATCACAGTACCACTAAATGACATGTTACAACAATTCTGATAAATCATTCGAAGAAATGTCTTTTTTTGCAACATAAACTCCCTCAGCAGATGATGTAAAGCATCTTTTTGTGATTTAGGGATCCATTTTTCAGCATCCTGCAAAGTACATTCCCATTCCCTGCACTATAAATGCTTGTGTTTGACTTGTTTTCACACCCACATATACAGATTTAATAGGGGCTTTTTAATTAAGTCACAAAATTGGAACCCAACTTTTGATGCTACACTGGCAAATTAATCGTCTGGGTTGCTATATAAAGGGATCAAATGTCATTTTTCCATTCCATTACATTACATTACATTTTTGTTTACACACTCAAAAGCAGGGTTCCTTCACAGAGTAAGTTTTTGGATGAAGATGTTGGTTACGTTTTATGTAACAGCTGTTGTATTTTTTTTCTTTTGTCATGTGAGAGGTCATAAGCTAAAGTGAATTGCATTTGCAAAGGGTAACTTTCGTCTGCGTGAACTTCATCTCGGTGTTAGACCTTTGAATGGAGACCTTGGCATCGGTTAATCTTTGCCATTTTCATGTTACTCAGTGGTGGAGTGACCTTCCAGCTCCAGTCAGAATAATAGAAGCAAACGTGATCTTCTGTTAGAGCCTGTAAAATCACATTTTAAAGTACCTGTTTCATTGTACTCCCGCTGAACCACATCTCTCCTCTCTGCTCCCCGAATAGCATTTTTGCCATTAGCCGTATAAATCAGACATGTAATTCTCACAGATTGAGCTGCCATGGCAGTCCGCCCGCTAAAGGGTTCGCTTTTTTCAGCACGTCAGGAGTCAGGTGTTGCCTTTTTTTTTTTTTTCCTCCGGCCTTGTGGGCAGCATTACCATCGCTCCGAGAGAAGAACACAAGCCGTCGTCGGAGAAGCGCTGGCTGAGGGACAACTGTCACATACAATCCGAGGAGAAGCGATGGATCTCAGCCTGGGGGTCACACTTTTTTCTTTTACAGCAACTTTTTTTGCTCCAATATATGCCGTACTGTCTGCAGTGACGGGAGGATGGTAAACAGAGAGGAGCTGTGATACGGGATGAAGGTCAGGAATGAAAACCCAAGTGTTCCAAGAAGAGGCGGCGGCGTCCAAGGCTGCATGAGACAGTGTCTGCACTTGAGGGGATGTACTGAATGTTTGAACATCGAGTGCGGTACAGTATGTTCGGCTTGTTGAGTGAATAAAGGAGAAGGCATTGGACTTGCGAGAAAAGAAAGTATTTCTGTTAATCGATTTTACTTCATCGTGTATTTTCAAAGCACTTTGCACATTTGGAAATTTACCACAGAGATGTTTGCTAACTGCTTATAGACAACAATGGAGAATAAGGCGATGTCTTTTTGAGTCCCTACATGGCAATCTCTCGCTGTCATCTTGCTCGGGTTTTGGAGGGAATTTGCTAGATTTCTTTATGGCAGGAAAAACAGGGAAATAACACTTCCAGCACAAATTCAGCTAAGTCTTTTACAGCATCCCAGAACGGCCAATGGAAAAAAAAATGATGTCCAACACGTATGTCCTCCAAAGCACAGCCAAAGCACAAAGGCAAATGCACAAGGAGCTGCCAGGCCTGCTGGTAATTTGTCCGGCCGTCATTTTTTTAAGGCCTGTAATTATTAAAAAATGTAAGAGCTTCCATATTTGACACCTTTAAGATAAATTTCGCAGCATGATTTTGCAGGGGAGAGCGCCAGAGCATGAAACAAGGAAAAAGGGTAACACACTGGGCTCAATCCAACCGTGGACCAACCACGTGGTGTGTGCCCTAAACTGCCAAGCCACCAGGACGCCTCTGCTGTAGCCCCCTTTGTTGTATTTTGCCCGAGGCCTCTTTTCTGGCATCGATCTGCCCGCTTTACACCGCTCTCCTGTGGGCATCGCAATCCATCCTACATCCATCCCACTTTCCTACTGCAGGCAATTCCGTGTCAAATGGTTCACAGAGGAGCCAAATTAATTTGAGTGTAAAACAGAAGTCGTGCGTCTCTACCTTCAACCTTTTTTTTCCTTCTTTTTTTTTGTAACTTTTGGAGATGGAGCACTAATAGAGGAAATGTTCAACAAGCACAATAAAATCCTGGAGGTCCACATATTGATGGGAAAACCCATCAGCGCTGAGAAAGTTGGACAGCAGAGATTCATCCCGGGCTCTTACGGCATTGACTTTGCTGTAGTGCTTTGGTGACTGATGGCGGGGGATCAAACGGTGATCCATATAAAAGCACATGACAGATTTAGTGTAATAAGCAGCGTTTTATGGAGTCTGAACACGGTGATAAAGGTTTCCTGAGAGTTTTAAGGGCGTGCTGACACCCTAAGCTGGTAAAACAGTAGGGCACCTCGCATTTTGACCACCCCTACAAAGAAAAGCGAGGCCTGAGTGGACCTTTTTTCCCTGTCTGAGTAATGATGGGAAACTCATGTTGCTCTTTTCTCTTTTCCTTTTTTTTTCTCTTCTACCGTGGACGTCTCATGACTCTCTTGTGTCTTCCTGTCATTCTTCAAACTGCACTCATGGATTTTCTCGTAAACCAAAGGCCCTTACCGGACTACAAATAGCTCGGACTGAAAGTATGTGCAGAATGAAACCCCTGTTGGCTAGGTTGTGTCCCAGTTTGGCTCTTTCTTTCCTTTCATTTTCAGCTTGAGAAACAGCTTGATTGTTCTCACCTGTACTCTGAGATATTACATTCCCCCCGAGGTGAAAATGTTTCGTGATCAGCGTCCTCCATAACCTTCCAGGCAATGATTCGGTTAGTGGGCCGATGTTTCTCTGCTGTTTTCTAGCTTATGGAATGAAGAACTGGCTGAAGTCCAGCAAACATACAGTAAATTCAGTAAAAAGATCGGGATGTTTTTCATTATGTAACAGAAAAGGCACAGTGGAAAATGTATCTTCAAATAATCCTTCCTGGGTGCAGTAAGGTACTTCTTGCATTATTTATGTCCACAATGCATAATCTACATCTTCGAATTTCTCTTATTTTCGTGAAACTTTTGGAGACTCTGTTGATCCTCAGAGGCAGAATTTACCTCTGCTTCACCGCTGTGATTCAGGCTCTCCACCGGCCCCCTGCCTGTCTGACTGGCACTCCACACGTCTCCTGCTTTAGCACACACTCAGGATGGGCGCCTCACATCGCTAGCCTTTAGCCCATACCATCTGATCCCAGCGCACCCCAACGCTGCAATTAAGCCAGATCCAACCATGCATATGGATCAGTGCTGTGCCTCCTGATTCCCTGCCCTCCTCCACCTGGGACAAAAGGAATATACAGCGAACTCTCTCCTCTCAATACACCCGCAATTAGGCCACGTTATTCTCCCTTCCTAACAATGATAAGGAAGCTGCCACGTGCATTTGCTTAAATTCTTGTATGAAGAAATGTACTTATTTGTAATTCATTTTGCAGCCCACCACCATGTCTAGAGGGGATGTTCGTGCCCGAGCGAGAAGATATTCCACGTTTCTCGCTGCACACAATACATTAAACAACAGCTTCACTGCAACTTTATCCCTCTGTGGATTCACCACACAGTGGGAGTCCACAGAAAGCGTGGAATTCAATTTGGCAGCGTAGTCAGTATGCATACAGCTGTGCGGTCTTTATAGTAGCAGGGTTATAGTAATCTGTGTTAAAGAAACTCCTCTGATATCGACTTGTTCAGCTTCTCCCTATGATGCTGCCGCGGCTCCGTGTAACTCCTAATAACCCGAAACACACATACACAACACATGCATTGACAGCCACACAAACAGCGCGCATGCATATAACATGCCTCGCTAGACACCACAGTGCTAATTACCCCGTGCTGTGCAGCAGCGGTGATAATAACCACCAAAAGACTCTCAGAGCTGATGAGGTGGCGTGTATGAAATGGTTTTCACATCCCGATTCTCCCTCTTTCTTTGGTTAAGTTTTGCTTTGTTTGCAAGCTTTTTTTTTTTTTTAATAATATTTTTTCCACCCTGTGAAATTGCCCATTTGGATGGGGGCCAAATGGCTCAGTGTGCCCCAAAGAGAGCTCCGACTCCAACTTCCCATCTGGCAGCATTGCGCCGCCTCCCCTCCATCCTGCCTCCAATGCTCGTGTGCAGAAAGCAAAGCACCAGCTCTGCTTCCCCTTTTTCTTCCGTCTAGAAACCTTTCTGCCTTTCTCACCTGTTTTGCTCTCCTTAAGGCTCACTGGGACTGTAGTGACGCTGCCGGCGGTTTCCCAACCTGGCCACCAGCCAAACATCCACTAATTTAAAGCTAATAATTCACCGCTGCTGTCTTGCTAATTGCAGCATTTTTATTTTTTTTTTTGGTGAGTATTTTGAATGCATTTAGGCCAAATTACCAGCAGCAGTTGCTGCTGAGATGAATTGATTAATAGACTTCATTATAATTAACCCCATGTGCGTCTTCATTTTTAGAGCATGACTATTGATTTACTGGTTCACAAGCACTCTAAGCAGTTCCTCATTTTCACAGTCACTCTGCTCGGCTAAATCAGCAAAACAAATGGAGACTTTTCCAATGATTAACGAGAACTGCAAAGTGATAAATGAAAAACACCCAATCACGCCACTATCTGCAACAGGCATCTATTATATGAAAGAAGTATATATAATGTGGTTTTATTTAATTGTAACAATAAAATTATGTAAATAAAGTAAATATTTTATTTGAAGGAAATCAGAGAAGTATGCACAAGTTTGATTTTCTCAGTTACAGATATTTAGCTAACTTCTTTTCTCTCAGAAGTGTCATAAAGGCTGATTCTGATCTATACAGTAAATTCCATCAGTGGAAAGTATAAAGATCCAGCACATCAAAGATATTATACCCTCTGCTTATTTGAAGAAAAAAAAGAGCACACCCGTAAAAGGAGAATCCTGCAGCACATGTAGACATCTGCTTGATGTTGCCTCTTTATACATCCATGCTCGCATCCATTTCCAAATTTTTATTCAGCTCAAATTGGCAGAGTGATCTGGATATATTTATACTGTATACACTGTCAAGTTTGAGAAAAATGCATAATTCCTTTGTTGTAAAAAAAACCCCAGAAAAAAAGCCATTGAGATGGAGGGAGGGGGCATGGTGTTTTGAATTTGTATAGAAAAAAAGAAAAAAAAGACTTCCAAGGGCTCTTTATTTAACATAAAGCTGGTGGTGTGATCTCCAAAAAGTGGTGTAATTACAGAAAGATCAAATAGAGCAAAAGCGGCTAATGCTAATACCCTCGCAGACTCCGGACTGTTATGAGGAAGAGGGAGAGTGGAGGGATGGGGCCCATTAATAATGAATTCAGTGTCATCATTAAGGCGCCAAATGATTAAAACATATCTCCGAGCTTCAAACGCTGCTTTGCTACCCCAGAAAATGCTGCAGTCGTGGATGTGCAAAGCGAGAGAGCCCTTCAGTCTGCTTGTGAAATAAAGTTTTGCTTTTTTTCTTCTTTCATCTTAACCCCCACTACCCCTTTTTTTGGAGTGTTGAAACAGCACCAGCATTTCTTTTTGAAAACACACTCTCAGTGTTATGTAATGAAGCGCAGCCTGTAGATCTGCGCAGACGCTTCTCAGATACGAACTTTCATGCCAAGCCAGGTTGGAGATGATCTTTGTCATGCGTTCCTGAGGCCTCCCGGTTGTGCTGTCACCTGGAGAAAATGCGACCCAGCCCGAAGAGGAGCCGCATAACCCGCCAACCTGTTGTTGCTCGGCGTCGCCTCTGAAGAACAGACAGCGCAGCACAACAAAGCACATCTCGTTAAAAGAAACAGCTGACATTCATTGACATGCAGACCCACGACGGGATGCCATGTCTGACTCCACGGTTTATTTTCTCATCTCTTTATTTCCAATTTCCCCCTTTTTTCCCCACACTCTTGCACCCAGAAGTCATTGTGATGCCACGCCTGTGCTCGGTTTTATCAGTGTTGTGCCGTCAGCGCTGTGCCGCCGTTGTTTTTTTTTTTGTTGTTTTGGTCTAAATCCTTTGACAAGACACCCAGGGGGCTTCGGGTTTGTCTCCATTAGTGGCTGTGGCACGTCTAGAAGGAGGGTAAAATGATCTTTAATGGAATGGTAATAGTCCCCCAGGGCGGCGTGTCTGCTGCCCTGTGCACCGTTCTTTGATGTTTGGGTTCACTTCCACTGGCTGACATGCTGAGTTTCATAGTCAGTATCAGCTGACCCCGACTAACTGAGCTACCTAAACACCTGACAGAGCCCCCAGTGGGCCATAATGGCCTTTGCTCCATAATACTATGCAACAGAGCAGGTGAAAAACATCCCCCAACGCCCAACTTCCCAGTGCCATTCAGGCCTTAAGGGAGTTTGCATGAGGTGGCTGTGAAATCTTGCAGTAATGCAATAATTCATGTTCTAATGTAGTCATGTGTAAAGAAAAACTCTTGCAGCAAGCAGTTTCCAAGCAGAGATGATAGTAAAGATGAATTTTCAGGTTGAACACCACCCTAATGCAGCGGGTATGTTTTGTCTCAAGCTCCAAGCCAAATATAAACTTTAAGGGTTGAAGTTATCGCAAAGTTCTGCCTTAAAAGTTCACTTCAAGACAAAACCCCTAAATGGGCTGAAGCAGACAAACACATCTGTTCAAATATTTGGAAATTAAGTGAAATAAAACAAAAAACAAAGCCAGAAGAATCAGCATAATCATATAAAATATTGCTAGTAGATAAATTAAATGTGTAATTACAACGAGAAAGTTACTCTCTTTAATATTTTACCAATAATTTTCTTTTTATTTGAGCAACAATAGCCCTCCTTCTGCTTAAAACGAAAGCAGTGGGTGCTGAGCCTGAATGAGTCAACACTTCCACCCAACAGTCCTCAGAAATCCCACCCAATCAAACCAAATTGCCGTGACTTCATCAAATTCGCTCATTACGGCCGAGTCCATTTTGCGGGAGATTGGAATCACTTGTAAACTGGACTCTTGTGTTCCCTCTTTTTTTCTTTTTTAAATGATCTGAACCACACGTTGTAAGCAGCACGTTGGTCTTTCAAGGGGAGAAAAACATCCACTTGTGCAATTCAGAAACGTCACTTGATGCTGCCGCAGTGCTAAAACTCAACATTTGAAGTATTGGACGTTTTGTCTGCGATTTGTTGAAATTGTTTGACCACATGAGATCACGAAACCCATCTTAAAATTGGTTTAATAACCCCAAAACCTGCAATGTCATCACGCTGAAAACAAGGCTGTTTCTGATGACATTCAGACGATGTAATTATATTCAAAGCGGCTGCTTGTTTGTCTCGCCGTGAGGCACATGCTACCCTCCTGACATTGCTACATATTTGTATGCTCTGGGGTTTCTGGGAAAAAAACGACTGGTGCACGCTTCGTGTTTGTGTGTCTCTCCCAGGCGTCTGTAAGCTGCTTGACATTGGCGAGTTTTTAATGACGTTTGCGGGTCCATTATTTTTTAAAGTGCCCCGCCTCAGTCCGAGCCCCTCTTGAGGTCCGTTGTGTAACTTGCACTCCAAACTCCAAATCCATTACGAGGTGTCGAGCGTGGCTAATCATTACCGCTGATGAATATGTGCGTCTGCTGCATCTGTAGGAGTCACGGGAGCCGAAGGTAGAGTCGGGGAAAAAAGGGAGGAGTGGTGTCGTGGCTCGCAGGAACCTCACACTAAATATACTGTAGAAGCAGATGGAGGCAATTTACCGGTCATAGTTGATTTGATGGTGTGTGTGTCCATGTCGGTGTGTCCCAAATTACCCAAGTGGAGGGATGAGTGCTGCAGCTCTGAGCCAGAAAATGACAAATTGCCCATTTAGCCCATTGTAGGTGTCAATTTTAATGCAGAGGGTTAGCTCTGTTTTCGACACTTCTTAAGCATTTTGCTCCATGAAAATATGTAATGAGTCCAATTTGAATTACAAAATGCATTTCGGAGCAGCATGTCTGCGTGCACGTGCACTTGTGCCCTGCAGGTGTTTGAGCACGCACACATTAAAGGCTCTGAGGATCTTTTTTTTTTTCTGTCTTTCAGTTTCCTGACTCAAGAGTGGACATTTAATAATGGCCCACATTTCAAGTTATGAGCTAAGCTTCTCAGCAGTTTTACTGTCCTGATGGCTCCCCTATGGCCCATTCATAGTGCCCTCTAAATTTGAGTTTGATGTTCTGTGCTTGGGCAATTGTACCAAAACACTATTTCCAGCACAATAACATAGCGGAGAGCCGACCGACTGTCAAGGTAACTCCACTGTAAAACAACCTATCACTGCCGCTGTAAAAAAAAAAAAAAAACAACAAAAAACAACCTGGGACAGCAATTTTTAGGGCTTGTCTGGACTTTGAGACTCTACCATGGCAATTTACTGAATTTGATGAGTGAGCTGCTTGACCTTTGGGTCATGGAGACCTATTAGAGGCTCAGTATGAAACTTCAAAAACACATGACTGGTAAAAGTACTTTTTTTTTGCAGATTTGTGTTTTTTTGAAGTCGTTATTTTTCATCGATTTTCACAAAGTTGCACCAGCACAAAAACTTAAAAAAAAAAAAAACACACAAAAAAACACATTTTCGAGAGCTTTGAAACATGTAACGTTACTTCTCATAACAGTTGAATGTTAATCGATTCTCCACCAAACTCCCCCCACCAGCACACATACACACACACCCATCATTGTTGATCACAACCACTGGCGTTTGTCACCTCGATTAGTATTCAGCAGCGCTCTCATCTCTTTGGCTGGCTCTTTTGTTTGCCTGCGCTGATTGGAGGGCCTCTGGTTAATTTAGATGCAGGGAAGCGGTGACAGAAGAGGGCTTATTAGGGCTGTGAGCCCATCCCGCCTTAAGTGCAGAGTCTCCAGTTCCATTTTCATTTGCCTCCATTATTGAATTTGCTGGCTTCTCATTCGCCCTGATTGCATTTTGTGTCACCTCTAAAAAATTTTTTTTAAAAACTGGCCTCCCTGTGAGGTACTGTGACACTCGGACTGGAGACCTACAGTATGATAGCAAAGTAATGAGACCTGCAAAAGTTTAGAGATTTACACTTGAATACTTTTTTTATATCTTGAAGGCTTCCTTTTGTTATTAGGTCTCAGCTAAGTGTCTGTAGAAATCTTCCTAATTGTGATTGCTGTGTAACCTGCATGCCTGTGGGCGTATTTTGGTGAGAGAGCGAGGAAGCGGTCGCAAAGGAGAAAAGGGAGTGTTTACGTCGGTGTGTGTTTATAAGACAGAGCGGGAGCCTGACAGACGGGTGGAGCAAGAGTGGGCGGAGGAAACGAAGAAGAGTAATGGCAGGGATTCATTTAGCATCCATTGAAGCCACAGAAGTAACACACACACACACACACACAGTGTAATCTCCACCTCCACCTTTTAGCTGCCTCCTCCAGCACCTACGCAGCTTCCATAATCTCCTAACGTAAAGCGTTTTTCATAAGGATTCATCGCAAAACAATATCATTCGAGACTGCAAAATTTAATCAGGGGCTTTAAAACACAATTATGGTTATCGGGGAGGACACGGCGGCAGCGCTCCGGATGGTGGGAGGGGAGGTGGGATACAGACGGGTGGAGGGAGTGAGGGGAAGATGGAGGGGACCTCCCCCGCACTGTCTGCGCCCTAACGCTCCTCTCCCATTTGTCATCGAGCACAATATCTCTTTGGCTGGCAGAGCTAATAATGGAGAAGTGGGGAAACGGGACTCTGGAGACCCACCTCCGCCTCTCCGTGAAGATCAGATAAGTTCTCCTCAAGTCAGAGGCCCCCCCAAGCCGCTGTGGATTTGCTTGTAAGGATCGTATCATTTATAAAACACAGCGCAGCCCTTTGACAGCTTTTTAGGTGTGTGAATAATGCAGCTCTTTATAAAATGTGCAGCTGCAGGAGTGAGATGTTTCCCCCCCACAGCTGGAAAAAGAAACGCCACACTGCCCACTTTGCACTTCAGAAAGTTCATTTCATTTTGGACACTCATAGCACCGAACCCTTTTTTTTTTTTTTGCTGATGCTTTGCTTTTTTTTCGTGCCTCGAGGCAAACTAGTTGCCATTTTCTGTCTCTATTATCTTGGCGATCTGCAGCCATTTATCTACGGCGGCTTGTTTGCAGTCTGGAGACTTAACAGTTATTCATGGGATTTGAGAAGTCGTTTTCACTTAAGCAGCTACTTTCTCAACAGCCTCTGTGTTTTCTTTTGCTTTTTTCTCTCTCTCTTTTTTTTTTCCTCTTAAGAGTAAACATGCTTGGAGGCACTGTACATTGGAGCGCTGCACAATTACACACAGAGGCTTTCCTGAGGGACCCCACTGCTTGTTTTCCAGTCCACTCGTGTGTTTACTCCAGATCGCGAGCTTCCTTCGTCTTACTGTAAACTGGCAGAGCAGAAAAATACACAACTTCATTTTAATTACAGGTAGTTTGATTATTGTGAGAGACAACAGAAACAGTCACACACACACACACACACTCGGACCCTGATGCACACACTTTCCGATTAACTGTCCCATTCAAACACACTCAAACTTCCTCTCCTTACCCAGAATTCCCACTTGTAGCACTCTTTTTTTTCCAGGACATCTCTTTGTTCCCTTTCTGCCGGAGAGCAGTTCATCCACACATCGTGGCCATTCCAGCCATAAGATGAAAGAGACTTTTACACTAGAGCGGGGATCTCTGCACTTTATTGTTCCCCCGGTTTGACTGATCCCGTTGCAGCGCTCTTTCTCTCTCGCTGCCTTGTTTGTGTGTGTATGTGTGAAGTTCAAAGTGCTTTGTGAAAACCTCAGTACAGATGCTGGTTGGCTTTGGAGGAAGGCAGCTTCTGTTGACGTGTTGTTTTTGTGTTATTTTTAACATTTTTTATGGCCTGCTTCTGGAGGATTGTGCTGTTTGTTGTTAGTTTACGTCCGCCGATAGTTCTGCTTCGTTCTGTGTCGGAGAGCAGTCATTTCTGTAGATGGTTATCCTAAACGCAGCGTTATCGAAGGGAAATTGAAATTGTTGCGCAGGGCAGCAAAAAGAACTCCC
The DNA here is from genome assembly GCA_037176925.1 of Amniataba percoides. Taxonomy (NCBI): domain Eukaryota; kingdom Metazoa; phylum Chordata; class Actinopteri; order Centrarchiformes; family Terapontidae; genus Amniataba; species Amniataba percoides. The sequence goes on along the minus strand of JBAJHX010000011.1, from coordinate 9,263,805 downwards.
CGTTTCTCTAACTTCACTTCATCGGCTCTCGCGTGGGTCATTATTTTCCAGGCTCGCAGAATTTGTCGCGGTTTCGGTCGTGCAATGTTTGCCGGTGTTCCCTGAAGAGGTTGCACTCTAAGAAAATGAAGGCAATTTGTTTCATTCCCCACTCCGGCACCTTCTGTCATGCCAGCTGTCTGCGCTGTGTCACAGGCCACACAAAGCACCGGGAAGTGATGCATGTAAATGACTGCAACGAGCTCACACACATGCCGTAAATTCTCAAATAAAAGCCAGCTTTCAAGTATCGCCTGCTGGGTCTCCAGTGAGGGACACATTAAAAAAATTTGCTTGGTGAAATAACTGACAGGCAAAATTCACAATAATCCTCATTTCTGCAGCATTCATTTCTGTCAAACACACCTTTCAGTTGCTATTAGTTTCACTCTTGAAGAAAAATACTGTTGTCACGTGCAGATTTATGCTATATTCCTGATCTTTTGTCAGCAGTAAGCTACTGTCAGGGAAACTTCCTGCAGATGTTTCACATTAAAAGCCTCAAAGAGCAAAAGTTTTCACCTTTCAACCTGACTGCAACGCTTCAGCAGGTCCCAGAACACTGAAATACCTTTGAGTACAAGAGTGTGATGAAACTGTACAGATGTTTCACACTGGGGCTAATTACGAGAACATCTACGTAAAGTTGAATCAGATGCAAAAATGGAGATTAAATGGTGACTGCAGTGTGAAGTAGCTCTTTCTGTACATACATTAAAGAGCCTACCAGGTAGAGTTCATTCTTGAAAGGCTTTTAATGTGAAACATGCAAGGAGGAAGTCACGAGATTTCAAAAGTGAAGACTCAAAGACAAATATAAATTAGAAGAAAAGACCTCTAAGACTAGCTTCTTTCAGATAAAGGCTGAAATCTCTCTCTCGCTTGTTTGAGGTGAATGAACAGTATGTAATGTAAGAAGAAGCACATTAACTTTTTAATGACTTCTCATTAACGCCACTACATTTGATCTTGCTGGAACATCCAAAAAGACGGTGCTCCATTTTTATTTTTGAAGGGAAAAAATTACAAGGTGCCTCCCTTGTGGCTCCCTGCGTTTCTCTCTCAAGCTGTACATGATTAATTGGCATTTAAGAGGTAAAGCTTTGGCTTAACTCTCCAGCTCTGCCTACAAATGCGAGGCTTTGTCGACCTGATGCAACAGAGCTTTAAGACGCTTTTCGCCGTCGGACAGGAGGTGTTTATCACGGGGGTTTTGTGTGTCAGCGTGCAGCACTTTGCGCGTTCACATGAGAATTTTAGAGGTACTTATAGGACTACGTGTGCAGTGTGTCTTGTTTTATGTTTTCACGTGCATCTAAGGGCTTGTGTGTGCTTGTGAGTGTGTGTGTGTGTGTGTGTGTGTGTGTGTGTGTGTGTGTGTGTGTGTGTGTGTGTGTGTGTGTGTGTGTGTTGGTGTGGCTCAAGAAGAAGAAGAGGAGCCACCCGACTGTGGAAAGAAAGAGTGATCATCTCCATTTCTCTGTTCCCCGTGCTCAGCAAGTCGGCCCATCACCACAGTGAGAAAGTGCACCTCGAGCGGGAGGGGACGGGCGGGACCGAGGGATGGGCGGCGGGGTGGAGGACGATGAGGATGGAGAGATGATCCTAATAAAAAAAGAGCAGAGTGGATGGCCCGAACGCGCTCTGCTTGAGCTGTGTGATACGTGACACGCCCGCCCCGGAGACAAGACAATAACGGCAAACGCATGGACTCATCAGTCGAGGACGGATCACTATTACGGCCTTATTCATCAGCATAATTAGGGAGAGAAAGAGATGTGGGACAAGTGGCTAGCAGCACTGATGAAAGCTCATCAGCAGGCTCCCTTTAGAGCTATGGCCACTGATTGGTGCTGGGGCCATCATTGCCTGGAAACTACTTCAAAATAGGGGCTCTTCGCTCTGCTGAACGACAGTAAAATGAACTTAATTGGCTTGCAAAGGCAGCCTGGCACAGGGATCATTTTTACTTCCTTAACAATTTGTGCACTGATTGGCCTGGCCTCCGTTTCGAGCTACGTGATGCACAATGCAAATAAATATTCCCAAGAAATCTCATAGACCCCAATGCCTCTCCAAATTGAAATTGTTGCTTTTACCTTGGGATCTTTAAAAAAAACAGCTTTTATTTCCTTTTATAGCTCTCTACAATCACTCAGGGGTCACAGAAACACTGTCAGGGCAAGCTGACTCCCTGTTCACCATGCAGGGGCTCCCAACGACCTAGAAATGAAAGCCCATGCTGGCTCCGCTGTTTCATCTATGGATGAAACCTGGGGCAATTGAAAAGTGTGAAATATAAATGTGCTACAACGGGTGCGAAAAGGTCACTTCCTCGTCTTGTTACTCAGCATTATAAGGTTTCCTCAAGTGTTAAGTCATTAATTTCAGAACAGCTTTTTTGCCCTTTAATTAGTTAATTTATCAAGTTTAATGCAGGCGTGTTTCAGAAGTTTTATTTGTGTTCTGCAAAGCTATACTCATCTGATTCACCATCCCGTGGTTTCCAGCTTCTTCAGCTTGTAAACCCTTAAAACAAAGTGATGTCTTATTGACCAAACAGTGACTTTTGTTCTCTGTTTGATTTGAATACTTAAATTTGCCAACAGCTTTCAAGAAAAATGTGAGGAAATTGTAAAAACATAAGCTCAATGTTATGTAGAAGGAGTGTGTTTTCCTCCCCTGTTAGTGTAATTATCTCACAGCTCGACATCGCGGGGGTCCTCACCCCCATGTTGGGAACCAGTGAGCTTAACAATAAACTGTATCTGGCACTAACAGCAGGGGCCCGGCTCGGTTCACGGGCGTACAGCGGCGGCCCTGCAAACAGCAGATCAACAAGCTCAAAAGACTTTACCAGCTTTGTCATTTAACGATGACACAGATTGGCGGCTCAGCGGCCGGGTCAAAAGACGATCGCTTAGCAGCTGATATTTCGAAAGGGAAACGGCACCTTTCATCTTGTTGTAGGTCGCCTGCATGTTCAATGATACTGAAATGATGCTGATCATCTTTAAAGCAGTCAAATGGCCAAGGGAGTCGTTCTATACAGTCAATCTATGCTCAAACCTTTACATATCAACAGAAACTGTATGTTCATATCTTCTTTGCATCACATCCTTTCAGTCTGTGCTTGCCCTTTAACTCACTCCTGTAGCGTCCAAGCTTACATGATGCTGAAAAGGTATAAATGTTTGTTGTGGGCAGCATTTGGCATTGAGTGTTTTGTTTTTTGTTCAGTTTATTTTTAAGTTGCTTTCAGTGATTATCATTTTTTGCAATAAAGAGCCATCTTTTTCTTAGACAAGCAATAACATGCATCATTATATGAAGGGTTGTTGGAGCAAGTCAAAATGTTGAGGTTGATAGGAGCTGATGACGTGGAAGAAAGACAGTATCTGCATTTCATGAGCGGGCGCCATTAAAATAAAGTCATTCATTCATCGACCTATTCAGTTTTATGCCACAAAATTCTCCAAATCATCATCCCCTCCTCGGGGCGACCGCCTCGCATCCCGCCGCGCAGCTCCGCGTCAAACCTAATCCCTGATTCTACATGACACTTCGACTCTTTCGGTGGGTGAGATTTTTTTGCTTTTTCCCCGCATCGCAGAGACGCTTTGTTTCACAGCCAAGAGAGATGTAACAAAAATGCTCCACCAGAGACGGGCTTGAACCCAACATGACCTGAGCATATGGCAGCGGAGCCCTCAGCAGCGCTCGTAACGCAGCATCGCCGGGAACTAAGTCGCCCAGCAAAGCGCCCGGATCAACTGACTGCTTTGACCGAATGTACAGACGAGGAAGGGAGGATGGGAGCTTTCTTTTGTGCAATATCGGTCCATTTTAAGGGCAACAAATTCTAACAAAGTATATTTTTCCAGGCCCGTCCATATTGCAGGAACTGAAAGAAGCAGTGAGACATTACGCTGCAATTTTTGCAAGTGCGGAAAAGTCTGGACATGTTTCCAGCCAATCATAAATAAAAAATTCAGTGACCTCACCACTTTCTTTTTCTTCTTGGAGCTGCAGCTGAGCAAAAAAAGAAAAAGCTTTTATGAACAAATCACGAGCACATTACATCCGCATTACGGAGCAGTGCCAGTAAAATTGGGTGTCTATTTATGTAAAAGCTTCAGGATTTATAACGTTAAATAAAATGTTTTATCGTAATTAATTTTGTTAGCCTTGGCAATAACTTCTCTCTGTCCCTGGTGTTGGTTTCTCCTCATATCTCCGTCCCCCCTCTACCTCCTCTCTGTGTCTCTCACCCCTCCAACCCCCCCACCCTTTGCTCTGATGCAGGACAATAGCTTTTATGACTATCTCGTAATTCATAGCGGCGCAGAGGGTGAGGCGATCGGTCGGTGGTGGGGGGGCGCGGCGCAGCAGCGGATGGCCGACTGTAGATCTCCTGTCCTGATGGAAAGATCGAAGTGTGGATGGTGGGGTGGGTGGGGCACCAGAGAGGGGCAGGAAGGAGGGGTGAGCGGTGGCGCAGGACTGTCGCGCGTTAATGAACGACCGCCCGACGCCGGCTTGTCATCCCGCCGGAAGAGTTAGTGCCCTTGCCTGGATGGACAGCAGAGGTGGCAATTTGTCTTGCAGCGAGCGGGGGGGATCTGGACTCAGGCACTTAAAAGAGCATTTGGGACAGCGCTGGGCGGGTCGAACAGAGAGACGGCTCCCCATAAAATAGCCAAATTGATTTTATATGTTGTGCCTTAAAGGCCTCAAAGGTGGAAATTATTGCTTCCGAAATGTGAAAAATGTTTTCTCTTATTTCATTCTAACTTTTTAAATGGCAAATGTCCCATGATTACTACTCTGCCTCGTTGGTGCCACTTAATGTCACAAAGCCAGACAAAAGCTGGACAATATCCTCAAAATGTCTCAATAATAAGGGGACTTTCTCATTTAGCAGTGTCGTTTCTGTGTTTGTGGGTCTTTTGAGGTAAGTTCTGTCTAGTTTAGTTTTATAACTTTTATAACTAGCTTTGATAACTTTGTTGACCCCTGAACTTCCAACTTGTGCCATCATAAGGTAAATCTGAATATGTCCAGTTCTTTGACAATCCCATCAGCTTCAGTTGCATTTAATGTTTTTAATGCCGATGAGAAACATTTTCAGGATGCTAACGTGCCTCAGCCTCACAGATCGTGTCTGTAGACTCTATCTTGTTTTCCCCAGACCTCTCCGAACCTGATAAGATGGAGGTCTGACTTCACAAGATTACTTGTTGGTCGATGTCAGCAGCCATCTCATCAAATCATGCTTCCTGTGAGGCTAAATGAACTCATTTGTTCAGATGTAGTGCCCGGTCGTATGGCGCATCAGTCTTGGTATTCCCATTTGTTAAACTCTAATGACAGCCGTGTGCTTGAAAATACAGACAGAAATTGTGATTTCAGTAAAATTATGTCTTCACACTGTAACTGTCTCAGCTTCTCAAAGGTCATAAAGTTGAACCAATATATACATTATGCAGCTTTCAGTACAAAATATAACAATGCATATAACAATTTAAACATCTTTTAATACTTCTGAGGCTTTCCAGCGTTTCGAGAGTCGCACATTGTTGTAGTTCAACAGTAAAAAACAAAGACAGATGACAGGGCTAGCTGGTGGTGCGTCCCTCCAGTCAGGTGTAGTAAGAGCTCTTATCCATCATCAGCCGCTCATCCGTGTTGAAAAGACGCTGTCCCAACAAAGGCCTGCTCTGAGACTACAATGAATGAAATCGTTGGCTTTGTGAGACTGTGGGTGTGCGAACCTTGCAGTGTTGACCCCTTGTGTGCTCCCTCTACTGCTCAGTGTACAGTTAGGTTACGTATACGTCTGAACAATCAATTGGAGGATCTCTTGAGGAGTGAAGTGGCACTTTATAATGGTAAACTGTAGTATAACTGTGTCACGTCAAGGTGATTCGAGGTAAATCAGATTATAACGTAACAGTGGGTTACAGCAAGTGCACATATGGACACATCATGGACTTTTATAATGTCAGAAATCTGTCAAATGTGGATGGATCCTGCATGGCTGCTTATCTCATTAGTATTTTTTAATGACATCAAAGCATGCTGACAGTGCGGTCCACACAGTCCTTTCTTTTTTCTTTTTTTCACCCGCCATCCATGAATGTAGGACCCCCCCTGATAAATCGTCCATTGTGACGGGAACATGATTACATGAAGCCGCGGCTGTAGGCCATTCAGCGGGCAGACGAAGCACCATGTCACCTCTAAGAGGGCTTTGAATAAATGTCCCCGTCTCTACGAAGGCCCACTTCCTTAATCAGGGTGTCGGATGGTAATGATTAGCTTCCTGCGAGTGCTTCCCAGCTGCTGAATCGTCCGCATAACTCATACACTGTTAATAATCTGCCTGGGGAGATAATACCCTTCTTTACCTTCAGCTAATCCAGCCCCGATCTGAACCACATTGTTACTTTTTTTTTTTTTTTTTAGATTAAATTTCATTTATTATGACAAGTACTTTCATGGAATCCGGCAGTACTTCATATTCAAGGAGAAGGAGATGCAAGGTGATTGCATCTAAATCCCTCAACTAGGTTAAATTATACCGTCAGCTGGTGTCCCAGAGAGAACGAGACGCCGATGGGGGCTGTTGTTTCTCTTTTGCCACGGGTCACGACTTGGGAGAGGGGGATTACTGAGGCATCATTTCATCCTGTGTCCATATCCAAAACCTGGATTAGTAACAGGGAGAGGGATTAGAATTTATTATCATACTCCACGCGCAGGCATCTGTTAAGGGCACTGGACCTTCAAAAAAAACACATTTTTGCTATTAAGCAAATGCCGGATGAGCAGCCCGCCTTTGTCTTTGGCGTGCCAGCTCTCACTTTGATAGAGGGAAGCAGAGTAGGTCAAGAGAGCTGTGATCCCTTATTTTCTCTCAGTCAGTTTGATTCGGGCCTGTTGTGAGCCGAGAGAGAGCCCTTCAAGATAATGGTGGCCCAATAAAAACCAAACACATTGCAAAATGTCTGTTTTTTGTAACTCTACGACCAGAAATCAATGAGATATGAGATGTAAATACACCTAAACCCTCTCTGCCCTAAACCAGGATTCCCTCTGAAATAAAGCCTCACACTGGTCTTCTTTTACCAAGAGCTCATTTTGTGACCAGCGTCCCTCAGTGGGGATTTGAGGGAGCCGATGTGTCCGCTCCAGTTTACTGTTACAGTTTTAATCACCACAGCAAGTATCGGTTGTCTTCCAGTGACATTCAGACTCATTAAATCCGTCTAATTCTCGGGCTAAATGAAATTATTTAACACTCAACGCGTGATTAGGAAATTATACCGGCATACAGTTTGGAGCGCTTTTTAAAAATGAGGTGGTTTTGTTTACGTAATGAAATCCATTTAGGTCCTGGTGCAGCCGTTCTTTATGAGACATCACTGTCTTTGGACCTGGCATTAAATTACTGTGTGCATTTGTCAATAGCATTTATCGTCATGCTCAGATGCACTTGAGGGAACACCTTATGCAGCACGGTACTTTGAGACAAAGGATTGGAGTTAACCTTGAAGTATTGATTTTCTGCCACCGTGCACATGTACTATATATCCGTGGCTATGTGCTCATTTCTCTCTCTCTCTCTCTCTGTCTCTTTCTTTTCTCCCCGTGCAGAGATACTGAATGGGGGTGTTTATGTTGACCAGAACAAATTCCTGTGCCATGCGGACACCATCCATTGGCGTGACATTATCAAGAACCCCCAGGCCGAGCTGCTGGTGGTGCCGTCCAACAACAGCAACCTCGGATGTGAGTACGCAGACGTGGGTGGGAACCAGTGCAACCAGTAACTTTGGGTGAAAATCAAACGCATGCAAAGACGAACACACACACTCCTCCCACCAGCAGCAGTCGTGCCCTATCCCTTTTTATTCATTCTGTTTGCCTGCCGGTCATTTGGAAGCGAAATCACATAGTGTTAGATCAGTGTGTGAACCTTTCCATTGTAGCAGTATGGTAGCAGCTCTGCAGCGAGGCCCATGGAGCTGCTGTCTGCTGTGCTCTTTTTAAATCTCAGTGAATCTGACAGCTGGTTTGAAGCTGCCCACTTCCCCTGGTGCCCCCTCCCTCATCCGCGGTCCCCGCAGTCCCTCAGCTCTCCCCCTGCTTTGGACATAACAGGCGCTGCTATCCGGCGGACATTTCTGTGTCAGAAGAAGTGGCTGTAAAAGACGGACCCGCTCAAACTTTTCTGCACGTCCATGCATGAGCCTCTTGCTCATTTTAAGAGGGCGACAAGGGGAGCGAAGTTTCTTTGGGACACCCGTATCAAAACATGTCAGGGTGAACAATAGAGACAGCTGAGGCGCCAAATAGTGAGCAAAGACACGGACAATGGGGGAAATTTGGAGAGACTGTTTGATGAAACAGCACTCTGACCTCCCTTTGCTTGCAGACAGAGCAGAGCAAAATCTGCATAGCGTTGACTCGCGACATCAGCGGGGAGTTAGACATCTTCCAAAGCTGGTTACAGTGAAATAAAGGTCTGAGAGGACACTTTTATGTACAAAAATGTGTAAAACACTGCTCTTTTTTGTCAATTGCATGGCACTGACGGAGGAGGAGGATGAAAAGCAACAAAGAACAGAGGAGGTGGTCCAAAAAATGACAAGAGAGCGTGTGGGAGTTGAGGTTGCCAAATTGGAGCCCTTTGCCAAGCAGTAGTTAGTATTTAACATTAACAACCCCACAGTGGGTGTGGTTGAAGGGGCAGGGTGACAATCTGCTGCACTGTTCCACTTACTCTGTAATTAACCCATAGTCAATTAAGTCTTGATGACGGGCCACTGGCAGATGAAGGCTCTGAGCGCTCTGTCAGGCCCCACTTTGCCTGTGCAAATGCTTGACGGAAGGGAGTAGAAGCCTGTCTTTCATGCTTATGTTCTCTCCAAGTCCACGAGTCGCCACACTGACTCTGGGTCTATTGTGGGATGAGCAGGAGGGGAGCCGACAGACCCGTCACTGTCACCAGTCGGGGAAGTTTGGAGGGCGTGTGTGTGAGCGGACGATGAGGCGTTTGGTGCACGAAAGGGAAGAGGAGGGCGGGTGGAGTTGGGATGCGGGGGCGGAGGGGGTGTCTTGATGTGTGTTTGTTTCTAAACTGCATCTGAAGTTTGCAGAGGAGGAAGTTGCCTGACGTTTTGTGTTTGTGCTCTGCAGGCAGACGCTGTCATCGCTCATGCAACGGGCGCTGCTGGGGCCATCAGGAAGACCAGTGTCAGACCCGTAAGTATGCACACACACATACACACACACACACATATATATATATATATAAACACACACCTATAGTTACCCTGGAAAGCCTCAGGCCTGCTAACTCGAGTGCGACTAACATGGTATTACAGATACTGACTTAAAGGAGCAGTTCAACATTTTTTTTTAACTACGCTTACTCGCTTTCTCCCACCAGGAGTCAGATGAGCAGATTGGTACCACTCCAACATTTTTTAGTGTTTGTACATTAAAGAAAAACTACATACAGTGTGCTAATGAGTGAGTTTTAGAGGTGTTGGCAGGCACTTTTTCTTACTTTGAACAGAGCCAAGTTAGCAGCCTCCAGTCTTTACAATCCTGACTTCACCTCTGCACCCATCAGAGGGACGATGCCACCATGAATCTCCTCAACTTCACTTTATGTGCAAAGCTAACCAAATCCCACATATATGTGAATATTCCACGTGTTTCTCCAAAACGTTTAACTGTTTTCTTCACATCCCAAATAATGAACATAATCTGACGTGGAGCGGAGAAGCTTTTGAAACTGTGTTGAGTTCAAGTGTTGTACTATCATCTAAGCAGTGAAGTCCAAAGCTAATGAAATTGTGTTAAATCAGTTATAACTCCACTGTATTTGCTGAGCATCTGGGGAAATCTGAGGGGAGTGTGCAGCCTGCATTAACCTATAATCTGCTATAATCTGTTTTGACACAGAATAATCATTGTCTTGACTTGTGAGCACTTGGGAGCACATCTGCTTTTTAGGCTTTTCTTCTTTTACTGAGCTCAAAGCCCAAAATCAAGGTCAAGTGACGGTATTTTATGTCGCTGCACTTTGTTTAACACCAGCAGTTCCACACGTCATTAGCAGCAATACTAAATTCAGAAACAATGGAGGGACAAAAGAGGAAAGACAGCAGCGGGTGAAGTGTTATTTCTCTGAATAACTCTGCCGTTCGATTCGTGTCATCAAGACCCGGAGAGGGACTGGCCCCCTTTTTTTTCACAGACTAATAGACTACAGGGCCTTGTTGTATTTTTCACTGCTGCATCATTATGTTCCCGACACAGCAGAGAGTGAGCACAGCAGTTTTTAATGCCTCCGTTTCGAGCTCCTGCTGACTCGCTGGCTGGTGTATCTCCTACTGTACCAATAATGTGTGGGAGGCTTGTTCTTTAGCACAAGTATTGCATCGGCTTTGATGCAATAGGTACGAGCCACATCCAAGTGTTTGGACCAGCCTAATAATACAGGGCCTCCTTTCTAAATAGTTTTGCAATAAAATGCATGGGGGGAAAAAAACAGGAATCATGAAATATTTCCCCAGTTACCACAAGAGTTGGCATAGCAACGAGTGAGGCCAGGCTTTCTGGGAATTATCAGCATAGTTGGAGGGTGCCTTTGGCCAGTCGGCCCACTTGGCTGAGAACACCCATTGTACAAACAGAGATATGGTGAATCAGTGGTGTCCAAAGCTGTGGAACTTTTTTTGAAAAAAAAAACTTTATTTATCCAGGGAAAACCAATTGAGCTCACTCCTGCCGCCATCCCACTTCAGATTGGTACCTGAGAGCTGCCGAGCACAACTGCAATTTTCAGCTGCTGGTCACCAAGCTGAGGCAGGATGAGAGGCTCACTTGGGAGAGGGACACCTCACGAGCAGCTGTTGAGAGATGAGAGGGTGCTCCATGTTTTTAAAGTCCGTCCGGGCATTCAAGCAAGTGACCTTGTGGTCTCGAGCCCACTTGTCTGACCTTTAGCTCGCCGAAGCCCCTAATAACCTGAAGACGATGCTCCTGCACGACTGTAACGTGAGAGGACGGGAAGGTTTCAGGGTGGTGGTATTGTCTCTTTTTATGAGTGTGAATGTGCGTGTGTGTGCGTGTCAGACCTTTAAAATTCTCCCTTCTCACTTCCTGGGCAGTGACAAAGACGGTGTGTGCAGAGCAGTGTGACGGTCGATGCTTCGGGCCTTACGTCAGCGACTGCTGCCACCGCGAGTGTGCCGGCGGCTGCTCGGGCCCCAAGGACACGGACTGCTTCGTACGTCAGATTGCACACACCCACTCAC
>JBAJHX010000011.1:9204107-9247608 GCA_037176925.1 Amniataba percoides | reverse complement strand
TGGACTTCCTATATGAAGATCTTTATGTACTGTCTATGACTGAGGTATAATGGTGTTTGTTTAAGTTCTGCAGACCACCTGTGGCATGTGTGCACGCATGCACTTTGTCCTCACAGCAAACAAACATTATCAGACTATCGCTTTGTCCACACTGACTTCATTAAATATGCATTGTTTCATCAGCTGGACGTCGTGAAGCAATCAACACACCTTAAAAGCCAATATGACAAATTTGATCAACTGTCTCCTTGTTAAAGTGTCCGCAAGAAACAAGCAGACTCTAGCTTTGTCAAAATTGTATGATTTATTTGTATATGCTGCTTTTACCCTGGTAGATTGAGCACCTTTTCAAACCTGCTGTAAGACCAAGTAACAGCCTTTTTCAAAAGTTAAAGTGATCCAGAAATGGTTGGATGGAAACTAAGCAAATACAGACAGATGATTTGCAGTTTGAAAGATGGTTTAAATGTCTGTGCAGCTGGATATCTAAAGGTTTTGCAGATATCAAGGTTACAGATAATTGCCATTAGTAGATTTTGAGGGGCTATTGGACAGCCCAACAAGCTGTAAACCCAACACTGACATTAATATGTGTAGCAAACAGTGCAATGGTACAATACACATCCAAAGTTACCATCATTTGGAGCCCTTTTGTATCAACTGCTGAATGTAAGTCCAATATTTTCTCTTCTTTTAGTTTTGCTTTGGTCTCCATGAACAGGTCAGAGAATAATTTAGGTGTAAAGACGCTTTAAGATGCTTTAAAAAAAGGAATATTATTTGTGCACACATCTCATTGAATGTAATACTAACTGTATGAAATACAGCAGTGTAAAACCAAGATGAGTAGGCATGTAAACAAGCTGTTCTCCATTCATAACCCACTGTACGGGGAACTGGGAACTTCTTGCATGTGAAGGTCCGTGAGCTGTGTAGTCTGTTCAAACAAACAGCACTGTCAAAGGGCCCCTTAAGCTCAGAGGATAAAATGATACGTAACTACAAATGTCACATAGCACATTAGACAAAAACAGTGTTCTGGCTTTGGTGGGAAGTACATATTTTCTCAGTGTTGCCTTCAGGTCTGCAGTGTTAAGTACTGATTTATAAATAAAGTCAAACAGCACGGTATGAATGTTATTTTTGATAAAGGCAGTATTCATTTTTCTGTGTGTGTCTACTTTGTGTTTTTTGTCTTTAGGGACATGTATCATGGTATTGGACCTTTGGACCCAGAGCGTCTTAACGTTTTCCGCACTGTGAAAGAGATCACAGGTGAGACTGCCTCACTTGAGTCACCTTGGAAAAATTCACTGAACAGAAGTATATTATTATGTGGTGTGTGTGTGTGTGTGGATTATGTGGCCTCTGAGGAAGTAAAAGAAAGCTTTAAGAGGAAAGTGGAAAACAGATTCACGTTGGTGAACTCTGAAAGGTGCTCTGGTGGATATTATGTTATTGTGTGTGTATATCTGATAGTTACACATGCTTTACAGTATGTGGCACTGTGTGTGTGTGTGTGTGTGTGTATGTGTGTGTGTGTGTGTGTGTGTGTGTGTGCGTGCATGCTTGTGAGTGTATTTATTCATTAACTATTAGGGGCCTTAAGGGCTGAGCAATACCTCGCATACGGACCCTTTTGTCATATTAAACTGCGACTTGCAGTTGAGCCAAACAGCTAATGGAGTGAAACTGCATTTTCATAATGAAAACCCAAGCAATAAGAAAGAGCAATGGCCTTTCTATACCAGCCATTTCCTGCTCTATCCCTTTAATGTCATTTCCACAGATCCTGATTTGATATAATCTGTCATTAAAGGAAATCTGGACAGATTGTGCAGAATACTAAATCCATTCTTTTAATTAGCGTATATTGTCTTCTTTGAGCACATTTTCTACCAAGACTCTTGCTTTAACTTCACAGAGGCAGAGCAACTCTGTTACCAAAAAGTGCAGCGCCTTTTTTTTTTTTTCAACAAAAGGATCCTTTTCATCGTCATGCTCATGATTCTTATGTCCCTCTTATGTTTCTTTTGGTGAAAGAGATGGAGGAATGGGAAAAATAAGTATGATTGCTTTTTTCTATTTTCTCTTTCACCATTTTTAAAGAAAAAGTTGGCTTATATTTTGTGTTTTAAGAAAAAATGTATTAGTTAAAACCTTTTTTTTGTCAACACATATTCTTCTGTCTTGGCTGATGTTTTTCAGGTTACCTCAACATCCAGTCGTGGCCTGAAAACATGACAGATCTGAGTGTTTTTTCAAACCTGGCAACAATTGGAGGCAGATCTCTTTACAGGTATGTCTTAACGTTACCTCTTCACACTTCAGACACATCTTTCATGCTATCTGAGTCTTTCATCTGACTTTCTTGGTAAACTCAAAAATGGACTATTCCACTATTTGACTCATTAATATCAGAGAAGTTGTACTTTTGTGAACTCAGACAACATTATGTGCAATTCCGTTTCACTTATATGCAGATGACATACTTGTATTGTAAGATGTCTCTGTTCTGAAAGAGCCTTATGTCTCTCTTTCAACTTTCTTGCTGTTTTGCTGTATTTGGATGGCTACTGTTGGAGCTAATGAGCCACAGGCCCATGTAGTTCTGCAGAGGGTCTCTTTGAAGCGTTGTTGTCACGCAGCTTTGATTAGCCCTGTTTTTATAACAGGTTCTGTGTCGGCTTACAAGTGGCGGATTCGAAGGATAGTGCTGGCAGAGTGAAAGGAGATCCGGCCTTGTTTTCTAAATGCCAGCGATGAACATGTAGCTCAGCAATGTTTCATTCAAAGCCGGAGCAACCTTGTTCTGCGTCTTTTTCATCTTCGACTTAGATGATGGTTTCTTTTCTTCCTCCTTCAGTTTTCCCATTTTTGCTTTTTTTCCCTCCGTGTTGCTCTTCTCTTCTCCTCCCATCATCTCTCAATTTGTCTGCGTTTTTCTCTTCTTGTTCTCCTTCTCTGTAGTTAACTTTATCCTTCCTGACATTTTTTCTTCTAATCTTTAACTCTTCTCTTCCTTTCTGTTACTTTGTCATCTTTTCCATCCTGTCTCACTCTTTCCTTTCTCTGTTTCATTGTCCTCCTTTCTTTCACTTTTTCTCTGTCCTACCCCCTGCCCCCTTTTATCTTCACCTCTCCATCTTTCTGACAAACTTTATTTATTTATCTTTCCTTTCCTCTCCTCCTGCAGTGGAAGTGGAATTTCTCTGCTGATCCTGAAGCAGCGTTGGATCTCCTCGCTTCAGTTCCAGTCGCTGGATGAGATCAGTGCTGGAAGCGTCTACATCTTCAACAACAGCCGCCTGTGCTTCTACAACACCGTCAACTGGACGTCGCTCTTCAGGACCCCGAGCCAGAAAGTCCTCATTCGCAACAACCGAGATCCAAAGGAATGCAGTAAGTGGTGGTGATTGAGTTCCCACCTCTTCCATATGCACATTTTTAGAGAAGAATTTGAGCATAAACTTTGTACCACTTCCTTACTCATACTACACAACATTGCAGTAGAAGAATATACAAGTTGTGTCAAAAAAAGAAAATTGTTGCTTTAAATAAAATGCAAAATCCACAAAAGCTGAGCTGCAACTGATAATAATACCACTTCCACATTAAAGCCTCAAATGTTTGCCCCATTTGCCCTGTTTAATTAAACTGAAAAAAACAAAAAATCTCCCGAGCAACTGAGAGACCTTGACTCAGTGACAACTAACACAAATGCACCACTCCATCACAGCCATGAAGTACAATATAAAGATTCAAGTAGGGCACAATTTGCTGGAAATGTGTGACAGGAATTTTAAATACAAAGCCAAGCTCATACACTTTATCTTTTGTTGACTGAAAAAAAGAAAATGTCTCATTTTTTTATGTAAAGGTTTTTAAGTAGGTGCATATATTGATATGCTGATATGATTCATGCTGGGAAAGGAGAAAACTCTCACACGTGTTGATACACATACGCACAGTCACACATACGCACATTTTAACACACATTCAACTGTAACCAAACACCTATTAAGCCCTCTAATTAATTCTCAACTTGGACTCCCTGCATATCTCTGCAAATCTCCATCCCAGCTCTGTGCAATGACATGGCCGTTTCCAAGGCGACTGTGTCACGGGCGTCTCTCGCTCCTTGGCTATGAAAGCCCTTATTCAGCTCCCTGTGAGGAAAGTGCTTAATGTGTCATGCACAGAGGTGGTTTACGCTCACTGCTAGCCACGGGGAAGTGGACGCCTGGTGGAACACTGAATAGTCTACATGCTTAGGCTGCAGATGGTGGAAAGTGACTCCACATTGTTGTTCACTGAGAGCGTGGAAAATGTCTGACAGAGAGGGGGAGGTATGATGCAAGGAAGAAAACATCACCGCAGCTTTGAAAATAATTTCAAATGTCGTCCGTAGGTAACCATTGTTGTTATTCTTTGATGCTGGTTCTAGTGTTTGTTACACTTTCACAACATGAACCTGTGTGTTCACAAGTAAAGCTCACTCAAGACGGAGGTAACTGGAAAACAGAGACATGGACCACTGCAGTTTTTCTAGGCCCTGCCAGGCTGCGCTTGATATCATTAGCCAGTTAATGAGTGGTAGGTGTGTGTGTGTGTTAGAGATCGATTGATGGGGCCTTACACAGGCCTCTTCATTAGGCTCTACCCTCTTGTCTACCATTGAGTCTTTGGCTGTTGACAAAGGGCTCGGCCCCCACCGGGCGACACTCCCGGGGACGTGGATGTCACTCACCGGATGGAGGACACGCTGAGTCTGATGAACAGCATCGATTGTTGTGGTTAGCCTGGAAAAAAAAGGGCTTAGGGTTCTGGTTGGGGGCGGTCTTTAATGGCGGAGGTGTGAGGAATACCAATGTTTACTTGCACAGCTGGGCGGCCCTCGGCTAGACCAACACACATACTCACAAATGAGCATGAAAGTACACACGCATGCAGGGAGATGTAATTAGGCACAGGCACTCCCTTCCCTCCGAGGTATGACTTACACAGCACACACATACTGTAACAAACCAGCACAAATACACACACACATATTATTAGGTATATTTTCACTGTGTTATTGTATTTTATTGCTGAATCCAGAGCTATTTATAGACCACATTGTGTTATATTCACTTCTGTTCATTTTTCTCCACAGTTCAGCAGCGAATGATATGTGATCGGATGTGTTCAGATGACGGGTGCTGGGGCCCGGGGCCTGACCAGTGTCTATCCTGCAGATATTTCAGACGGGGCCGCACCTGTGTTGAGTCCTGCAACCTCTTTGATGGGTGAGCACTCCATTCACAAATTTCTTTTTTCTTGTTCTTATTTCGATTTGTCGTCAGTCGTCTGTTTGAGCTCATCAGTTCCAAATGTTTTAAACTGACTAAACGAGCACTTTCCCACATGCAGGATCATGATGGTTTCAGGAGACTGCATTAATTTCCTTCTAAACAGCCATACATGACCAGCAGAAGAAATATAATCAGTTTAAACAGCTTTGATGCATGTGAATTAAGACGAAACATTCTCAAGGGGTTCGGAGGAGGAGAGTCTAATTGCAGATTGGCATGAATGTAATGAGATGAACCAATAAGGAATTTCACACCGTGAACACTTAACGTGAACATTTAATGGAACATTTGGCTGTGTGTTACATCCATTGACCAAAATCAATTTGAGTCTATTGTTTGAAGTATTATATTTTATTATAAATTGCCCATTTGGGCTGACAGACACGAGTGTTTACTGCTGAGAGCTGGGAAATGACTGACATTTGCGTCAGAGGCCCTTAGAGTGTCCTCACAATCCACTGATGTTCTGTTTTCAGTGTGAATAATTGCATTCAGGTCATTGCTTTATGCTGCCAAGAGACACATCAAAAAGATCACTGCCAACTCACCTGGGGAAAAACACTTCTTTGTAGATGTAGTTTCTTGCCTTTTGTGCTACTCTTGAATGGACGAGGAGATGTTGTGAATCACACCACTTGAAAGCATCCATCTAAAATAAGACTGTAGCGGCGGTGTCTGCCACAACATAAATATGACTTTCTTGCAAGCGGTGATGTCAAGCTTGTATTTTCCCCGGGGGAAGAGGAGAGAGTGCACATATGTGTGCAAGAGAGGGTGTATGAGAGCGAGCAACCCTCGGTCATGTTGACTTGTTGCTGGTCCTTTCCCGGCACCGTTTGTGGGAGGGAGGCTTTGAAGTTGCCGGGAAAAACAGCTCACAGCGAAGGCTTTGAAGAAGACTGTAGAGGAAAAGGCGCGTGGCAGGGAGCTGCTGAAGCTGGCTTCCTATACTGTAAATACAGTCAGATGCATTGCAAGCTGCATTTGACAGGCCCCTTCTTGCTTTGTGTCAATGGCCTGAACTTTGGGATCAAAATGTGCACAACCTAAAGGCGTTACCTGGTGTAAGAAATCACCACCTGCAAAGCACAGTCCTGTCGAGAATCTCTGACAGGCAGTGGGCAGCTTTTTGGAGATGGAAACCTGAGCTAACCTGTACTTTTTCCACAACTTTTGTGCTTTCTGTGGCACTGAAGCCAACTTGTATTGCAAAGAATCAACTTGTGTATTTATTGTCGAGGTAGTTAATTAGCTAAATGTTGGTTGAATATTACTGTAGCTGGTGTTTGCATATGAGACTGTACCACAGCATAGATGCAAGAAAGAAAAAAGAGAGAAACAAATAAGGAAAAAAGAAAGATAGAAAACAAATTAAGTCCTTTGAATGACTCCAGAGAGCAAGGTTTCAGCCTTTGTAAAAGTATTATGTTAATTCCAAGAGTAAGCATAAAATCCACTTGGAGTTTTATCCAACTTAATAAGCCCCTTTAACCACAGAACAAAAGTGATGTCTCGCCACTAACAAGGGTCCACTTTTATTGTTAACATAAAGGTACAAATAAGGATCACTGGATTAAATGAAAGTGGATTTAGTAGCATCAAATGTTCTAATCTAACGCTGACACTGAATTAACTTGTGATATATTAATCAAGATTTTAATATTCAATACCGCTGCTCATTATGTCTGTCGGAAAGAGAGGACAATGCTGCTCTTTCAAGTGGGATTCAGTGTCGCTGCAATAACTGTCACCTGTGATAAAATGGTAAACTTCTATTATATAACTTCTATCTCAGGATTTAGGAGAGGGGGCTGCTGCGTGTCTGAGTATAACATCCCCCCAATCTAGTGCAGTTACGGTGGATAAACTATACTTCTTCTACACAGGCATCAGCTTCCACAAAACTGCTTTTATCAGTATGAACTGAAAAATGATTCAGTCGTGATTTAATCCAAATGAGTTATACCATCATTCAAGAAGTTAAAATGTAGTCAATTTCCACTACTTAATATTTATTCCTATGAACATTAATCAAGTTTCAGAATAAATTTATGTGAAAGTTGATTTTCTATGTGATGCAGCCTGCTTGCTGTGCTTGTGAGTGTGTTGTGGTTTGTGACAATATGGTATCATCGTCATAGATTATAAATAGATTATATATATATTGTTATTTTTAAATACCTAATATAAAGAGTAGGCTCAGTCCCCACTGTTCTGTACTGTTCTAAGCTGTATACAGAGAGTTCATGGATTAGAAAAATTAGCTTATTTCTACTCTAACCCCTCTTTAACATCGTGGGTTTAGTTACTGTACATTGGGTTCTACTATATGCAGTACAGTTATACTTAATATCTGCCTTGTTCTGAATCCACTGGACTGTATATCTCTATAGAATTCGGTGCTAGCTCATTAAATATGTTTTCAGGTTGGTGATTTTAAACCTTAAGATTCCTCAGCTCGCCCTCGTTATATGTCTCCATTCTTAATGAGGAAAGGCACTAATTCCCTTTAGCTTATGCGTCTGTTGAATAAAACAAAGGAGGAGCAGAGGAGTGCGAGAGGGGAAAAGAAAACGTCTCAGATGGTGTCCACTGGGGTTGGAGGAGGAGGGAGGAAGCGGATTAGGGAGGCGTTGAAAGTGTTTAATTAAAAAAGTTGCTCTGGTGGGTTAGCTATGCTCTGGTTTGCTGGAGGTTCGGAGGTCTGAATGGTGGCCACAGTCCTGCTTAAATTCCTGCTAAAACAGGGCTAATCCCCCATCAGGCCATCCCCCGATGGGGCCTTGGCGCACACTTCCAGCCGTGAAGGGGGCCAATCAGGAGGAACGGCTTTGACGGCATGGAAATGACCCTAGAGACCACCGCTGCCGAGGTCTTTGTCTCTCAACCATTCTCCTCCATGTATTTTTTCTTTCCCTCAACCAACAAAAGAGATATCTCTCCACAGCCTGGGCCCTTTTCTAAAGGATTCCCCTGGACAGAGCTTCCAGGAGAGAAATCTAATTTATTTTGGAACAAGGGAAAGAAAAGGCAAGGGAGAAATGTAAAGAGAGCAATGGGAGTTTCCTTTGAGGCCAACGAAAACATTATTAATAAAAGGACACTCTGTGATACTGTATATTTGGATGTTTGAGACGAACTGCTGTGATCACGACGAACCATTAGGACCATTAAAAAAATACCCTGACATTAGTACTCGGCAATAGGGAGATCTAGGATTTTATCTTCACTTTTATTGCTCTTTAATGTGGTGCAGTTGAACCCGAGAGTGTCAGAATGTGTCTTTTCTTTTTTGTAGTTTTTAGAACCGCCAAGTCAAAAAGAATTTCATCTAATATTCACTACATGAAAATGCATAAAACACACATACCCGCAGGAGATCCAAACTTCTCCGTGCAAGATCACATAAAAAACAGCTCACAAGCAGGAGTTTGTTGAATCTTTATTCCACCCGAGTAGCATAACATGCAAATAGAAACACACACACAGAGTCACTCTCATTATCTCACCACTGTGAGAAAGGGGCTTGTTTGTAACCGGGTTGAATCCTCCTCTGTGGATGTCTGTCCTCTGCATCGGCTCATCGATCCCTCTGATGTGAAAAGTGTTTTTGATCGGCAGCGGTTGTTATTGACAGCAGCCATCCTCTGCTCGCCAGAGAGGGCCGCACTTCAAAAACGAAGATAATACGCTGATTCTGACACAAACAAAGGGAGAAATTTATAGATCGGGTGCATGCGCACACACAAACACACACATATGGGGATTCAACAGTATGGCCTGAGGCGGTGTGCAGCTCCTGTCGGTGTAATTGCAGTATATAAACCCAATATTGAGCTCTATTGTTTACCTCTATTCTTTCAGAAGTCTAAATGGAAAAACAAAGCCATCATGAACTACACGCATTTCTCTAACTGGCTAAATAAAGGGTCTGCAGAGCCCGTACCCGATCTGCAGAGCACAAACTGCAATGATTCTTGGATTTGATAAGAGTATGAAAAACACATTTCTCTGACTCATCTTTTTCTGCATTCTGTGCTTGTCTTTCATTTTTTTCTGCTCATCTCCACACACTCCCTCTGTACCCCCCCTTTCACCCTATCCAAAGCAAACTTCTGTCCCTGCCCTCTTCCTGCCCTCTTCTGCCATCCCTCTCTTTTCTCATTCCCTCCCACTAGCTCCCCTCTCACTTCCTCCTCCCTCCTCGCACCCCTTAGTGTTTGCCCATGATTTAAAAAGCTGTTCATTATTCATGGGCCTTCTCTGTTAACATATTGACCATAGTAAGCCTTTAACTTGATCAAATAGTCTAAGGCAGCTCGCTGCCCTGCTTGCCCCTCTACCAGAGGGCACTCCAGCAGTCAGTTCAAGTATGAATCGTGGAGACGGGCATGAGTAAATGAAGGTTTAACCTTGCTTTTTTGATGCGGTATCACATGTTGATTTAAAATCAAAAGGTTCCTATAAACAGCTTGCGCTCATATGCACACAGCGTACTTCAAATCCTCCCCCAGCAGGCTCTCAATCAATATTTCAATGTGGGTACGCGCTCAAATCTATAATACATGCATCTCTATCTCCATTTCTCTATCAGGGAAGTGCGTGAATTTGCCAATGGCTCTGTGTGCCTGGAGTGTGACAGCCAGTGTGAGAAGATGGATGGGAACACCATGACGTGTCTTGGCCAGGTAAGACACTCCTGAATCCACTTCACACACCCTCAAACTCAACTTCCTCATCACTTAACTTCACTTTTCCAGAGGCGTACTTTTTTTCTCTCTTTTAGATTAAAAGCACTCCGCTCATTTTTCTGTTGAAGATAGTCTCATATCTTGTGCATGCTGAAGTGGATTTCCGGCTCATTCTTTGGGAGTCTATCGGTCTTGTGCGCAGGATTTCAGGAGATATAAGCGCTGTGTTTGCAAAGGTGACTGGTAGGTTAATGGGAGGAATGATAAACTGCTGTGGCTACTTTAGGAGGCATGCTTTTGGCAAGCAGGCGCACGCACGGTCAAAACAGCGAAATGAGATTCGTTTCTGACCTTCCTGTAAAGTCACTTTTAGAGTCTCAGATGTGATCACACAGCGACTCAAAATGTTAGAATTTCCCTTTAAAATGTCAGAAGAGGCAGAGATGCACATGTGTGTACACATTCACACTGGAAAACATGCCTCCACAAACACAGGCAGTATGCCCTTGTTCAGTACACGTGACAAATAGTCACCAGAGAGCCAAAACATCCTCCTTACCACCACATATGGAGGCTGATTTTACATTTGTTGTATTACATTGCAGAGCATTGAGGTGCATGACTTATTTTGTGGAATTTAGTAGTTGTGTGTAACCTTTTATAACTGTCCCCCGAGATGGAGAAAGTTAGGGAGAGAGAGAATAAGAGATGGAGAGAGAGAGAGACTCCTCAAGGATGCACAGAGGCTGCTGACTTTGAGATGCTGGTCACAGTTGAGTAGTAAATAACACCAGAGTCAATCATCCACGGGCGCTCGCACACACAAATACACATGCGTCCGGCACCCGCAGACATACTCGAATGCACCCCGACATCTGCACGCACGCGCCCGCACATGCAAAGCGAGAATAATGTTTATTGATGGCGGAGCGCCCGAATGTGTCTGCCTGTGAGAAGCTGTCCATCAGGTCGCCACGGTCGTCATTAGCAGCAGAGCGCCGGTCTTGTGCGCTCTCAAACACCCCAATCTTATGCACAGTTGTGAGTTCACGCTGTACTATCTTTCATCAACACATTGATCTCCTCAAACACACACACACACACGCCGCTATCCGTCTTACTTATTCATAATCCCGTTGTGGCCGAGTTCAGTTACCACTTGTCATCTCCCCCATCCACATACAGTGCGCTGTTCTTTGACATGACCCGATTTCTTTATGCGTTTTGCCAATTTGAACAGCAGTGCACTGGCATACACTCTTGGCAATTTTGCCCGACACATTATAAATCACTGAATGGGATTCATGCAGGGCCCGCCAGCTGCATTAGTCGTGGTAGGAAGTGAGCAAATTGACATGATTCGCCAGGTTCAGATTTGATTCTGTTCAATTCTGTTCTCATACATTTTTCTATATCTCCATCCTTTCCTCTGCTTTATTCCATCCCATTTCTCCCAAACTTTGTTTTTTTCCCTCTTCACCTCTTTGCCCATCGTTTTGTCTTACATTGTCTTACATTTCTCTCTCTCCCCACCATCTCCATCTCTCTAATGCCTCTTCTTTTCTTTATTCATCCCTTGTCCACCACCTCCTCTCTTCCCACCCCCTCCTCTCCTCTCGTCTCCTCTCAGGGCCCGGACCAGTGTGTGAAATGCCTCCACTTCAAAGACGGGCCGAACTGCGTGGAGAAGTGCCCCGACGGCTTGCAGGGGGCCAACAGTTTCATCTTCAAGTACGCCAAGGCCAACAACGAGTGCCACCCCTGCCACGCCAACTGCACCCAGGGGTAAGAGCGGGATGGCACGTTGGAGATGTGTCTGCATATCGAAATTAATGCATTTCTTTTAAGTGTTTTCTCGCCTCCGTGCTTTCCTGAGCATCTGCCGGCGTGGGGGGCTTTTATGCTGTTAAAAGCATTGCAGAGACCCAGACATGCAACACCTCCCTCCCAAAGAGAGTGAGACTGAAAAAAAAAGAGAGAGGCAAAAGCGATGACTTAATCAAGCAGCTGCCGGACTCCCAGACCTGAAGCTGGCTTCTGGGGTTCAGAAAGCACCGACCTTAACTTAAAGCCACGTGGAGTACAGAGCAGACGACCTATGAATAAAGGGATGGGAGCAGAGAGACAGGAAGATATGAAGCAAGGGTGTCCATACAGTTAAGTGCAAGTGGAGGAAGACGGGGAAGTAACATTGAAAGCGACAGAGTAAGTAGATAAGAGAGCGAGAGCTTATATATAGAGGTGGATTTTTAGAAAAAAACCAAAGGGCAGAACAAAGAGCATACCAATATCCTGTGATTAGAGGATATCAAAACAGATACTGGAACAAAAGGTCACTCTGAGAACACCAAATGGGGATGAGATTATTATAGAAATGTCTCGATTCTTCAGTATAATACTTTACATGCTCTGGAGATGAAGAAGGTCCAGATTTACCTCATTATAAACTCTAATTGGAGCTGGAGAAGAGCGTTTTCTCTCTGTGTTAAAGGAAATAAAGAAAATAACCCTTCTGCTAACAATAATGACAAAGCTCAGTGTACCAGCTCAAAAAAAAGCGCCAAACTTCCTCCACTTCCATTCCTCTAATTTCCGCCTCTCATACATGAGGATTGATTGCTTTTCGACACTGATCTGGCAAAACAAGACACCAGAACACGTCTTGTCTTCGTTGGCCCTGTGGGAACATGCAATGAGCACTTTTCATGTGTGAGGCCCATTTTAGAAAAATAATCATTGAAAAACTAATCAAAAGCTAATAAAGCTAGAAATGAAAATCATTTTCATTTGCAGCCCATACCTTTGTGCATGCAGCAGTGGGGAAATTTGGAGCCGAAATATATCATGGAGTTTTCATACGAGGCCTAAAGTAAAATCAAATAGCAAAATCTGCTCATTTCTCACTTTCAGAGTTAAGTGAAAATATTGATAGCAGTCTTATTCCCTAAAATGAGTAAATGATTCTACAGCCTGCAGCCACTTTGCTTAAATTAGAGAGATCATTAAGATAAAAAAAGTCAGAATACCAGGTCCTCAGAAGTATATTAATTAGTTTTTTTGTCTTTCACCTTACAGAGTCAGGCTAGCAGTTTCCCCTTGTCTTCCCCTTGTCTTGTCTTGTCCCCTTGTCTTAGCTAAGCTAACTGAGTGTAACTTTAAATTGAATGGACAGATATGAGTGAATGGTTTCAATTTTTCAACAGATCCAACAAGTGTTACCCAAAAGGTCAGTGCATTGCTCCGACGCTTCAAAGGGCGATGTGCTCTACAGACAAAAACCCAAACTTATTCAATATGACAACTAGATTTCCGAACAAACGTGTGGATAAAGTTGCAGTTTATCCCTCCACCAAGCTGCCAAACACCCTTTAATGCAAAGGCCAAAACAGGACAAGTCTTCAAAAGCACTGAAGGCTGCGCACACAAAGAAAATGTTCCCTCTTTACTTACCAGCACGCTTTATGTCTTCATCCTCTCAAGCCTCTTTAAAGTCAGCCGGGCCGTGGCTTTCAACCCTGGCCAGCAGCGTCCACGTGAGCGGAGGCGTTGTGTGGGTGAGGGGCTGAGGTGGAGCTTGTCGGTGGTCTCAGTAAACAAAGTTAGAGCGCTGAAACCTAGCAACAGGCCTGGAGATGTGATGGGAGCTGGAGAGGGACTTAATGCGCCGTCTCTCACATCGCAGGAGGTCATTTTACGTTACTGCAGCTGCAAGTGTCGATGATATCTGTGCGGCTTTAAAGAGGCAGAGCGAAGGGGCTTTTAGACGAAGGTGGCCGGGGTAAAGAAGCAAAAGGCGATAGATGTTAAATGAAACAGACGGGGGAAAAAGAGAGGTGTGAGGGTTATAATTCCTCCCATGACAGCTTTCACTCGCGCGTCTTCCCGACTCCGTGAAACACTAATCTGACAACGTCTCCATCATGCCTTGTCATCTTATCCCGCCCCCTCCGGCCACGGGATGCTCTGGATTAGTGCCAAGACGGTCGGGCGCTCGAGGATGCGAGCCAGAGTGAGATAGAGAGGAGGTCAAAGGTCGGCATCAGGAAACACAGCAGCGGCCTTGGGCACTTGAGCGGGGCAGACGATTAAACCAGAGGCCTCATTTCTCTGCCTCGAAGGTTTTCAAACTGTGAGTCGCACCTCGCCAGAGGGGCAAAGGAGAGCGGATAACAGGGTGCAGAGGGAGAGACGTGAAGCAAAAGATACTGCATGAGGGGAAAAAATCTACAGGAAGTCAGTTTTTGAAGTGTACCTGGCTGAATTAACGTGATTCTTAACACAGCATCCTCGTAGAATTCACAGAAAAAATACAGAACTGAGAATAATCAGGTTTTTGTAATGCTTCATTTTAATTGCACCAAATTTCATGGTAAGTAGGTGAAAATTACGAAGTAAAATGAACATAAAATGTCAATGTGTGCAGGCAACTTGTGAAACTTGTGCATTTTGTGTATGAAAGGTAACATTAAATATATTAATATGTATAAAAGAAATGAGCAGCTATTTATTCTTTGGAAACTGCAGAATACAATTAATAAATTATTTTCGGGTCATTTTGATTGTATTTTCTTTTTAGAACAATAATTTCGGGGTAATTTTAGAGAAATTACAAATACATTACTTGGTCATTATCACCTACTTACCATGAAATTTGAGGGTCACTAAAATGATCCATTAGTACATCCATGTAAAAATATGAGTTCAGATAAAGAGGGTTCGAGCGGTAACCCGCAGCGTACACTCTGCTTACTGTGAGCAGGAAACGTTACGAAGACTGTGGCTCCAAAATTTACAGTTGTAAGCCACACAGTTGTCTCCGTTTTGTGGGGGGCGCCGCAGTGTCAGACTTTGAAAACTCTCTCGCCACCATACCAGGAAACGAGTAACAAACGCTGCTCGAAACACAAGTCTAAATAAGAATATATACTTTACCTGCTTTGTGATGTTCATTGTCAGACCACTCCTTTGTTCTCCAGCGATCCAGGAAGAAATAATGTGTGTACACACACACACACACACACAACATTGGATGCAGACACTGATTGCTCTCTAATTAGCTATTTGGTGCGCCATTTAATTGACAACAAGGCGACTTCGGAGGAGCCACAGTTGTCACCAATTTAATTCCAAAGTTAGCCTGCTCTCCTAATTTGCTATGTAATTTGTTGTGTCGTGTGCCCGCGCATCTCTCTCACACACACACACACACACACATAAATACACACACACAGAGAGGCATTCAAAAACCGTTCTCCTGTGTCTATCCTGCTGTTCAAAGTCCTCCACTCAAGGAGCTCGAATTAATGAGCAGCTTAGAGTCTGCTCTAATCACCTCCTGCTTACCTAATGCTGAAACTCCACTTCTCCCTGATAGGTGTGTTATCAGCACTGCCTTCAGCTGACTTTGATTGTCAAGGTAGTGAGTTAAACAAAAATCAAAAATAAGGTCTTGAATTTGGAATTTGGAAAGAAGCTATTCTGTTAAAGATGCTGAATCAGAGTCAAACTGAGAGAAAATAGATTCTTCCTTTTTTAAAAATCAACAATGGATTACAATTTACTGCATTTATCAAAAAGTTTAGAAAAACAGACTGTCTGCAGTTTAGAGCTTTTTTTTTCTTTTTTTGCTGAAAGCACTTGACTCCTGCAGGTTAGAAAACCTACAGAGAGACTTTTTACACCTACAGGAAGTCATCTGCTCTATTATTAATATAAAAGCATTGATTATAGCAGCTTGAAAGGTTTACTGAAAATTGATAGTAGCTCCCAGGTATTTGACAGGAGTAAAATATGGTACAGTATGTAGAACCTGATGGAAGTGTTTCTCCTGCTCTTGCTTTAATGGGAAAAAAGGGCCTGTGTAAAAACCCTGGCTCAGATGTTGGAGTAAAGCAGCTGTGATGGGGATGAATTAGACCAATAACACCCCTTGAAGGCTCAACAGCGAACCCTGTCAGCACAGACTATAATCATCTACAGGCCACCTCCACTGACCCGACACCACGGCTGCTCCGAGTCCTCGACATCAAGCCCAGTGTTTCTCAGCAGTATTCCTGCATTTCAGCGAGTGGGGAAACCTTTTTTTCTGGATTATCTCACCACCTCTTTGTAGGATATTCATTTCTGATAGATATCAAAAGGGAGATCTGACTATTTTACGTTAATTTCCCTGAAGGTTTTGCACTACTTTGCTCCACAGGTGATGCAGAAATATTTCCGCCATCCAAAAAAATGTAAATATCACGTGCAACAAACAAGAACATCGCTTTTTTTCCACCCAAACGCTTTTTCCTGTCATGCTGACAAGTGGTCAGCCGTGCTTGGGATTCAATTTTCCACAGGTCCCTGCCCAGTGGCAGCTGATTGACGTGGGAGAAAGACAACATGAGGTTTACTCATAACCTGCCCCTGATTTAATGGATGATCTCTCTGGTTTGTCTGCCCTGCAGGTGCGTCGGGCCAAGACTCCAAGATTGCGTCGGAATGATGGACAGGTAAGGGATCTGTGGATACATCTGTAATGTGGGACTGGGGGACCACCATCAGATCCTGCCACTACTCATTAAAGTTTCTCATGATGCTCGTTAACGAGAGCGCAGGCGGTTTTGTGTTTTGTAATTGATTGATGACTCAGGAATTGTTCTTCTTGGTCTAAACTTTATCTGAGTCTCGTGGTCGAGCTTGTGCCCTGGTTCATCTCAGTCAAAATATATTGATCATTAATTATTATTATTTTCAAATCATGTGCTCATTTTGATTATTGTTAATGGAAGTATTAGTGATTGTAGTGGGACTGACCAAGGACCACTGTACTATCACTACCACCACCAGCAAAAAGGCCTGCTATTTCTACTATTGTAATAATATAAGCAAGCACAAGAGCCAAGCAACAGAAAGCAGAGTATAGCTTGTGCCTGAAGAACTGTTAAAATATCCATAAAAACAAGTGACCTTTGCTGTTAGTGTAAATACAAAAGAGTGACAAACTCATTAGAGTTTAACCAAACGAGCAAACGCGTAAAAACGAGGTCTCGAGCTCTTTTTAAACGGAAGAAAGCGAAACGGGACCTTTTCTCGCTCCCTGTGGACGTCTTCTGCTGACTCCCGGAGTCGCTCTTTTGCTGTTACAGTGGCGTTATTCCCTGAGCTCGCCGGCTGACCCCGTGTCGCTTGTTCTGCTGTAAATCCCCTCCACCTAATTAGAGGAGTCCTTCACCTCGTCCATCTCTCTCTGTTTCACTGTCTCACTCTCTGTTGTCTCCTCTTTTTATCTCCTTTTTTCTTCTCCTCGGCTGCTCACCTTTCCTCTTCCCTTTCTTTTTCACATGATGTGTTTCCTCTTTGCGTTCCTTTAATCCCCTCCTTCATATATGCTTCTTCTCATCGTTGCTGTTTCTCCTTGCCCCCCCTTCCCGACCTTCTCAGTCCAAACTGCTGCATTGCTATTCTCCACATGGCCATATATCTCATTATGTCCGAGCCCTCAGGCTTTTTGTAAATTTCAAGCCCTCTTTCTTTAGCTTCTTCATCGCAGTCGATACGGCAGCACCTTGCTCCACCGTAGCTCCTCGGTACACGAGTCTTCCATTAGCAGCTAATGGCCTCTACGACTAATAGAGTTTTGAACTTCAAGCATCAGGTAGAAGTGGGTGTTATTTATTCGCTGTGGTTGTGTTGCGTTTAAAAAAAAAAAGAAAAGAAAACTAAGGAGAGCAGAGAATATTCTGGCAGTGACGAGAAGGTGAAAGAGAAGGAAAGGGAGATTAGAGGAAGGACAGAGCTGAGTGGTAACATGGCAGGAGACACAAGTGGAAGTATGAAAATGGCAAATGCATTAGTGCCGTCATTAAGGAGGAATAGCTTTTAACTTCCAACCTTTAGGCTCGCCTTAAGCAGAACCCCCCCACCACCCCACACACACACACACACACACACACACACACACACACACACACACACACACACCTGAGAAGATTCAGAAGCAATTTGTGACATATAGGCACTTTTTAATTTCTCATTTATTTGGAGGGATTATAGATTAAACATTACATTATTTCAAAGTCAATTGCAATACTGTGCAAAATTACATATTTTTAGACTCCATTATACGTCTTTTTCCATCAATCTGTAATTACATTTTTAAATCTCGACATGTGAAACAAATACAAATCCAATTTCCATACTTCACTTAAGAATACCTGGAATTGTGAGAAAGTTAATATGAGTTTCAGTCATTTGGTGAATTTGAATAAAGATAAGCTCAAGTGAGGAAGTGAAAGCATCTTTTAAAACATAATTAATCAAGATGTTAAAAGACACTTTGGTATTAGTGTGATGTGCATTTTTTTAAATGCTTGATGTAAAATGGGATCATTACAAGCTTTATTTTTTTTTTACCTTTTTTTTTATTGTTTCTTGCTTTGTTATTGCTGAACCAAACCAAAATTCATACTGAAGAAACAAAGAACTGGGATAAAGCTCAGTCACATGAGGTGTTACTTCCTTTCCAGAAATATAAGGAAGCTTCTCCACCAACCCAAGTAAATAAGAGCGCAGACCCCCAAAAGGCTTTTTCTACTGACCTGTGAAAATGGAAGCATCTCTCACTTGGAAATAGATGTGCGCTCTTTAAGGTTGGCCACTTTTGGAAACATGATAGGATTTTTTTTCTCCTTTTTCTTCTTTTTGTCCTCATGTGTCTGCTTGCTTGCTTTTTGTCAGCCGAACCTCCAAAATGAGAGAGGGAAGAGACGAAGGTGCAAAATAAAGAGAATTTGCTGGGAAGTTGGATAAAGTCTCCCCCACAGCAGTCGTGTTAAAGCCTCTTGGATGGTTGTCGGGGGAACAATGGGACGAAATGATTAGCCAGAGTCGAGCATCATTGAAGGAGGTGACTGGGATATGTTGACAGACAGGCTATTATTGGATGCTCAGGTGTGCAACATACAACACACTTCAGTGAAAACAAGCTTTTCCCTACACATTTCTCCCTCACTTCCTGTAAATGCAATTTTTTTCACTTCCATTGGCTTCAAATGTATGCCACTGACAGAAGCTGGCCACTTGATTAGAGCTTTGTCTGAAGATTGCGAGTCCTGAAAGCACGGGGCTCAATCTGAAGTGCCGAGACTGTTTCTTTGGTATGACAGTAGGTTGGGTAATTTGTTGGCTGAGGTTTGCACTTTATTTCAAAGTGCCTTTTAGTTTCTTAATGTTTCAGCAATGTTAATGCTTCTCCTCTTCCTCCGTCTCTACAGGACACCGCTAATAGCAGCTGGCATTATCGGCGGCCTATTTATCATCGTCATCCTGGCGCTCAGCGTGGCCGTTTATGTTCGACGCAAGAGCATCAAGAAGAAGCGGGCCCTGCGGCGCTTCTTGGAGACAGAGGTGAGAGGGTTAAAGGTTGCAACAACAACATGAAAGATTCATTTTTTTGCTTGTTAAAGCAGCTGGAAAATACCGTTTTGTTCTTTCTCTGTTGCCTTGAGCTCGTTTTGTCTTGTCAGAAGGTTCTGAATCGTGGAAAGGAGGATTAATTGTTTCACTTGCAACAGCCGAATAAATGAATAAACGCTTCGTCCTGTATTATCATCAACAAATTACCGCAGGATAATGAATTTTATTGATCACAAGCGGGAAATTGGGACACACTTCCTCTTCCTCTAAGATGACTAACTTACTATTAATGTGACAAAAAATGAACAAGGCAAAGTTTTGTTTTGGAGTTTGTTCATTAAGACAAGAAAACAGGCACTTGGACAGGACTTTTGTGAGGTTTTTGGCTCTTTATAAAGACCTTCCCTTAATCTAAGATCCCTTCTAAAGCGAGCTCCTCACTTTACTTAAGGCTCCTCTGCTTTAAAGTTGCAGTGCTCCTCTCCAGACGGATGCCGACCAAACTCGACCCGTAAGCAAACCTTGAGACATTAAACCTTGGCTACGGTGCTTAGCCAAACCACGCGGAAGATTTTCAAATTATGCACTGCTGCCATCGCCCATCGATCCGGCCTTGAGGAGGCTTCATTTCTGGGAAGCATTAGGCGGCGGTGGCGACTTTATATTCGGGGGGGAGTCAAAGACTGAGGCGGAGGTGAGCGCGGGGTTGAGGTGCACATGTCACCTTTGCTACGGGACGCACTGCAAACCCCCCCCCCACATGTGTTTCCTCTGCGTGTGCCCCCACAGCAGTTATGTCACCACTGCAGGTTCGCTGAGTGGCCTTGCCCATAGGAGTGGGGCAGGCTGCTTGTCAGCCCGTATTAGTATAATTTACAGGTAGAGGCAGCAGCGTTATAGACAGCTGTCAGGCTGGAGACGGGAATTGGAGGAGGGAGGCCACAGGCAGTTCCTGCCTCATCCCAGCCACACACATCCATCTTAATCAACCCGCCGCTGTTCCGACAGCCTCTTGACCGGGAGGGAAGTCTTCAGTCCGAGCAGATTCGCTAATGTACTGTCACGGACAAGGAGGGGCCGGGGAGGATCACGCCAGAGGGGGATCTTCTTGACCCCTTTTGCATCTCCGTGTACAAAGCTGTCCTGTGACTGATTTTTCCTCCCGCAAAGCCTCCACTCAATTCTCCCACCAGGAAAAAAAGAAAAAAAAAACGTGAAATATGGCCGACCGAGCCAATTTTCCCGTCCTCCAAGGAGACCTAATTGGGTGTTGAGGTAATTAGACATAATAAAATGTTTAACGGTCACAGATTGGCCTGCAGGTTAGACGGACCGCTCGTTAAGAGGAGGTCACGGGGTCGGTTCCCCCGCCGCGGCCCACGCGCACACACTCGGGCAGCCTCTACGCAGCGTCCTGAGCGTGACCCCGAACCACCGTCTGTGTAGGTCATTCTGTAGGGGAACATTAGCAGAGAGGTGGAGAACTAAGCCGCGGATCAACATCAGAAAATGTCATCACCTTAAAGTTATGATCTGTGGCGGAGGGAGAGGAGAGGTTTTAATCCAAAACGCTCTGTTAAATGTCAGTTTAGTGAAAAATCTAAACTATTTGGTAAGCAGTGGTCATACGCCTCGACTAAGCATAACGTGCTTTATTTTCTTGCCTCATAAGGCGGATTCCTTCACGACTCTGGAGTTTAAATTCTTCCCTTGAATATATGAATACGTGCTTTCACACTGCTTGCATACTTTGTGCATACACACAGATACTCCTCTCCACCCGCCCCCCCACCGCCCCCCTCGGGTCTCTCTCCATCTGAATGCCGTGCCCCACTCTCACCTACCCAGCAAACTAAAAAAACCTGCACTCCTTGCAGTCTGTATCACACTTTCCAGCGGCTCCTTTTTTTTGGCTGATGAAAGCACGCGATAGGCTTTGGACGTCTGGCGAATGTGGATTCTCTATTCAAACGAATAATGGGGCTGAGTCTGTGTCTGTGAATGGAGATCAAGCTTGTCAGGATGAGGGATTTGGGGACAGCGAAAGGCTCAGGGACTCCCCCCCCCACCCTCTCTCCCTCTCTGCAACGGCGTTTTTAAACAGAGAGCTCACCTCTCGTGTCAGACGGGAAAAAGATGCCTCCAGTACGCGCTGTCAAAACGTGATCTGAGCACTCAGCCGACATTTCCATATCAAGGACACGTGTGAAGGCTGTTGCACTGTGTTGACTTGCAAAACACACTTCTTTATTGTTTTCTTTGTTTTACTATTCTCTGTCTGTCGTTTCTTGCGTCTTTCCCTTCTCCCTTCCTTTTTTTGTTCTCCATTTTGATCTCTGCATCTCTATTTATCTGCGCCTCTCCCCTGCGAGCAGACACTTTATTCTTCCGTTGTTTTAACTCTCTTTCTGTTTCTGTTTTTCTTTTCACCCCTTTTCTTTCACTCTTTCTCACCTTGAAAGAAAAATAGAGACTAATATGAAAAAAAAATCCAGTCTCACACTGCGGTGCCTTTTGAAGAAGCCCCTGAAAACAAATTGCTTTTTCGCAGGGAGAGACAGCGCAAACATCACAGTCCCTCTCACCGTTGCGGCGCGACCCCTAGGCATTGAACTTTGACCCCAGTCCAATGAAGCAGGACTAATGCACTTGGAATCGCCCCGTCTTTCTTCGCCCTCCTCCCCCCCGAAGGTCCTCTTCCAGCTGCTTTGTGCAGACACAGGCCGTGTGAGCGTTTCAGCACCACAGGCTGCGGACAGCTCCCATGCTGCTTACACGCTCTCCTCCGCCTCTCGAACAAGAAGGATTTCAGCAGTCGGGAGAGCAGGACAGCTCCCGTTGATCACCCCGGGGCACGCTGACTGAACGCAGGCACGGGATGTCATTACGAATGCATGTCGCACAGCCAAGCATTGTTCACATATATACAGAGCCCGTAATGCTCAGGTCCAGACCGAAAAGCTGAAACAGACCATTCACAGTAATGAAGGAACTTAAAGGGATTTTATCATGTAAATGAATTTTTAATCAGGTCTCTCTGGTTTAAATTGTGTCAGACACGGCAGGTTAGTCAGGAATGTTTAAAGAATATATACATTTATTTTTAGGTTTCTCGCTGACTAACCCTAACCTTTAGTTTAATAGATCTGGATGTTGTTTCTGTTGTTTATGATTTGTAATGTTGCTAAAAGGGAAGTCAGATGGTGCATGAAGCAGGAGAAGTAATTTTGAAGTTATGTGGCAGATGAAAATGTGAAATCGTTCATTCATCACAGATATCATGACAACTTCTTGATTCAACTTTCACTTGGTTTGACTTTAACTGGTTTTTACACATTTTATGGGTTATGGGTCAGACATTTTGGGCACTCTCAGATCCAGATGTGGTGCTCCATGTCAAAGTGTTTTTCGATGATCTTGCTTAATTACAGCCGGTCCACATCTAATCGAGCTCTCGTGCTGCTCCACCTTCACTTGGTCAGGTGCGCTCAGCCAATCAGTAGCTAATCAGGTCTCGGCTGTAGGATGTATTCAGCGCTGGGTGATCTCAAGTGGCCTTAATACTCATATCCTTGTTTGTATCGAGAGGTTACGCTTCAGGAAATCAGCTTTAGCAAGAAGAAAATAAAAGAAAAACATTTGCTGCACCCAAATTTAATGGGTACTCGTGTTGCTTCCAGTTCCAAACACTTACAGGAAACTTAACCGACGATTCCACATCACAGGTCGAGCAGAGAAAGGTTTCCGGGGGGATTCGTGTGTAGTAGTACAGTAAAAGATTGCTTTTTAAATGCAGATAGTGGAGCGGAAGTGAGTTCTTTGCCTCTGGGACAGGCTCACTAATACTGAGAATGAACGTCCTTGCATATTGATAAGCGTGCTCTGCAGCTATCATGCACAAATTGTCCTAATGTGCACTCGACTCATGTCACTGTGGTATAGCACAAGAATATTTTATATGTATATTAATTATATATTTTAGATTTTATTTGATTTCTGTGCCATCCAGATACCCCAAATACAAGAAAATAAGGTGCTTATGAATGCGTTAAACAATGTGGAGGAGCAAATGTTCTCTTTTATGACCTTGAGAGTCATTATTTGAGAGGTAAAACCAAATCTCAAGAGCCTGTTTAACAACCATCAGGCCACTCTCAAATATCTTTTTATCCCTAAGCCATTCCTTTTTTTTTTTTTGGTTGCACATTTTTAGAACAAACATTGTACATGAGTCAAAATATTAAAACTTCAATTGGAAAATGAGCCTACACAGTTAAAACAAAACAAAACAAAACTTTGCTTTAAGGCAAAAGTCTGTGGCACGGCAATGTTGCCTTACCTGATTTCAATTACACAACCCAACAAATGCGGCGCTTTATATGAGTAATGTGCACATTAAAAAGCGTATACCAGAGGGTTCGCAGAGCAACTTTATGTTTGGGGACATTGTTTACTTATTCAATACAGAATAATTCTGTGAATGTATTCTAGCTGGAGGCTTGAACACGCTGCTTATTTGTCCAATGAAGTATCCGAGTCCTCTCCACCGCGCCACCAGTGAAGCTCATTTGGCCGAGGCAAGGTGCATTATTAGCTGGTAAATAAAGTGGCGTGGCGAGTGTGTGTGTGTGTGTGTGTGTGTGTGTGTGTGTGTGTGTGTGAGAGTGAGTGAGAGAGAATGGGCTCAGGAGAGTTTTGGAGGCCATGGGTGTGCATCTTATTTAATAGACCCCTCCACTCCTCTCCTCATCAGGCCGGTCCAGCCTCGTCCTAATGAAACAATAACAGCTACAGCCTGTCACCATCTGCTCTTACTGCCGCTCCGTCACCACGTCCCTCAGCCTCGTCTCTGCTCCCTCTCTCTCTGTGAATTTTCTCTTCACCTGCAGCCTCGCTTGATTTCTTGTTATTCATGCAGCACAAACAAACCGATGCAAATGACGCTCTTTGCCCAAATACCAGGCCGATATGATGGATGCGACCGAAGCTTGTCCTTCCTGTTGAGGTAAATAACGTCAGCAGTCGGCAGGTCTGCGTAATTTCATTTGAAGGTCTAACGCGACACTCTTACCACTTAATAGGTCACTGAGGTCACCAAGGGTGGAAAGTACGGTGCGCGTGTTTGTGAAGAGTTTTGCTTTCACAGGATGGTCTACCTCGAAGAATACGAAGGAGCTTCACATTAAATTTGCAAGCTGCCAAGACTGTATTGATGGAGCGTTTCACCTTGTCAAAACAAATTTCAGTATGCAGACAGACTCCTTTTCCTTTCTGTGCACCTGTACCCAAACAGGGCTGGATGTGCACAACGGGGCGACCACTGGGGAAAAAATGATCTTTCACAACCTGGCAACCCAGAAGTGATGTCATCTGGTGCTTATTGTCACTCAGAGCTGACTAAACCACACAAACAGTCCTGATGAAGCAAATATTTGAGTGTAAACCTCAATGATTGTTGTTTCTAAAGATATTTAACGTTATGTAGAAATACTTCAAAGTAAAATTAACTTCACAAAGGTTTTTTGTAGAAATGACTAAAACCTTGCTTTGCTGACTTATTGATATATTGGGTATTAATCAAATTTTTCATCTCAGTCATTGTTGCTTTTTCACACTTTAGTAAGATATTATTTGCCGTGCTCCAGAAACTTTGTAGGAGTGTCAGTATCTTGACTGTGTAAAGTGAGATTGCCAGTTTTTCAAAGAAAAGTAACAATTGGTGCCAGAAATATTTCAGAAGTTTATTGATTGAGATAAGTTTTAGTTCTTGAGCTTAAAAATAATATTTGTCAAAGTCAGTTTCCATTTTGTGGCTCTCCTGGAGCTTTTGACCATCATTCATGGTCTTCAGCAGCAGGCGAAGAGAATTTTAACTCGTGAGAAGATTTTCGGACACAGCAGACGGAGGTTTGCGGCGGCGCCAAACTATTACACAATCGCTCAGTCGGCCTCTCGCTCCTGCCCCCTCCAGTCTGTCATCTCATTTACTGCCCTCGGTATTTACCCCCCCTCCCCTCCGTCCTCCTTTCCCCCCCTGCTCCGTCTGCTAACCCGTCTCCTGCGGTGGCATCTCAGCGGGCTTACACTGCGCCTGCGGGCCCAGCCATAACAACAGCCATTAAACGACATGTCATTGCCGGGCTGCGGGCAATGTCATCCATTCTGCCGACCGGCCCGGCGGTCGCAGTCGCCGGTCCTATTGTGCTGATGGTTTTATAACACATTAAATAAGTGCCTGTGTGGCTGACCGACTGATACATGGTCTCATTATATTGTTTGATGGCTGTGGTTGAGCCGGGTGATTATGCTGCTGATAAACCGCAGCGAACGAAGGCCCCGATAGGCTGATAGGCTCATTAAGACGTGTATTGATCAGAGGTATTGACTTCCATTGTGTATGTGAAGGTGTGCGGCGTGTGAGCGTCGTGCGTGTTGGCGCTGATGTGAGCGTGAATGTGCACATTTGCATGGCTGTATCTGCGTGTGTTAGCGTTCAGGCTGAATGTATGTGTGTGTATTAATATCTTTCTGTGTGTGTGTGTGGATCTCGCCTCCCCTCGTTGCTCAGATCTTTTCACAGCTCGGTTACAGGTGCCAGCTCCTGTTCTTTATATTTAGTAGCCGGGGCTTTGTTGAGCGGCTAGCGGTGAGGCGGGTGGCCGGCCAGCTGCTGGGATGCTGCTGAGTGTCAGCTGTTGCTGGCAGCCAGGCACGCGGAGGAGGCTTGTCATAACCTTGAATTGGAATTGTTTTGTATGTGCACAGCTGGTGAGCTGCGACTCTTTGTCGGCTGTGATAGCAGCTGACACCAGACTGTGATTTGTTTAGTGGTGGGCACGCGGCGGCCTGCGTTGGTAACTGCCAGCTCTGACAGAACTTCGTGTTCACACCCCTGAATTATTTGTATTTCATAAATGCATGTGTGTATTGCGAAATCATGACTATCAGGACGGGACAGTCTCTGTTTTTTGGCTGCTTATTTGTTTTGCATCAAATAAACCTTGATGTTCACCTTGCACTTTCCAAGTCTTGCTTTTTACTTATTGTTTTAAATGGAGAGGTTCTCGCCCTGCCGCACACTCTTAAGAAATGCTTTTAGCATCCTCGGCGCCAAGAGCGAGAGGTTAAAAATATTTTGACTTGAAGCGGAAGAAAGGCACACTTCAGGTTGTCATAGTTTCACAACAAAAGCCGTAGCCAAGAGGAATGCTTTTTATGTGTTTGGCGCCAGTTGCCGCTAAAAAAGAGGTGAGATAAGTAGTGTAAATGTGTGTCGTGTGTTTTGTCAGCTGGTGGAGCCCCTGACGCCCAGTGGAACGGCCCCCAACCAGGCTCAGCTGAGGATCCTGAAGGAGACGGAGCTGAAGAGGGTGAAGATTCTCGGTTCGGGCGCTTTCGGAACAGTCTACAAGGTGAGTGTCTGGACCCGTGCAATGTACATAATTCACCTTCATTCAAACGTTATTAAATAAAACACCAGTGAGTCAGCTTAGATGGCGAAGCAGACACTTAAGCACAAAGCATCTCTCGACTGACGTTGCCCTCTCGCTAGTCGAACAACCTGCCTGACAACTTAAACAATAAGCATAAACGTTTCCCTTTGTGACCGCGTTTTCCTGACTGACGCGGGCCGAGGGCGGCTCAAGGACCTGGAACGGAAACGGCTGCTCGCTTGCCAACTCCGCTGCCCTTGGCGAAATAATTCACGCCACCTGCAAAAGCGGCAAACCCATTGAATAAATATAGCAATGCATTTTCCAGCACCGGCTCGAAATTCCTCTCAATTACAGTATTGATGGATCTATTTGATATTTTACTGACATGAATCTGCATACATCAGGTTATAGCCGTCTTATGAACAGGAGCTAATTCCCTGTTGTAGGTGCATACGGTAATAAGGAATATCTTATTTTTAGGTTGAAAATTAGATTAAAAAAATACAGATTTGACCACAGGAGTTGGGTTCAGGCTCTGTTTTAGTTGAATCAGACGGATGTCGGCAGGACGTTTGACGCTGGCTGTGGGGTCTGTTTATTGAGCGACTGGTCTATTTATGGTGATTGCTTGTGTGTTTCAGGGCATCTGGGTGCCAGAAGGTGAGACAGTGAAGATCCCCGTTGCCATTAAAATCCTCAACGAGACCACCGGCCCTAAAGCCAACGTGGAGTTCATGGACGTGAGTATTTATATCGAAACAATTTGTGTCCCTGCGTGTTTCGCGTTTGCACGGGCGCGTCGTAAAAAAGCCTCAGCCTCGTCAAAAGAGACGGGCCGGACTGTCACTTTGTGGGATTGTGCATTCGGTGGTAAAGTCTTATGAGAGCACCATCTCAGTCAGAGCCAGTAATAAAGTGGACTCCGCCGCGCCGTACAGCCGGGCATGTATTGAACGAGACTCTATTAAAAAACAGCACTTGTTTATGAGATATGGCTTTATT
The DNA here is from genome assembly GCA_037176925.1 of Amniataba percoides. Lineage (NCBI taxonomy): Eukaryota > Metazoa > Chordata > Actinopteri > Centrarchiformes > Terapontidae > Amniataba > Amniataba percoides. The sequence continues at coordinate 9,219,726 of JBAJHX010000011.1, read as the reverse complement.
GGAATCCAGGAGTGATAGAGGGGAGAAGAAGAGGAGGAGGACGGCAGTGAGCTGGGGACTTTCCAACTCTTCACTACCTCTATTCTCCATTCTTTCTTCCACTGTTCCTCTCCTCTTTACCCATCTTTCTTTTCACACACTTTGAACACAGTTTTGCTCATCACCAGCATTTGTGCTCCACTTTTTCTTTTTTTTTTTATTCGAGTAAAAACTTAATGGTCGTTCTTGAGAAGTTGTATCTCATTTTTTATTCTCTCTCTTCTTCTGCTTTGATGGAAGTGCTCAAATGAGAGGTTGATGACTGTAGCATCAACTGTTTGTTCATCAATCCAGCCTTTAGGTCATTTGTCAAACTAAAATACGGCTTCAGAAACATGTATCTTTGTGTTGATTCGAAAAAGCTATTTGAAAACGATTTGGCTGGAGGAATTGGTGATGGATATCTTTCAGTAATTGTTTGGTAGCTAATGTTGCTAGAATTCCCTCCTGTGGCTTTTCACAATAATCTTCATTTGAAAAGTGTTGATTGTAAAAGTCCTGCAGAAAGGGTATGACACCAATTATTTATCTCTCTCTTACGATTTTTTAAAAGTTTTTGAAATGCTCACATGTGCAGTAGGCTGCAAAAGAACCACGCTGGCCAAAGCGAAACGAGAAGAGAAAACTTTTTTTGGCTCATATGCTGGATGAGCAACTGTCACTGGAAGGAGGGAGTCCAGTAATACGTCCATGATCTCTACACACGAGCATTGTCTAACCACAGTGGCTGTCTACGCCGTGGCAGCGATCCTGAATGAATGTTAATTAAAATCTGGTGACTCTGGCTAACACCGCGGTCCCCACAACTGCTCAACTATGAACCGCAGTGCTGATTTTCAGTTTTCCTCATTAAGAGAAGAAAACACACACAACACGGCCGCTTGTCCACCTTCTATCTCCCTTTTCTGCCCCTCTCCTCCTCTGTCCCTGCATCTTCCCTCCTCCTTTCCCTCTCTTCTTCTTTCCCTGCTTCTCCCAGCGGGGGTCCCTGTCCATCCAGAGCCAATATGCTCTGTCTGCCGGCTTGTTAAACAGCAATCTAAAGGCAGGCTCACGCCTCGCCACTGGGAAACTAGCCGCTGGAGTGCCAGCTCTGAACACACTCCGAAAAACCACACATATAAACACACACACACACACAACCGTAACCAAACAGAGCGCACTTTACAACAAAAGGCTCCCCAGGTGACGGCGGCCTCGCATGTGGGAGCTGCAGGGTGATTTGCTTGTGTTGGCAAATATGTGAATTTGAGTGAGTGACTTGATATGTAAAATGCAAAGGACTAATGGTGTGCTAATGTAGTGTGTTAAGATTGGAGACACACACTTCCTCTTCGAAGCAACACAAACACATGTGGGAACGTGCACCAGTTTCTCAGGGCTCTGCCAGTCTATCACCCAAGTGTGTGTGTGTGTGTGTGTGTGTGTGTGTGTGTGTGTGTGTGTGTGTGTGTGAGGGAAAGTGAGCAAGCGAGCTAGATGGGAAAGGAGGGTCAGACGGCAGTAATGGAGGTCAGCGCTCAGGGAGATGAGAGAAAAAACACACACACACTCACACTCACACAGGCTCGTACACACACACACACAGAAGCCCTCATAAGGTTGGCACAGAGAGTCGAAAGCAAGAGCAAGAGTTTACCCCGACATAGTTTACGACTCCCGGGTCTTTTGGGATCAGCGAGTGAGAATAAAAGCACTCTCCTTCTTCCTTTTACACACACAGATGTCCTCCTTCGCTCTTCCCCTTCCTCTCTCCCTTTTTCTTCCTCCCTTGATCCCGAGGTGTGAGGCACGCCCGGCGTAGAGGTGGCTGGAGTTGTATAATGTCAGGTAGTTAGGGGGGGTGCAGGTGGTTTTATGAAGTGGAGATGTAGTGGCAGTGCTCTGGGCCGGGAGGCTCTGTTTAAATCAGGGCACTGATGGTGCCAAAAGCCTCTCGATGGCCTATGGCCCCCTTCCTGTTTAGAATTAATCTACTCCCTCCCACACCACCACCGCTCTCCCTCTAAGCTCATTCTTTAGCATCTAAATTTAAAAAGGCACCTCATCTATCTATCAGCTGCCCCCGGGCCAAGCCTGGATATACACCTCCTCGACCATTTGCTGTATGCAGAGACAGCAAAGGAGTGTGTGTGTGTGTGTGTGTGTCCTTGAGTATGTGAGCGTGAGTGTTTTAGAGAGCTGCCAAGAGTGTGTCCACATGCGAGAGTGTGTGAATGAGAGAGAGAGCGAGTAAGAGCGTGAGAGGCAGTAGGAGACGAGGAGAGCGAGTGAAGTGAGTGTTTTTAAGCAATGACTCTGAGTGCAGCTTCTGCTCGGGCCATAATGCACATGCACGCCGGCCACGAGTATCAGCCCTCGCCATCATAACACTTCATCACCGCCGCACATCCTTCTGCTCGCAGCTCCGCAATAACAATTACCCCGGCGTTGAGTCCCAACTGTTCAAACCTCTACGTCCATCTGCTGCAGGAGAAGATGAGGGGGAAAGACGGAAAAATGCATTTACACGCTTTTCTCAACGCGGCACACGCCGAGTCTGCGTGAGGCGTAAAATATGCGCCGCTCGCACTGCAGTGTTTGAATTGTGTTGGTGCAACATTTACAGTAAGAAGCGTTGTGTTTTTGTTCCAATATAGATGAAAAAGGCTGCGTTTGTGCAGCTTTGAAGGAGGCTGTCTTGAATACTCTGTGGACAGATGCTGCACGCAGATATAGGAATCATCCCACAAGTCTTAATTTATACATCAAACTCCACCTCCGGTAGGAAGTCAGTGCAGTGCTATCTGTGAAGAAGAGATGCACTGAATTCCACTAAAAATAGAATAGAAATTATTTGAACCTTAATTCAATGCTCCCTCAGGGACGGGCCATTAAATGCTCCCAAGAAAAAAAAATACAATATACTTCAATATTATATATAATTTATCACTGATTTATGCTTTTTTGTTTTGAAATGTCAGCCTCTGTAAACATAAGTGTTGAAAAAACGTCTCTCTTTGTGGAGGTGTTGATTATGTCCACACTGAGGCCGCAATTTATGAAAAATAGTTCACAAGACGACATCACTATATTTCTATAGTCACAAGCAAAGAAGTCTGATCAGACTGATCAGACTCAGAGTCATGCTTCCAGACTGGACCAGGACTTTTTTTGAAACCTTTAGTTTGGGTTTACGGCCCCTTGTCAGCTTCTGAGATCTTTTGGGGGGGCATGGAAATCCAAATCTGGGCAAAGCAGTTTAAATCTGGCCAAGATGGACCCTGCAGATGGCAACCATCACAGATGGTAATAGCTTTAAAAAAAACCTGTCAACCAAGCGAACATAACCCTAAACATATGCTACTTTTAAGCGTCAGTATCCCTTTGCTTGAATAATTTCACCAAGACTCACATTAACCTCAGTAAAATCAGCTACTGAGACTTTAATATCTTGTCAAAAACACTTTCTAATGTGGTAATCAGACAAGAAAGCTGACATCGCTCTCTTGATTTTGGTCATGTTTCTGGTGTTAAGTGGTATTTAAAGACCACAGTGTTGTTAAGTAGGAGGAGATATTACTTGTGCCACTGTTTACACAAATGAAAAGAATAACTTCTTCCGCTGACAATGTTAGGTGACTCACAGATGGACTGTGTGAGGAAGCTTCTGGTTCTTGTTCCTGTTAACATAAAAACATAGACGGGGAAGTTAACTCCCAGGGTGCATTTTGGTGAGAACATCCAATGATCACGACGGAAATTAAACATTACAGAAAACTGATTTCACTGTCTGCTGTTTAAAACACTGTTTGCCACATTACAAACCTTTTGAATTATTTTCCATGTGAAGTTACACTGATAATGTTTCTAAATAGGGTGTTAATGGAGAATGCATAATGGGGATGAACACTTGTTAAACTTGCTGCCTTTCAAACTCCATTTGAAGCATCTTCACCTTTCTTCAGCAGCCGATTATGCATCGTCCAAATCCTTCCTGATTTTCATAACATTAAGCACCTACTGTGTGCTTAGCACTCTTAAAAGGGTGCTTGACAGGTAGTCCAAGAAATATTGTGAGAATGGGATCCTTGACAGAGGTGCACAGTGTTTTGTCAACATTAGAGAACCTGAGTGGGGTACTTGTGTTTTTCCATCCATGAAGTGCAGCAGTCTTCTTAGTCCCTCTTTGTCCTTTTCCCCCCCTCTCACCCAGGAGGCCCTGATCATGGCCAGCATGGAGCACCCCCACCTGGTGCGCCTGCTGGGCGTCTGCCTGAGCCCGACCATCCAGCTGGTCACCCAGCTCATGCCTCACGGGTGCCTCCTCGACTACGTGCATGAGCACAAGGACAACATCGGCTCGCAGCTGCTGCTCAACTGGTGTGTCCAAATCGCCAAGGTAAGTCAGGTCAGAGGAGGCCGGCATCTGCTGGTGCTGCAGGATTTGTGTGTGTGTGTGTATGTGTGGCTTACTGTACTCTGTGTGTTGGCAGGTATGAGGATTGTAATGGATTTAATGGCTTTGTGTTCACGTCGCCTTTTTCCCCAGCTGCCGTGTGACGGATGGCGACATGTAGGGACTCCTCAAGTCCAGCGTCACCCCCAAAAAACTCACTCAGGTTTCTGTCACGTCCAGGTTTGGTGGTGTTGTATCAGGATCTATGCAAATGCGAGTGATTTTAAGAATAAACAACAGCGTTTGGGTCTATTTGCGTCGCCTCCGGTTTGCCCCTGTTGATGCCAATTATCTTCACCGCTTGACACGCTGATCATCTTCGCAACCCTTCACGACAACGCGACGGGCCGCTGACGTTGTTAAAGCGGCAGGCGGGCCTAGTCCGCCCTGAACTCTCTCTCTCTCTCTCTTCACATCAAAACAAATTATTCTTTCAGGGAATGAGTGACGGCGCAAGAAATTAACCAATTAAAGAGCCGTTCCCTGCAACCCAAACAAAATCTGCACTCTGAATCGTTGAAACAGCAGTAAGGCTTGAAATACTGTGTGTGCTTTTGCTTACCCAAAGAACATTTGTGTTTTGTTTGCAAATTAAGTCGATTCAGCCAGACTGCTTGATAGTGTAACTGCTGGGTAAGATTTAACTTCTGTGAGTTATAACTTTGGGACGGCGGTGGGGTGCTGGGCTGCTATTACATGGTGTGCAGGCAGACATCTGCTGTGATACAGAGGCATCACCTTCCCCACACACCCCATCAGCTTCTGGAAACAGTCACAAGAAAAAAAAATGATGTGACAAAAGACTTTTTCTTGGCTTTCGACGCCTCCAAGAAGTGCTCTTGTAATTAAAATTGCAGTCACTCATTTCACTGGACAAGACAAATGCTCTATGTTGGATGCACAGAGCATCTGTGTAGCTTTACCGCGAGGCAGACTTTGCAGCGATAATCAGCATGGCCACATATCTCAATCAAACATTAATGTGCTTCACAATGCCAAAGATTTCTATTAACCGGTCATGGCTTTTGCTCCTGATAATACAGAGGTGACGGAGCATCATTTGTGTAGTTCATACACAAGCACTTTATGCATCTTGAGCAAATTGAACAGCTCTCAGATATCAGAGTGCGAAGTGTGAATGCTACGCTGTCCCCTGTGATAATGGCAAATGCTGAAATTACACAGAAATTAGCCACAGCTCTGCCGGTCACATATAAAGTGACAAATGGAAAAGAGGCAGAGATTTCACAGCATGCAGTCACGTGGTCTTAGTGTTCACCTGATCCCTCAAACTGCCTGATCATTGCACTCGTGTTACTTTATGGGTCGTTGTTAGCTAAAAAGTTGAAAGAAAAAAAACTGAAGTCATCACATGTAAAAGCTGCTTTTGGCATTTTACCACTGCAGCTTCAGGTGCATCATCATCCTCTGGACTGGATTTGGAAAACCTGCTCAGGTGGGGACAGATTTGTGATCTGCCTAACAGAGATAAATATATCAATGGCTTTTTGATTACATCACAGCTGGATTATATTCTGGGCAATTCATTAAAACAAACAAACATTTTTAATTATAAGGATTATAATGACTTTGCTTTAGTAGTCATCTTTTTTATTATTTAACATTCACACAAACTGCAAAAAGTCTCCATGCTGCACAAGAAAAAATCTTGTATAAATTGAAGTGCAGAAGATGAATAGTTTGTTTTTTGAGGTATATATCTATATATTTTTGGTAGAGGAAATAATAAAAGCCCATTCACTATGTGCATGAGATGAGATAGTTGCTCCAAATGAAAGCTCACTGTGGGAACAGCTGTTCATAAGGCTTCACATGAATAAACCTCTGTACTTCTGCAGTGGTCTGATGCTGTATTTCACACCACGTATTCCGGTATTGTCATGCTAATGCTGCCTCAGCGCCCCACCATGAAAAGACCCACACACTGCATGTTTATGTGCATGAAAGCTCTTTCACAGATTCTTTGGATATTTTTTTCTCCTTTACTAATCAGACTATTGGAATTGATTCGTATCGGCCGTCATTATATTCTCCTGTTTCCACTATCTGAGTCAGTGATGAGTGCTTTGGTTTCATGGTCTTGTGTGTGTGTGTGGGGGGGTCTTAACCCTTTACCTCCCCCGTGATGGATGATTCCCAAGAGCTTCAGGAACAGGTTACTTAAGCAGGTACTTATTGCCGTAATTGGATTCGATTTCACCTGTGGCAGCAAGAGGGGAAGTGTCAGTTTCTTAGTGGTTCTGTAAGTGAGGAAGAGCAAGAGAGGAGATTATTCACAACTGTCCTCGGCCCACATTGGACTGCGACTCAACTCAGTTAAGGAGCGTGATTGTGATTGATAGCAAAAAGTGCAATTCATTTTTTTGACTTCTCGCTGCAGTGTGCGGATGACGGTGTGCCTGACTGCATTGGAAATCATAGACTGATAATTTGTTTTTATTGACTGAATTAGTGAATCAATTTGGTGGAATCAATAGTGTTTCTCATGTTCCTGTCAGCCTTTGAATTACCCGTCCTTTCCATTATTGCTTTCATTTCTGTCAACAATGAGTAAAAGCCATCTGAGCTTTTGTTAAACCCCCCAAGACCTGGAAATGTAAACTGAGAAGACCCATCACTTAGGATCACATGTGCAGTTTTAACATCTCAGTGTGTAATTTAAATGACTTTAATTTAGAGAAGAGTGTCTTTTACTGTGCCTGTCAGCTGTTTGATGCTCACAACTTAAATCAGCAAGTAAAACATTTCATGGCAAATCATCTCTTTAATCAAGATTAAAGATTTGTATTGTCATGCACATAACAATTGCATGAAGCAGTCGTTGGCCCCATAGAACAAATATTGTATATTGGAAGAAGGCATAAAAAAGGGAGTTTAAAAGTGTTAAGATTTCTTACTCTGGTTGTCGGACACGACTATAGTGAGCCACGCCTGCTAATAACACGGATAAACTAAGCTAAACTGAATCATTTCTGAAGATTACTGAGCTCTTCATGATTCAATTTGATTTAAGTGGACTCCGCTCCCCACTGCTGCAGGTACGTGTTCCCGGCTGCAGCGGGGAGTCCATTAAACAGCGTGTGTGTTCAGGACCGGCTCGTGAAGTTAAAATGCTCGCAGCATTAAAGGCAGATATCTGGGTTCGTCCTCTGTTGTATTGGCCTCTTGAATCCTCCTCGCAGGTCCTCCATCACATAGCCTGGAGGTATTTTTCAAGCCAGAAAAAGACAGACATTCTCCGCAGTGCGTCCGCGAGCATTAGTGTGTGTTTCCATTTACGTTTCTGTGTGTATCCGAGCACGTACCTGTGTGTGTTTGTCCATGTGAGCCGAATAAATAACTGGGAGCCCTCGTCTCTGAGTGATCTTTGCGCTCTCAAGGTAATGATGGGGAACCTGTCCTCCAGGAGGAACAGCATCCTTCGGAGGACACACAATTTTCTAGCAAAGGGGGAGAATAATTTCCTCTCAGTCTTCAGTTAGCTTTGAAAAGGATGTTGTTAAGAAAGAGGACAGAAGAGAGGGAGAGAAAATGTTAGAGAACAGTAACACAGTGCAAATAAAAAGAGATCTTTATGTCTAAAGGCCACAAGTCGTATGGATTGAGGTGCACTGTTTGGTGAAAATATAGAATATGCAGTTATCAAAAGCACATTGTTGTATCCTGAGAAGTGGAGATAGTCAGGTCATTTATTTAAAGGGATGATATTTTATAAAATTTGATTCTTCGCCTACTGGCTGGGATTTAGATAAAGAGATTGATATCACTCTCAAATTATCTTAGCTTAGCATAAAGACTGGAAACAGATGGGAGCAGCCAGCCTGGCCGAAGAAGACAAATTCACATTGTACAGATTAAACAAACTTTTTTATTTCCAGTCTTTATGCTAAGCTAAGCTAATCTGCTTCTGGCTCCAGCTTCACATCTGGACACACATAAGAGTGGTATCAGTCTTCTCATCGAAGTCTCAGAAATAAAGTGTTTTTCCCAAACTGTCAAAGTAATCCTTTAACTAAAGTAGCAACTCAACAATCAAATTTGTAATTATTCAAATATAAATCAGAAATGAAAGTTAAAACGCAGACCGACATCTTTTGGACTGTCAAATAATTGTATAATTTCATTATTATTATTACCAAGGATGCATGAATGTGAAGTAAATGTTGAATTTCCTTACTTTTACAACTTAATTTAAGCGTGGTGAGTTTAATCTCTAGCAGTGCATCATACATTCTTGGATAATCTGATGTAGGTGAATAAATATTGCAGATTAAAGATGGATTTATACCTCGGGGGTTATCGTGCAACAACAGAGCAAGCAACATCAGAGATGATGAACAACTCCTCGGCTGCAAAGATAACTTGTGGAGACCAGAAAAAAAAAAAGATAATTCAGCAGGGACTGCTTGTGTTTCCTCCCACAAGTTTCCAGCGCCAGTGGATATTTTTTGATCGGAAGAGGACGACATCAAGCGAGCTGAAGAATGGCTCAGTGATTTTTGTTCTCGGCGAGGCCAGGCTGTAAACACAAACAAAACCCTCCGCTCGGTGTGATCACCGCTCCCCATCACGACGCGAATCAAAGACTGTAAACATCATTACTTTGCCGTTAATAATTGCGCTTCGTGCCCCCCCCCCTCCGTATTCAGCAGCGAGGCAGAGGACACCTTCCAATCATCACTTCACATCGCAAAGTGAATGAAAAGAGTGTCAACACAATTACTTTGGGGTGTGTGACTAGAAGCGCGGCGGGGCCTGATAATGTTCGACAATATCCTGAAAAAGCTAAATATTTACCTGTGAAATATAGCGCGGCAGAATTATAAAGCGGCACATAATGGAAGTACTTAAAGTCTGTACTTGAATAAATGTACTTAGTTACTTTTAGTACAAACACTGCAGTGTGTTTAGCCGGAGAGATTCGATAACAGCCACCTGCCAAACCGTAAGAACCAGGCGGGGAGAAACTCTCTGTTTTCCTATTTCGCCATAATGTCGTGGCACTTTGCCAGTCCCCCCCCCCCTCGCCCTCACCACCGCCACAACACAAGCACAAACACCAGCCGTATGTGGGCTCTGACCCGGGCAGGTGACCGCTGTGCCGCAAATTGATTGGCCGAGGCCCGTCGCCAGGCAGTGACTCTTCATCACTGAGTGTTTTGGGCATTGAGATAATGGGCCCCATTAATCTACAGCCACACTGAGGGCTGCCCCACTCCCAGCGCCCCACACACACACAGTAACTGACGCTCACATAGCGACACACACACATGCACTTACACACATTATACAGGACACACACAGAGGTCTCTATAGATCTGTGTGAATGGCCTCTAATTTATTAGTCACGATCTTTTTGTTTTCCTTTTTTCCTCCTCCTTTCCTATTTTTCTGTCCATATCTTTTCCATGTTTTCCCTTCCTCTTGTGTTGTGTTCTCCCCTTTCCTTTACTGTTTCTCTTTTCCTTTTATTTCCTTTCTTTCCATTTTCTCTACAATCCTCTTTACTTCTTTTTCTGTCGTCCTCTATTTTATTTTCTGTCCTTCCCCTTTTCTATTACCTTTTCTTTCCTTATTTTTTATTTCCTTCTTCCTCCCTTTGCTTTCCTCCATTCACTCTTCTCAGTTACGTCTCCTTTCCTTTTATAAATCTGCCCATTTCTCTGTTTCTGCAGTGGCCATGTGCTCGGGGTTAACAGAAGTCAAAGTTTGCCCTACATCTCCTCACACATTAACCACTCTGGGACGTTTATCCTCAAATGACTCTGTGTGTGTGTGTGTGTGTGTGTGTGTGTGTGTGTGTGTCTGTCTGTTTGCAAATGTGCAAATGTTTGTGCAGTTGTAGAAAACGAGGAATTTCTCAGTGCAAAAAAAAAAAAAGTCCTCTCTCACCTTTCTGCGTCTTACTCCCTCTTCTCTCCATCTTCTCTTTATCACTCACTAACTGAATCTCTCCCTTTCACACACACACACACAGACATATACAGAGTGTTTTTTTCATTAGGTTTTGGATTATTAATGGAATAATTAGGTTTGGGATGTATTTTAATGAACAAATCAATCACTGAATTAAATATGGGATCGGAACTGAGTGTACGCGAGGCTACGGGAGTCTTTTAATTTGGCTCCCCTCTCCTCTCCTCTCACTTTCTCTCTCTCTCTCTCTCTCTCTCTGTCTTCCTCTCACAGCTTCTCTCCTCGGGCTCAGTATAATGAAAGTAGAATGGATTTAGCAAGTAGCTGTCCTGCCAGTGAAATGATTGGCTTTGGCACCGAGGCCCGGGCAGGACAGAGGTCTTGATTGGGTTTTGTGGGAGACGGAGGTGGGATGAGGTTGGACGAGGAGGAGTGGTGGGGGGGTTTTATAGCCAGGCGTTTTTTTGTGGAGCGGAGAGCAGTTCGTATAAACATACCCACTGGCGACACTCGTGGACTGACATCGGTGCAACATGCCTGGCAGGAAAAAAGCCTCCAGGCGGAGTCACGCTCGGCCGTCACGGCTCTGGACGACATTTTACAGACTGACAGCGCTAACGATGGCGCCAACCTCAAATAATTTCTTCTTTCTACATTGCAGTTAAATACACATGTGAGCAAGTGTGCACCAGCAGTTCAGCTTTGTGCATTGAGAGGGTGGAGTCAAGAAAAAGACTCCAGTGCCTTTTTCACACAAACACACACACACACACATCTTTTTCTGGCCAAATCAGCAGACATCTCCCCTCACTGCTTAGTCAGGGAAAGGAAAAGTAAAATCTCGGGACTTTGGCTCCTGATCTTTGGCTGCGTATGTGCGCATCCATGTGTGTTAATATTCTTGCACAGAGGTGTGTGCTTCCACATCTGAGTGTGTGTGTGTGTGAGATTTGCATCCCGCGGTGGCTCCCCGGAGATGCCACCCCAGCGGCAGGAGATCCAATCTGGTCAAGCTTAGTGTGGAGCCCTCTGTGTCATTCGCCTCCCCGCGAACGCCGCCCGCTCCGTGCTGAGCAAACACATCTCGCCTGGACTCATTAGCCAAGCCTTAACACTTCCTCCTCATCCAGCTCTATTCCATTTCCTGCCCTCAGCGCACATCCTTCATCTTCCCCCTCCCTCGCCGGAGGATGGATTCCAGTCTTTGAATCCCCTCCTGTGCTCTCGTGTCCATCATGTCGTCGCATCTCAATCCGAGGGTCGTCTCAGTGGACTTCGCAGTGCAACATGCTCATGCGGGCTTGGACACGTTTGCACTGCTGCCGAAATCGCCCCAATTTTATGTTTTTTCTTTCCCCCGATGACAACGTTTTTCAGCAAAATACAGATTTTCGGAAGGTGGAGGAACTGAAACTGACAGCACTGGTCTTCTGCTTAAACATTTAAAAGACCACAACCTGGTGGACGAAGACGAGTTTATGTTGTCTGATCCCGTCCAAACTCTTAACATAAAGGCAACATAAAAATAAAGACACCAAAAATAATTTTTTAAGCTGTTGTATGCACTTTGGAAGACAAACAGTGCTATCCTGTTGATGGGACTCCCATCTGGGTCTTATATACTGGCGGGATTCCTCCTCTGTTTCTCTTCTTAAGGTTTCTCTCTATTTTTCATGTTGAATAATGGATCTAAGGATATAGGCTGCCTCATGCCACACAGAACGTAAAGCCCCCGGAGGCAAACGTTTGGTGCAGTTCTATAGGAATGAAATTAACTTGACTTTTTAGACTGAATGTTTGCCAGGAAAAAAAGCAAAAACATTTGTGGATTATTCATTTTTTCAATCTGGATGTCAACCATAACGACAGCCTGGACACTTTGTCCCACATGTGGCTTCTAACTAATTCACTTATCACAATATTGGCGCTCGTACTGTAGCATGGCTGAGCAAATGCAAGCAGAGAGGGAAATGAAGCTGGGTTTGTTGTTATTATTATGATTACAGTCAAACTGTCATCTCGTGGACCACAAATAAAATATATTTGCAACAAGCAGAACTGAGCACCCCAAAGCGCTCATTTTTTCCTCCAACCCATCGCTCCTCGTCTTTGCCTTTGTCCTCATGCATATTAAGAGCTTCTCTCTTTGCGGGGCATAAAAGACACACCCAAAGATACACCTTGGACACACTCGGGAAAACCCCAAGAGACACTCATCAAGCATCTTATAGGCGTCGGTTGTACATGCATTATTCGTGTAAGAGGACCAGTGGTGATTGTGAACATTTGCATATGAAAGATTTCAAAGTAAAATGCATTTTTAATGAAACTCGTTACCCGAATTTCCCTTCTAAATATTTAAAAATTGCATACGTTTAAACATATATAGGTGAGATGTTGAAGGTGTCACTGTTATACTCAAATAGGCTCAATGCACTGTAGTGTAGATAACATAGCTAGTTTCCATCCTGTAGATGTAAATAAAAGGTGTTACAGCAGGAGCAATTAACCACAGAGTGGTGAAAGTGTATGCGCTAAAAGGCAATTATGATTATGAACTAAAGAGGAACACGACTCCTGTCAACAACCGACATTTAAATTGCTGTTAACGGTGATGCAGCCTGGAGGTGAAACTTATTTCTCACCTCTGTGTATTTATCGTCGGCATGTTGTACGAGTCTGATGTGTGACAGAAGTGGATGGTTTGTGGTAGTTAATCAATCCCAGCAGTCATATCTGTGCTCAAGCTTAATGCAGTTTTGGTGGGTTTAAGTAAACGTGTGGTTACATTTGGGATCTTCTGTCCATGCTGATGGCATGTACATTAAGCTTTGTGTCTAATTTATTTAAGCTCCTAATTTTTTCATTATATTGATTTTTTTTCTTTTTCTAATTCAGCAGACTGAGCTTGATTTTTTTTTTTTGGTAATTTGTCGACATGAAAGATTCCTGTCCATGTTGGTTTAAAAGTTAAGCACTGAAGCATTGTTCATTCTTGACCTTTTGAATAATTCAGTAAAACAGTCCCAACTCTAGGTCCACTAACTTTTACTTTTTTTGTTATCATTTAATTTCTTTCCTTTCAAGCCAACATGGACAAAAAGTCCTAGAAGAGCTCTGGGCACCATCTTACATCAGCAGAGAGTTCACACATCAACAGATCTGTGTCCATTTGCCGATGAGTGAATAGCATATTTTAAAAAATCCCTCTAGATTTTCTCCATGGAGGGACTTTTTATTTTAGATACTACACTTATGCATGTAAGGTCACTAAAAATACCTTAAAGTTACAACAATGACATATAATGAATGACTGATGAGTCAGTGCCAAACCTGCACTCTTGTTTCCTTTTTCCACTCTATATTTCACACTAAAACACATCTCATGTAGTTACAGTGAATTTGAGACTGTCAGCAGGCGATATGGTGGTGATCCATGTTCGGCACTTTGTTTCCTGGGGCCCTCATTAATAATGCAGTCCCACAATTCTTTGCATCTCGGAGCTCGTCGGGAAGCGCACCACGCCGTGATTACCAAACAGCGCAACCCATAATGCCATCCTGCGTCGTAAAAAACAAAACAAAAGCGACTAATGTGCACCCTGAGCTCACACATACACACACACTTCCTCCAATGCATTCACAAATTCTTACACACACACACACAGGCTAGTTCCCAGGAGTGCGTACGTCCCTGCTGATGCAACAAAATAAGGAAACGGGGTGGAGGAAGAGTACGAGGTGATGAGGAGAGCGGGCAGTGGAGGGATAAGCCCCCCGGGTCTTTCTAATTATCTGTAAGGATCAGCAGTGCTCAAGGATGCGTAAGGGGAGGGATTTGACTACCAGATCCACTGGGTAAGGAAGGCCTGATTGGATCGGTCACCTCTCTCCGCACACACCCATTACTCATGACGCCCGAAGCCGAGGCTCATTAGACACAGGCATATGCATGCGTGCAGATGAGTGGCGGCGGTGGTGGGAATACTCACGACCATCTGAAATCTACCCACTGCATCAGACTTTTTTTTTCCATTATAAAGTCCTACGAATGTTATTTTAATAAAACAAGCAACAGATAATGGTGCCAGGTTCCGATACAAATCAATTTCGTGCAATCGAGTTTTCATTTTCTTGATAATAGCAATCTTATTATAAACAAACAGGATGCAGGGAGGGAGCGAAACAACAGCATTTTGTTACCTGTTTGTGTGCCCACGCATATTTTATATAAATATGTGACTTTTTTTACTATAAATCATGAGTGTGTGTTAATGTCAATAGAACAATTTGTCCCTTTCACTTATGAGAAGTGGCCGTGGGCAGATGGAATCAAGAGAAGTCCGACAGCCTCTCGCCGAGATAATTATCCGCTGTGATTAAAAATTATAACTTCTCAGTGTCACAGCGAGGAGCAGAGAAATTATAGACATTACCGCGCAGGTTGAAATGCTGCGATGAGTGTCGCGCCCGGTGCTCGGCTGATTCAAATAAAGGATCCGCTCCCTCCCTCTTGATTTCTCTCTTTCCCTCCCCGCCACTTGGCTCAAGTGTCGAAGTCAGTTGCTGAGCTGTTGATGAAACCCGTCATTACTGTCCTCGCCGCTGTCCGCAGTCCATCTCACACCTCGCAGGGTCTCACATGAGGCCCCTTTTTGTCACTGCTTATCGTCAACTTAGATAGCAAGAGTGCTTCATTTTGAGAGAACACGTATGAGGACTTGCAGCTTTAACTCGCCATCTTTACCCAAAACGCTGAAAATGTGTCAGTGATCAAAAAGTTGCAGTTTTCCCCCCTTTCTAATTCCTCTGCTGCAGCCAAAGATTATTGACATTTGCTCATGTAAATTTGCCAGCAGCGGTCTTTTATTGCCTGCCCGGTGACATTTTGGAGGGATCTTTCCGTCCGGCGGGGAGTTGAGATCATGGCGACAGAGCTTAGATGATTTTACATTCGGTTCCCCCCTCTTGAGGTGGATATAATTAAGAGCGGAAGCAGGAAGACATCAGGCGCCGGTGAGTTCCGACATTGTTCTTGAAATCCACTCCCACCGGGGGGAATTTCACCCTCTCTTGCTTCCGCGTGCTTTATCTCGCCTTCAGAGCCCACGCTGTGCGCACCCCCCCCCCCCCCCCAACACACGGGGACACAACGGCGAAGGGGGGGGGGAAAGGGGAAGAAAAACAAACAGGTCATAGTGTTGG
>JBAJHX010000011.1:9174809-9190735 GCA_037176925.1 Amniataba percoides | reverse complement strand
AGAGCTCCGTAAGCAAATAACAGGCGCTCCCTTAAAATGCTGGAGCCGTTTACTAATAGACAATGAGCGCAGGCCCGGCTGTTTGCTCTGCAGCACGCGGTGCGTGCTGCTAGCCCACGGCTCTGCATCTTATGCACCTTTACCCCCGTGACCTACCCGTTTGCCTCCGGCTCTTTGTTCCCCGATGAACACGCACGTACCCCAGAAAACACACACACAGTAATCTGTCCAGGGTTCTACGTGTTCAAGGTCAACGGACCTATCACGAATAGGAATGAAACTCTTTTGATTATGCAGCCAAAAGCCCCACAAGTCCAGACAACGAAAGAATTTTATTGTAAAAATCCACCAGCTGGTTGACCTTGCCACAGAAAGTTAGTTATTCAGGTTGTGTCACCGCAGACGCGGTCTGATACAGACGGCTATCTAATCTGAGCTGATTTGCTCTCACGCTCATACTTGAAAAGACAAGCGGATAATGACTGGCTTTGAAGAAGGGATGAACAGAGGAGTTTGGAAGAAGGGGGAGATGATTGTAATGGAGGAAAGACAGTAGGAGTAGGTGGACGGATATAACCCCAGGACGTTTCTGTTTTTTTTCTGTAGTGTTTTGTAGCTCTGCTTCCTGTAATTGCTGTTGCAGCGCTAGTTGTTGGCAAAAGCGCAGAGGAGTGGGCTTGGGTTAAATAGCCCGCGGCAAGCCAACACAGCACCACCAAGAAGCCCTTTGCTTCACATGTCATGTTTTGTATTTTCTTGTGGGGTTTTCTGTTCTTTTTGGAGGTTCAGGTGTTTGAATCGTAGCTTCGCCTGGCTGCCCCTCACAGTCCCTTAAGGCTGATGACTACACCGGCAGAACTTTGTTGGAGAATTCTGCCTTGAACAGGCAGCTGCATGGGTTAAAAGTCTCACTTCCTTTGCCGCAAGTGGCATACAACTGGCTTAAACTGACTCAAACTTCATTATTCATACCATGTGTGTTTGTTGCAGTTCAATTGGATTATAGACATCTTTACTTTGTTCCAGCTTCTATTCTTCTATTCAAAGAACTCCACGTCTTCATACAAAATGTGCATTGACGTTTAGACCAAAGAAAATCAAACCTATGGTTTTCACAGCAACACTAAAAAGCTCTTTTTTTGTCTCTCCCTACAACCCACCCTTTGTTCAGAACCAGTTTGGCTACAGAGATGGTGGTCCAAACCCTGCAGAGGGCTCTGTGGCGGGGGCCCAAGCCTGCATGAACCAGGAAGCGACGGGCGGACCAGTTGTGGCCCTGGAGGACACACGCTGTAATGGTAGCCTGCATAAGAAGAGCCTGAGCCAGGCCGGGGGAGAGGACAGCGGGGGCCAGAGGTACAGCGCTGACCCCACCATCTTCCTGGGGGAGAGGGCGTCCAGAGGAGACACCGATGAGGATGGATACATGACCCCGATGAAGGACAAGAGCTCCTCAGGTACTCTTCAGTGAAACACACACCGCAGTAAAGTGCTGTTAAATTTTGCACTGCAGCTCCTGAAATCTGGTTCATGTTCAAACTGCATTTCAGGAGTTGTATGCACCGCATTTTAAAATTAAACCTTTTAAATTAAATATACATTAAATAAACATTTCACCAATAAAATACATTAATAAAACATAACTAACGCAGTGAAATGGAAATGAAAGTTGAACATCCGCACTGCAAAGACGGACGCACAGCTCTAAATCATTTTAAAACGTGTATCCTGTATGTACTACGAAGTCTAGCCCGTGCACCATTTCTCACATCTATCATCTCATTGCTCATTCACAGAGTAAATACAGTCTTTTTGTCGAATATTCTGCCTGTCATTTTGCCTGTTCATTTCATTTCACCCCATTGATTAAAATTCCTACCGAGTTTCCGTCAGCGGTGTATGTCAGCTTCTACAGAGTCATGTTTTGCCTTTGATCATAATTCAGTCCATCAGCTCTGCTCTTGCACTACCGTCTTTGATTTTTGAGCAGCTCAAAATATAACAAAGCCTGCAGCAAAATGCATCTGATGCAATGTCAAGGAGCGGAAGAGTGGGCAAAATCAATAGGTTTCGCACCCCACTATTATAGCGCTTGGAAGTAGTGAAGAGGGGTCATTTGCTGGCATTTTCACCCCCGGCAGATGGAGTAGCCAGTGCCAAAGAACTGTTGGCAAGTTGCCCGTCTGGTCCTGAGTGGCTGCCATTATCGCCATTATCATCTCCACCTCCATCTTCTTTCCTCATTAGCGAGTGATCTCTTTCTCATCCTCGCTTTCAATTTCCATTTCTTTTGTTTTCTCTTCTCTTGATTTAATTTTTGTGGATATTTTGTTTATCTGTCTTATTCTCTCATAAACTCTCTTTCTCTTGTTTTCCCACATTCCTACCCTCCCTCCTTTCCCTTTTTTGATCTGTGCTACAGAATACCTGAATCCCATTGAGGAAAACCCATTTGTCTCACGGCGTAAAAACGGTGAGATCCATGCCTTGGATAACCCAGGCTACCACAGCACACCCAACAGCCAGCCCAAAGGAGAGGATGAGTACATCAACGAGCCCCTCTACCTCAACACCTTCCACAGCCCTGCCGATCTGGGTCTGGAAGCCCTGAGGAGAAATGGCCTACCCTTACCAACTCAGCCTCCTTCTTCCATCTCAGCCACGACTTCAGGCTCCCACCTCCCGCTGACCATCCAGACCAGTCTGCCCCACTACCCCCTCCCCACGGCCCAGCCTTCTCCATCTGGCATGCCTTGCCATCACGGCCCACCGACCCACATCCTCCACGCCCACCACACCATCAAACCTGCAGGACAACCTGGCAATCCAGGTGGCGGCTCCGCCAGCCAGAGCCAAACAGGAACTACTGCCCAAGCCCAGGTGTGCCAGTCGGGTGCCCTGTCCACTTCGGCCACCATCGGGCACGGCAGCCTGCCAGCCTACCAGAGCCATGCCGCCTCGCACCCCGCCAGCTTGCTGAAGCACGGAGGACTGACATCAGGTAAAACCAGTGGGAAGAAGCTCAAGGTGACCTTTGACAATCCAGAATACTGGCAGCACAGTTTGCCTCCCAAATCGTCTAACCAGGCAGTCCCCGACGGGGCCCAGGGAGGATCCACCAACGCCAAGCTCTTCTATAAGCAGAACGGACACATACGGCCAGCGGTGGCTGAAAACCCTGAATACATGTCTGAGTTTTCCCTGAAAACCGGCGCCGTCTTGCCACCTCCGCCCTACCGGCAGCGGAACACTGTGGTCTAGATTGTTCCACTTGACGGACGTTCCTCAATCTGACTCTAGCCTCCAGCAACCCAGACATCCTCTCCGGTTCCACTGTTCCACGCAGAGGGGAGCGGCCGCAACCAGAGCCACCCCGAACTCTTTCCAAATAGTGTGCCATCTGCTGTAGACTGTAGCGTCATCAGAAAGAGCTGGAGCGAACCGAACCGAGCGGACCCAACTCAGATTCACACACCTTCACTATATCCAATCCAGTCCATTTCTGTTCTGTAGATAGAGACTGTGCTCCATGTCACTGAGAATGTGAAGGGTACGGTAAAGAACGGACACGGTCACACGGCAGTGGACGAACCGTGTTGTCCCAGAGAAGTAGACCGGAACGGCGTCAAACAAGATGGATTTGACTTCGGGGACCTGAACTCACTGCCAGTCACTGCGGTGTCAGATTCACAAGAGGAACAAGACGTTTTATTATTTTCTGTTTTCCAGCATAAAGGTCTGAGGATGAACAATACTCTTCTGAGGGTTTCTGAAATAAGCAAACAGACGGAGCAAATACAGTCTGTTAGATGTCAAGATGTCTTGTTCTGTGAATTACCTTGTAGAGTGAGGCGAAACAGCAGAATATGGAGGAAAAAAGACTGCAATGTTTAGTCAGGAGAGTGACCTCCAGTAACATAAAGGACGGAGCACTGAGAGCTGATAAATCATATTCAATCTTTTTGCCGGTAGGATTATACCGTATGTTCTCGACTATTCCATCAAATATGTGAAACTCATTTCATCTTTCTACTGTAACTGTGATACTGTGATGGCCAAAACTACAGTGATCCCTCCTTTCACATTTGTAGTTCAACCATGGACTTTTTAACCTGCCCGAAAACACGCAGGGCTTCTTTTTTTGTTGTTGTTTTTTGCTTGACTGCTGTCTACTTGGAGAAGCTGATCAAAAACAGTTTTCTCTAAGCCAAAGGGAGAAAATACACTGTAAACATTTTTATAAACACTGGTTAAAGTGCTGAAAAGATGGATTTTTATACACTGGTTTTCCCTTTTAGACCACAGCCAACTAAGAGTGGGAGGGTGGTTGGGGAAATTGCCGTATCTGCTGAATATTGTGATAAGACCGTCCATAAAGCAGCCGAACTCAAAATGGTGATCACACAGACAGAAAGTGAGGGAGAGAACAAAGGGGCGAAAAAAATCTACAGAGAGGGGAGGGAAAGTTCATACAAGTCGTCTAATGAAGACCTCAAGGAATGAACGAGACAGCACCAGCAGAGCACAGTAAAAACAGACTACTTTGTGCAAGTGTGTGAGTGGGTGTGTGTGTTTATGTGAGTAGAATAAGTGTGTGTATTTGCGTCTTAGCAGCCAGTTCGGCCCTGCAGAGATCTGTGGGAAAGCAGATGTGGTAGAAGTTGGTGTTGCAGCAGACCCAGTACTTGGTTCCACCGTATGACCGCAGTCAAGTAGAAAACACACCATTTATAATGTCAGCGGCCTGAATCTAAATCTCGGCCCAACAGCACCAAATCTCTGGGAGATTTTCGTAGTTTTTAGTGATCCTCAGCTGTCTCATTGTCCTCCTTTTGGTTCAGGTAAAGTCAGGAATCTGAGCCGACGTGCAGGATGTACTAATGATTTTTTGATTTTGAAAACTGTGCCAATATGAGTAAGTTAGAAAACTGAGGTAGTCTTCATCTCCATGTCCGTTTATAAGGAAGATAACTGTGGAGCTGGTTGTGATAAGTCATAGCCATGGTATAAATAGGACATTTCTGTTGTGCGTTGTGCCGACACACCAGTGTTCTGACGTGATTTATTCTCAGTTCATCGTGGCGCCTTGTAAGTGAAGAGCCTGCTGCAGGCCTTGCCACCCTGCAGTAATGATGTATTTGTCAGAGCGACCTGCACAATTTCAAACCATTACATTATCATTTTTGAAACACAGTGCTCCCATTTCACCACCAAAATCACCAACACATCCAATCTCGCAATCCGATATCTGCTTGTAGCAAATACATAGACCATTATCTACTATATAAACCTAATTTCTAGGAGACAGGGTTGAACTTACACCTAAATGTTACCCTCTGTAGTTGCTTGTCAAGGATGTTAGAGCTCATTTTTTTCACAGTAGTTTGTTGATGAGTCATCTGACACCTAATTACCTTTACTAATATTGGTATATATCCGATTTTACAACTTCGAAGAGATTGTAAAGTCTTTTTTCTTTTCAAGTGCAGCTGTAATTTGTTCATTTGTACAACGCTAAATGTTTAGTTAATGTAAGTAGCCGCAGTTGGACCATGCCTCTGATCCTTCTCATTTTGTGCTTCTTCTTTTCCCAGAGTGACATCATCACAAATACCCCAACTGAGTTACTCATCAGATCGCCAATACGGCACTGTTTGCGCCTTTAGTCTCAAGGCAATTGTACTGATCCTCACTGCTGATGCCTCTGCAGGCAAACTGCCAGTCAATGCTGCTAAAAGCGCTGGTGTTACAGCCATTATTTCCTCCACCAAGCCATAAAGAACACCTGTGGGTGGGAAAAAAACCACAAGGCTCGCCACATTTCGAACATAAAAATGAAACATTTACTAATGACGGTTGGACTCAGAGGTCCTCTCACATCTTAGTTCAGTCAGTAGGAGCAAAATCTCGTAGTTCCCAGCCATTATCTGTGGAGCGCTAACGTCGCTGTTGTGTCATTGTTTTGTCGTCTCATCATTCTTCTGTGGCAGATCGGTCCAGACTGTTTTCTCGAGCAGGATGTTTATTTGGTGTATTCTGAAGTTTGTGTGTGTGTGTGTGTGTGTGTGTGTGAGTGTGTGTGTGAACAAGTTCTTAGGAGCGTCTGCGAATGCATCGCTGTACGTGTTTGTCCTCCCCACGGAGCACTTTGATCAAACTCGCGGACAGAAAGAAACTATTTCCGCCTTTCGTTACTGAAATATTCAATTTGTTTATTGGGCCGTTTACCACTTCAGAGAGCAAAAGCTTCAGGAAAAGTCCAAGGAAGGTACTGCAGCAGGGAGTTCATGAAGAAAAGGCGTTTTAGGTGGTACTGACCAGCTTCAAGAATGTCCTTGTTTCTGAGTTTTTTGTTTGCTTCAAACAGTATTTATGATGCTGCTTTGATGATATCATGATTATTTGATGAAGGAGTATTTTGTAGTCCCTTTTGGAGCTCTAATTCAACAGCATTTAATATCAATGTGAAATATTTATAGTGCGTTTGAGCTTGTTTATACAGAGCGATGGAAACGTCTGCCAAATCTGGGTTTCAAGAAGGAAAAAAAAGGAAAGCATGATGGTGGTAAAAAAGAAAAAGAGAAAAAGAAAAACACATCGGTTTCTCTCTTGTTTGGCCCATATTTATACTGCAGACCCAGGCAAAATATGTGCTTGAATCAAGAATGGATTCGATTGAATCACTGATGAGATACTGGCCTTACACGTTCTCAAGAGCGCTTCAGAGTTTCCCAGTGCACTCAGCAACCCTCGAGATCTTCTCAAGAGTTCAGCACGAGAAAAGGAAGAAAAACATTCATGTACCTCAAGACGCAAGTTTGTCAGGTCTGGTTTTGGTCCTCCAGAAAGCCTTGGTTATCGTTTTTTAAAGTATCACAATTTGTTTTCCTTCTGTGGGAAGCAATCATTGTTTCCTCTCCGCTGACTGAAATCTCTTTTCTTGTTTCAAACATATTTTGCCTCGGCGTCGGACTGTGTTACCTGCTGCTATTTGTCTCAGCCCGAAACGCTTACGTGGCAGCTCGAGAACGCGCCATGGCAACTAGTGTTTCAAGCGTGATCACTTTTTTTATTTTCACTTTTTACAGTTCTCGTCCAAGCCAAGGTGCAGAGGCATGTAGCCATGTTGTACTGAAGTGAATCCTTCAATATTTCATCCTCAGCTGTTACCCACCGTATAGGCTGCGATAGAGTCTAATGTATAGTACAATATCACCTTGCATGGTACCCAAAGTGAGTGTTTTACTGCCCTCCACCTTTGTATCTCTTCATTGATGACAATATTATATTCAAGTGTCTGTCCGGGGAGTGGACAGCGTGGGAAGAAATAACCAGATTTTTTTACTGAATTCAGTAGCACAAACTGGGAATTCTTATTTCTGAAATGTCTCATGGGTTTTTTTCGTGTATAGTACCCTATATAGTCTTTTAATATTGATTTTCTTTCCCCATGTTATCAAGGATGTGTTTCTTCAAGGACAAAGACTTGAATCTGTATGATTTTTTTTCCACTGACATTTTGATTTGCTGTACATTATTTAACATGTCTATCATTCTCGCCGCAAATTTGTAGTCGTCCGCATCTTAATTGCACAAATCATCGCTTCTGAGTGGCGGTCATCCATTTTAAATGTGTTTAAATTATCAAATCAGTATAAATGTACAGAATCTTTGGAGTTTCCTCCAAAACTTATCTAACACACTTCAACAACAAATGTGAATAGTATTTTTATAAAGCACTGAAATGGCCGACGTGGTGAATTTGTAAATAAGGAGGCGACGCTTTGAATTTATATGGTCTTCTCTCCTACTGCTGTTTTCTCCTGCTTATAACAACTTGTACAAAAAGAGCCGTACATATTTGCTTTATTTAAGTGTACCTTTTGACTAATGGGAGTTTGATTTCAAAAGTGCTTGTTGGCCCTTTCTCATGTGAAAACTCTGTTCGGTGGCCCTTTTCCGGAGCTTTTGTGGCTGTCCTCGTGTGATGTTTCAGTTACGGTGAACACTGTAAAAGTGGTGGGCGGCGGGAGGGGGGGAGGGTTGCTGTTCAATCCACCTATCGCTGTTTTGCTTCCCCATGCCTGCCACATTTCATTTGTCACTCGGTGATGAGAACATCCCAGAACAAGCGAACAATACCTTTTTTTTCTTCCTTCTTTATCACTCCCTCTTTCTTATTCTCGTAAAACTGAAACCAGTGCTGCCAACCGACCCAGATACACTGCGTTTGAGAATCAGTGTTACCTTCTCTGCTGACTTTCTACTGGACACATTACTGAGCCAAGTCTGACCTCCTCTCCCTCCTCTTCCTCCTCCCTGAAAGGCAGAGCACAGCCTTCACAGTACAACCTGTCTTCAGTTCATTTTTTGTTTTGCATGCTTTTTAGAGGAGACGTCGACTCCTCCTCGACGACGTTAGCTTTCCATACTTCCCCGCGTCCGTGTTATTTTGAAACCACACCCAAAGCTTTATATCATAGAAATACCGTTCCTCATGTTTGTTACATGAATCTGTCAAAAGTATATTTTTAATTTAATATAAATAAAGATTGATTCAGTATACGCTGCGGTGGTTTGGTGGTGATTTTGTGCATCTTTTAACTGCGTGTGTGTCCAAAAGGAAAGCTGTGATTTTTCTTACACAGAAAATTGATCTTAAAATAAGCCTGTTTTGGAAAAATATTACACACTAGGAATACGATTTTTAGAATACCTCTATAGATGAGCTGCATCAGCGGCATAACTCTAATCTCAGTAGGGGATCCTGTGTATTTCACCTCAACAGGGAAGCTCTGGAGTCCCATATCCCCGGTCTCCTTTGCTTGACATGCCATCCTGCTGCCCGTAAATAGAGCAGAAAATGAATGCCCCATTCAGCTGCTCTAATGCTCACCCTAACAGCTTTAATAATAAAATTTAACAGATGGCGTCTTTAATTAAGATGAGGGCGCTCTCAAGTTACAGCGTGCTTACTTTGACCCGACTTCTCAAGATCAACATTACAGAAGTTGCACTGGAGGCGAGAATCTGCACCGCACCACACTTTCATGCTCAAAAGGACTTGCAGATGAAGACCAGCTGCATCAAAAGGTCCGCAGCGTTCCTCCGAAAACTCGCCTCAAACAGGCTAATGTGTGGATATAACATTTTTGCTCCCGTTTTTTTTTCCTTTTTTTTTTTTTCCCCTCCTGCCCCGTGCTGCGCTTAATCTGCTGTTTACCCAAGAGTTGGTTATGTAAACTGGCATAGGCAACATAGTTTGCTATGCAGCGCTTCTTCCATAGCTGCTGCATTCCCAGGCTTTCATTTCAATCATAAATAATACAAAACTGTCCAATGGCAGAATATGAGCTTTCTGAAGTCACTGCTATTAATACTAATAAGGTGATGGGGTGCTTTAAGTAAACACTGTTTATGAACAGAAAATCCCCCTCCTTTCTCTTCCTCCTTTTTCCCTTCCCTACTCTATCTATTACTTTCCTCAGAGTGCTGAGACTCAATTAGTAAGCACATCTAGTTCCACCATAGTAATTTAGAGAGGGGGCTTCTGCTGCAGAGTAACAGTATTTGAACTATTTCCAGTTAGATTCACATACAGCTACTTATTCAAAATCTATATCGGGTCTGCCGCTTGAATCACTGTCAAAAAAATTATGCTTCCCATTTGCCACGGAAAAGAAAATTTAATTGATACTCGCTCACTCTCTTCCTAATGTTGAACTCACATAATAGACAGATTATCTCGAACATTAAGCACACTTCCCGACAGGACTTTGCACATTATCACCCGCACCAGACAGCAAAGGGGGGAGGTCACTGTTAATTTGGCAACTGCTGTATAACCATTTGTCAATGTGTTACAAGTCTCCTTTATAGCCGGCCTTCCAGTGAACGCTGATATCGTCACCACAAGACGGGGTTCGGCCCCATCCCGGAGGCCTGTAGCAATTATACTTACAGCTGCCCCGTACACCTGTGACATGGCTCGCCGATGACAGCTCATCGCAGACAGACCGCTGCTGTTTAATTGCAGCGTGTCACCTTGACGGGGCGTTTTACCCGCACAGCTCTCGCACCGGCGAGAAACAAGGCGACAGTTTGAAATCTCTCCACGAGCTCGGCGTCTCTGTCTGCTGGAGCTTCAGTTATTTTCGCTTCTCGTCAGGATTCGACGGCCATGAAAATAGAATTTAGACAATGAGATTAAACTCTAATTCCCAACATCAAACGACATTTTCAAGGGCGAACGTACTTCATGACAAGGAAACTACTTTAAAATGAAGAATTAGACCACCTAAATTGTTAGTGGAAATATGAGCATTAAAAGCAGCATCAGATCAGTGAGTTTATATATAAATATATATTTAAATATATGTAAATGCCTGAGTCCATTCTGGCTGCAAAGTATGCAACACAAGTATACAAACAAGTGGGCCTGAGAATGTCAATATTAAGTTACCGTGGTTCATCCGAGGCTGCAGTTATTCAGATTTTTGGCTCAAGATCATGAGACCAAATTGTATATTTAAGAACTCTCTTTATTCTTGTTTTAAAATGATTCAGATGGAAACATTATAAAGTTCACTGGAGTATGGATGCCCAGAATGAAATTAAAATCTTTGAGATTATAATGTACAATAACAAGTGAAATGGATTTTAGGATCTGGATTAAACAATGCGTTTGGTGAACTTCAAGCCATCTTTGATAACACTTTTAGTTGTGGTTGAGTATAAACCTACCAAAACCCAAAAATCAGGACAGGGACATTAACATCAGCCTAAACTCTGATCCAGGAACCAGCTATGGAAAATCCAACACAGCGAATGTGCTTGTCATGAACAAGGCTTTTTAATGCAAAAAATAATGTAGTATGAAATGGCCCTGACCTTAAAAGAGTGTGCGTTACAAGCATGTTAGCCAGCAGGTGATTTGAAGGGGCTGTTAACCTGCTGCCTCCCCTCTCCATCCTTTAGTAGGAGGGAGAGTGCAGGAGGAGAAAGGTGGTTTAGTTATTTATGTATATGTTAGTGTAGTCTGCTGACTCACTGAACCTTTATCTGACCGGAGGTTTGTGCAATCTACGGCCCCGACCGCAGCTCTGAAACAGCAGTAACTTTGCCGTGCGCTGATAAATCCGCAGCTGAAGGAGCAGACAGATTTCTAATTGCGCCTCTTTATTTTTTATTCCAATTCTCTCTCATTTCTGTTTTTTCAAGAGCAGAAAAAATGCACAGTTTTAACCATACCTTCCACTTTGACTCTTGTATTTTTTGTACAGGTTAAAAAAGAGAGAAACGCTATCCATACTCTTTATATTCAGCTCTTACTGCAGCTTCATGCCTGACACTTAAACATGAGTGAATATCCAACGCTTGACTGACCTGCTGTGCTTAGTAACGGTTGCTAAGGTGGACAATTCCTGGTCCGGGGAAGGATTTAATGAAAGGTCAATTAACTATTCATTTATTCACTATTTTAGATGAGTTGTGTTAAATCATTTTTGCAACCCATCACCTACTAGTTACATCCAGCCCTCTTTTTTTAAACCTCTGTTGAATTTACTCTGCAAGCCTGCCAATGTGTTAGAAATCTGTTCCTGTATTAATCTGCAACGTTATTCTCTTCATCATGTCAATGCTAATTTAACATCATTACTCTAACATATTATATCGCTCTTTTTAACTTCAGATGGTGTATTTACATTCTAATATCATGGAAAAATGCCCCCGGTGTAGAGTAATGTGCAATTAAGTTTCAAATGTGTCCATTACGTTGCCTCCATAATGTGGTTAAAGATATGAAACATAAATCACACTTATCTCCCTCCACGAGGCTACATCTCCCCCGTCGTACCGCGATTGCACACGATTACGACGGCGCACAATTACGTGAGTGATGTTTGCGGAGACGAGGCGAGAAGCAGGTTTTTCCATCTAAAATCTGCAGCAAAGTGTCGCTTTTATGACCGCGATCCGGGCGCGGTGACTAATTTCCAAGATCATGCAAGTCTCCACAGGGCTGTAAAGATATTGACACGCTCATTATGTCTTTGGAATTCAATCTCTTCCTCCTTCGTTTAATACCGGACCGGTCGGAGGCATGATGATTATGTCACACGTGATTTATATGGCTGCAGTCAAGATAACTCCAAATGTGGTCGTTTAAGGAAGTTTATAACAGAAACGTGTCCACAGTTTGATTATTGCAAATTCAAACTTCTTAAATCGGTTGAGAGATTTAGTCAGAAGAGTTCACTCTTCCTCCTTTTTCCACTTTTGCAGGCGTCATGTGAGCACTTTTCCACTGATTTGTGTGAAAAATGTGAAATATACGGTACTATCTCCATGCCTGAGGCTCATACAAAAGTCTGGGGGAAAGATAGATCCAAGGAGACCCATCTGCAGCCAGGCAATGAAGACACTCCAGCTCAAGCTGTAGCTGAGGATTACCATGGCGGAGAGGCGGAGGAGGTGGAGGAAATAGAGACAAGAAGACAACTTCCCATGAGGCAACTTTTCCACACAACATAGTAATCAGGGCAGAGATGGCGGCTGAGGAGGCAGCACAGAAAGAAAACAAGAGAGGGAGGGAGAGAATAGGCCGAACGGAGGTAAAGGTTGGGCACAACAGCCTTAGGCGGACTGTCGAGGGCAGCAGCACAAAATCACCTTTGAGAGGGAGAAGCAAGGAGCAGGGGGGGCAGAGCGGGTGATAGCTGGAGCTGCTGTTGCCTAAATAACTTACAACACTGCGAGATGCTCGAGCTTCCAAAACATGTTTTTAAAAATTTGCTCCACCCGTGAAAAAAAAAAGAAAAAGCACGCTTCAGTGTAAAAAATGTGTGTCTACGCTTCATTCTGTGCGAGATTATATAAGCGGGCGCTTGGCAGTCGTCTTATGCTGAGTCATGCCACAAGCTGTTTACTCAGAAGATCCATGAGGCTAAAATGACATGAATGCACAAATATGTGCTCAAGTCTTGAAAAACCGAAAGCTGAAATGTGTGCCGTATGGTTGTGACACAATCTGCAAACTACTGCACATCAGTTAGCATTATTCTGGGATTTGTATTTTTGTATTTTGGAAGCAAGTGTTTCCTCAGTGGGTGCACTAATGGTAGTGTTTGGTGGCTATTGGATCTGTTGGTGTGTCATATAAACTGGATTGATATCACTTTATCAACAAGTATCCTAATGATGATATTTGTTGTCTTTTTCAACTTTTCAATAATCAGTTCATTCTTCAAGTTTCAGCATAAACAGTTGATCACTATGATAAATCACTGTAAGCTTCATCTTGTATGTGTGTATGACGTTGCTTAGCAGTAAATAGTAATGTATTATGAACAGACACAAGGTGACAGATTGATGGCTTAGAAAACATACCTGATTAATGATTGACGTTAATTTTTTTATTGATATTCTTTAATTAATTCCTTTAATTTTTAATGATACAGTATGGAAGTCCATGGCTGTCAAAAATAAGATGTCATGCAATCAAATTTTGTTTTCCAATTATGTGGAAATAATACATGGTGAAATATAAATTCAATTTTAAAAATCAATTTTCTCAGCTTTGGAAGTGAAATGAGGTGATGCATAATTGCATTTGAAAATAATAAACTAAAACCTAAAAATCTACTTGATTATATAACAATGAAAATAAAGTGGCAAATGCGGCAAACCTAAACTTAATTTCTAGCTAGACTGCACAAATTTAAATTTTAATCATCTCCTATTTTTAGCTCAAATCTTATTCAAATTAAATGGGACTGGTCTTTTTTATTTCCAGAATGACAGGATGCTCCCTGGCCATCTGTTGAAGTCTACCATTAAAACCACTGGGGGGAAGATATGACATCGAATTGATCAATATTCATCAGTCATGCACCGTTCCACATGCTCTGGTTTCTGGAAAAGGAAACGAGAATAAAAAAAATGTGTATTTGAAAATAAAAACATCACTCACAGAAAATGAATGAAAAATAAATAAATTAATTAATGATTTAATTATAACATTGGCAGAACTGGACTTCCATATACCAGGATATGTCTGCACACACACTGCAGACACACACTTACAGGTAAACATGCACCTGTCCACCCACACACAGTCACACACACACACACACACACACACACACACCTTCACAGCTGCAAGTGTTCTTTTTTATAGCTTAGTGAGGATTTTCACTGAGAGGTATCTGACTTTTCTCTCTTTATTCCTGCAGTGACCCCGAGCAACACACACACACTCCTGCGCACACACCTATACTCCCACACACACACTCACACACACTGGCCTCAGGACGGAGATGGAGAGCTCTAATTTCCACAGGGCCCGCAAAGTCTCTCCATCCCTCTAAACTCAATCTCCTCTCTTTCTCTTGAACAAAACTACAAACGCTTGCAGTTACCACATAGAAAGACAAGCACACACACACACACACACACACACACACCTGCAAACTTGCACACAGGAAAGCATTTGTCAAAACTCTCAGGAAAGACAAGGAACCTCTCCTGTTAATTTTTAAAGTAATTCTACCTGAAGTAAACACACTTTATGAAACAGAAATCTGTATTTTACATCTCTTTTTTGTTTGTTTGAAACATTTAACCACCACACACACTCCTCAAATCACACCGACGCCTTTGGACTCTCTCATACGTGCACAGCCGATTACGTTTCAAAGCTCCCCGACAGGGAGAACAAAGATGAGATTTATGCTGGGTAAACCGCGTAATACTCCTTTATCATGCTCTGCTGGGCTCTGGAGGAGCCCTGAACAAGGGCCCGGAGGTGTGTAAGAAGCTCCATCCATTTGTGCATGTGTCAACAGTGACGGATTGAAATTGCAAGCAGCAGAAAAGGATAGTTTGATAAATTCATGTCCAGGGAAAACTGCTCTTACTGAAACTATAACCAAATAGTTGCAGGTTTGAGTCTTGCAGCAGCTAATGCACATCCATCAGTGAGTTGTTTTTTTTTTAAACCACTACCTGCTCACTCCATCATGCCGTACGTCGCTGTGGATAATCGCATCAGCTAAATCTCGAACATGTAAAGAGACCCGGAGACGTCCAGATGGTCGGTAGCAGCTCGATAATTTGTCAAAGAAAATGATGCTGAACAGTGTGAGAAATTAAGCAAATACAGAGAGAAAGTATTTCTTTCTTTTACTTGATGTTAGATGAGATGAGGCTGGCAGTGTTTTATATTTTTATTTGATAGAATTACCATGAAAAAGCCAACAGATAATTTATCTTTGCCTAATTATTGGCCTGTTTATAGTCTGTGGCATAAAACTCCATTGTTGCTGAAATACTGAAAAATTGCTGATCTTTTTCACTTCCGTGCCAAAAGTTAGATAAGACAATTGATCCCACTTTCACACATATAGGCCTAATTTAAAGCTAAAACCAGCAGATGGCTAGCTTAGCTTAGCATAAAGACTGGAAGTAGGGGGAAACAGTTAGCACGGTTCAGTCCAAAGGTTTAAAAGAGACCCTCTTGTGTGTTATTTTTATATTAATTTATATAGATTTAAGATGCTTGTGGGATATTTAACTTAACATTAAAATGCAAAATAACAGCAGTGCATTTGGATGTTATGGTCCATCGTTACAATGGACATCCAGCTTGTCTGACTTGATGCTCAACCTCAGTGATGTCAAGTGAATTACTTTTAAGATATGCAAGAAGATGTTACTAAGACCAAAACATAAAGAAAAAGTCCTCTTTGGTGTCTCGCCCTTTGACTCCGAACACTTTGATGCGGCCGAACAGAGCAAAGGGGGCATCTTCCCGCCGCCGATCTGCATCCGCTTTCATCCGAGAGTGATGTTTGCCCACGGAGGGAGCCCTGCCTCTGCGAGAGAAGCCGCTGTTCGCAATAGTTACTTTTATGTTCTGAAAAGCT
>JBAJHX010000011.1:9155799-9174709 GCA_037176925.1 Amniataba percoides | reverse complement strand
GTTTGCCCACGGAGGGAGCCCTGCCTCTGCGAGAGAAGCCGCTGTTCGCAATAGTTACTTTTATGTTCTGAAAAGCTGTGTTTTAATTAACGTAAGCACTGAGGGCTACGACGGGGCTACTGCTGCGATGAATCAAGATGAGTGTGCGCGTCTGTGCTTACGTTTTTTTTATCCTTTCTTTCCTGTGTGCGGATACGCTCTTAGAGCATAAAAGCGGGCCGTGCATGCGTGCGTGCGTGCGTGCGTGCGTGCGTGCGTGCGTGCGTATGTAGGCGTGCTCGTGGCTTTGTGGGAAAAAAAAGGAAAAAAAACGCGTCAGTGTGTTTGTCCTACCAGCTCCTGCAGTGACTGAGTGTCTCTAATTGAGTGTGCTGCTCACTCAGACAGGAGGTCTCAGACAGTGTTGACATTCAGGCAGTGGAAGGCCACCATTGGGGATGGCAGCTGATCATTCTTCCAGCCAGCACCCTAATTACACAGAGATGGAGAGAGCGAAGGAGAGGCATAAACAGAGAGGGAGAGAGAGAGAGGCTTTTTAAGCAACAAACAGGTTCCGGTTGCTTCCAATCAAGCCTCCCATCCTGCTGTTTCGTCCATTCATAATAGGTGCACCCCCCTCCTCCCCCAGTGGGTAGAAAAGCAGCCAACACCCCACCGTCTTCCGGCTCTCTGACTGCGCTCCCGTGACCACGCCGCCTCCCCCAGCTCTCTCTCTCAGCCTAACATCTTTCACGGCGCTTTCCCAATTATACCAAACCTGTGTGTGATTTCGTTGTCGCCGGAGAGCATAAAGACACGTCAAGCTATCTCCGTCTTCCTGTCTCTCTGGGACACACACATTCAGAGGCGCACCGACGTGCGCTCACACCCTTTGATGCATGGACTCAATCAGACTTCATTGGACAGTGTTGTGATGGCCTCAGGATATTAGCGAGCTTGCTCTCCGCTCGCCCAGATGATAAACTCTTTATGTGTCCACAGGCTTTTGTGGAGCAATAACAGCATCTCTGGCCTTTCTCACCCCCGTACCATCCATTTCAGTATAACTCAGAATGGGGGCAGTGTAGCAGCCGCCGCTCTGAGCGGCACCGAAAGCTTCCCGGGAATGTCGATGAACAGGGCGAGAGAATCAGATGAGCGACGGCTTTCTTACTAATCGTCCTGACCCCACAAACCACACACTCTTATCCTGCCCTGATCACACCTTCATATTCTTTCACCCGTACAGGTCAGAATCAGCATCAGGGTCACATCTTTCACAGCCGAACTGCTGTTGCCTACCAGACAAAAATTATTTCTTGGTATCGGAGTCACATATATCCAAAATATAATGGTTTGTAAAACACAGTGTCAAGTCACAAGACAGAACCTATTACCATACACAAGTTCATGTTATAGGAGGCTCCGTGTTATGGCCCAGTAAGTTCCCACAGTTAGAAAGAGCTACTTATCGCCATGCTGCGTTCACTCTATACACTACCAAAGTAGTTTCCGTAGGTGTGAGAGAAATAGATCTGAAGCACCAAAAAGACACTAGTTATGTGTGTAATATGGGTGCAATCAGCTTGAAGCATATCTGAAGCATCACACCTGTGACAAATAGCTGAAAAGGGGAGTTTGAAAATGATCAGCCGTCTTTACCGTGGCGCTTTCATCCTCAGACTATCAGCCTGGAGAAATCGCTTCACGCCATTTTTCTACAATCTCCGCCCAAGATGCTCTCTTGTGAACGCTGCGAGCTGTGCAGAGGCTGGCAACACGAGCGGCCGCATCGAGGTGGGACGCATTTCACCACTTCATCACTTCTGGAAAAGAAAAATCACAGGAAGAAGGGAACAGTTTGGCTTTTCACAAGACGTTTAACACAGCAGACTTGATCTTCAGCTCGCCTGTGTGCAAATGGACATGAGCGGTTGCTACAGCCAAACAAATAAAGAAAAGGACGCTGACCGACTGATGATGAAAACAAAACTGAAGTGAGCTCCAAAAACACACCCGTAATTAACAATAATTGTCAAAGGTGCTGCGAAAGACAACAAAAGACGAAGAGCTTATAAAACATGATGCATTTTTAGACTATCTATCTAAGAGTGTGTGTGTGTTTGTTCACAGTGGGTAGTTCTGCTTTTATTAAAGTTAAAGGTCTGAATACTAATAAAAATGTGGATGGCACAAACCCCCGGAGACGTTTAAAAAGCTGCCAGCTATTTATACAGGGATCGCACATCTGTTGCATATAAGAGCAAACTCAAATAAAAAGCACAAAGGCATGTATATATTAAAGGGACGTATGTCAAACACACACACACACACATATACAAACGTCATGCACGGCTGCACTTGAGATTCATAAGCATTTAATGAGAGTCTCGTGGGTGGCTGCTTGTCTGACCTTGCTCCCACCCTCCTCTTATTGTCACGCGCCGCACAGGACGCCGCTGACTGTAGCATGACAGCGAGGTGACAACTGTGTTTCTGCGTGTGCACAATCACACATCTCTATTTAAGGGATTTAAGCATGTGAGGACAATATACACACACACATATGCACATATGTCTGTGACGGAGCGGGCATTTGAAATGTCAGCGGCTGTGTGTGTGTTTTTCTCGCGTGTCTTCGTATGTGTCCGTACGTGTGTTTATCCCCGTGCGAGCGTGTGGGTGTTCAACATGGTTGTCAAGTGGTTGAGCGGGCCAATCTCTCATCTGCCATCCGCTCAGATCAGCTGACACGCGGCCAAAGCAAACAGACATAAAGACAGAGAGGAAGGCATCACTATGCAGCTCAGCGGTGCAGTTTGTCCTGACCCTGTCTGGGGCCCTCTCCTCTACGCTGATTCTAATGAGCTCCCCCGAGATTAGACTTAGGCGGCCAGCGTCCCAATGAGGCGTGGGGGCTCGGTAAAGTGTGTGCATGTGTGTGTGTTGAAGGGGGTGGTGGTGGGTGGGGGGGGGGAGGCGACATCAATACACCCACACAAACACACCAAACATCGCACTCGCCTCAGCATGCAGGAACAAACTTGTTTGAGCAGGGAGGCGTCGGAAAACGGCGAGTCCACCACCTACTGTACAGTGGCGTGAGAGAAAGTGACTTTTCAGCACATTCATCGGACACACGGGGAGTTTTTCAAAATAAACAACAACAACAGGACCTGCACACAAATCAGGGCTCTGTTAGGATTTATGGCATGAAAGTTTATGGCAAAAATCATCCATCACCAGTCAAATACAATAAAAATTTATGAATTAAAATTAAATTGTATTGTTTCTATTTATGGATTTAATCATATTTATATCATTCTAGTATATATATAACAGTAGCATAAACTGGTCAAAAACTAAAATCTTCACCTTGGAAATCAATTGTACTTAAATAAAAAAAACAACATATTATAATACTGTCATTTCATTTAAAATACCTGAATTTTCACTTAATTTATACTGTTTTTTTCGATGTAAACTTTCTGAATGTCACACACAGAGCGGCAACTTTCACTCTTCCAACAGCATACGAAGCTTTTTTTATCCCAATCACAAAAAAATCTACTTTTTACTTCAGAAATGATTGTTTTAAATTTTCAGTGTTGATGTGTCTCAAATTCTTATTTATGCTTTCCATTTAAATTTTGTTTGATTACACAAGCACAAATCTGATTTCATACACTTTTTTTGCATTCTCCGAGCACAATACGACAACATCTAAAAATCTGATTATCCTTCCTGTCCTACAACTAAATACCGCTGTAAACCAGTCATATATTCTGTCCTTTTTCTCCCAAGGGAGTAGCGACTGTAATTGAAGCGTTTGTTGCTCTCGCTGAAGGATAAACTAATTAAGTCACCTCATGACTGTGCTGTTGCATCCAGCACCATCCTTCAGCTGCAAATGAACCGAGGTGAAACAGGTGTTGGAGTGGAGATTTGTCAGCGTTACATTTTTGTATAAATTCGCCTTGGATGTCGCATTTGCGCTTAATTAGAACCGAAAGACAAAGAAATGTAGTCGCCTAAAAAAAGTTATTTTGCACAACTCTCTGGAGTTCAGCCGCCGTCAAATTAGTTTCCCCTGAACTTCCAGTCATATCAGCTACAAACACCGATCCGCCGTGCTGCTTTTAAAGTCATGTTCCGTCTTCGCTAGTGACACAAAACCCTTATTTGCCTGCAATTTCCCTCATTGGTATCAAAGGTTAAATGGTAAGAGGGCTGATCAGGTATTGTCTGAGCTAGACAAGCTCATTAATGTGTCACAATTCATTATCAGAGCCTTGTCCTCACCTTGTCAGGTGGCTAATGGGAATATCAATCATAGGCTTCCCCATCGCGACCCTTCTCACATCTTTGCAGCGCATCTTGCCTCTGTTGACTTCTCATCCCGAAATACCACCAGGCCCAAACAGATCTGTCTGCAACAAATGTCAAACACAATTCGGCTCAGGAGTAAACACCCACAAACATGGCTGACATACAGAGTGCAACTTCTTCTTTCTACGTAGACGAGGTGCCGCCGTCGCTGCTTTGCAGATGTTTTCCAGCTGCTGTTTTCAGAGACATCGCGCGCGGCGACGAGCCTTTGTGGACAAAGGGAAATGATGAACTTTTATTTGTTGCCTGCAGGGAAGACGATGTGCGTGCAGCAGCAAAGGTGATAAGCATTCATAAGTGGGAACCATAATGTGAGTAACTAAGCAACAGAGATAATACATAGGATTGGCTAAGACAAGACAAAACAAGCCACAAGAAACAAAAAATAAGAGGCAGGTAAAAAATATACAAATAACAAAAGGTGGAGAAAAAGATTTACAGTACAAAAGCAAAGTCATTACATAAAGAAAAAACCTGCACTTTTTAAAGTGGTGCATAAATAAATAGAAAATGCATCTGTCTATCATCATTATTATTAACATTTTTCATTTAATTAAGTTTAATGATTGAAAAATATTTTATGTTTTAACTTAATTTGATTTCATTTAAAACCTAAATTTAAAGTGTAATATAATGTTTGACGTCATTTCTTTAATTATTGTTATTAATTCAATTCAATTAGAATTAATTTAGTTTTTTAATTATCCTAATTATGAAGTTACATTATACAATTAGTAGTTTTCATTACAGTTTAGTTTAATCTAAATATTTTTATAAACTTATTTGATTTCTGTCTTCTTGTTCTTGAGCTGCAGTGGATGAAATGATCAGATGTTCATTTTGTTCATAATGGCCCTGAACATCACACAGGTGTTGATCGGGGGGGTGTGATGGGTCCTAACAGGTGCAACAGAGCTTACATGGGGGGGTGAGGGAGACGTTATTGAACCTCAACCCAGCTCATCAGTCAGCGTGAATGAAAACACTGTAGGTGGACTTTGGGTGTGTAGTTCCAGTGTGAGTACCTAAAAGAGTCAATTTTCCCACCTGACCACTCCTTTGCTTCACTTTCTCTGAGTGAGGTGGTTTAAACGGCACACAACATATTTTTTAAGCAAGACATAGTATGTATATTATATATATATTAAGAGCTTAAATGACAATTGACATGTTGTTCCTTTGATGGTTAAATTTATCTTTCAGTGAGCGAGACTCTCTTCACACCTGCTGCAGCAGCATGATGTCTGAATTTGCACATTCATTTAGAAATTAAAGGTGTCAAAGCCTTTGTATAATCAGTTTAATTGGTCCGTGAATCCATTAAACAATCAGAATTTTAAAAATGCTAAAAGTTAGTTGATGTCAATGAGAAGATTTTTTTTTCCTTTCATCCTCTCATTTTTTCCCCCCAGTTTAAATTAGTATTTGCAATAAATGTTCCAGAGGCGGCTACTTCATCGAAATGAGTCTCTGTAATTAGCCGAGGTGGGTAATTATAACAGCAAATCATACGGTGGTAATGCATTAATTCCCCTTTAACAGGCGGAGGTGTGGAGCTGCCCCCCTTCAGCCCCGCTGTAACACACGAATAGCTCGACCACCATGAAATAGTGATTTAAGCTTTAAAAAAAAAAAAGAGGACAAGGAAACGTGTGCAACATAGAAAGAATGGCATGAATGGCAGCTGGTCAGGGGGCAGAATTCCCTCACCTTCTCTTCTTCTTCTTCTATTTCCATTTCTTCTATCTCTGTTTTCTTCACCTTTTGTTGCGAGTTGATTTAGAGCCAAGGGTGAGAGGAGTTCATCGACTCGGACAGCTCGATAGCAGGCGTCGTCTCCGAAGCTCCTGCTCCCAAATTGCCTGTAATTTCATTTTTGTGTGTAAATATGTGTTTCTTGTCAGGTGCGTGGCGGGCGAGAAGAAAAACAGGCACGTGGACAGCTCTGACAAGCAATTACGCCGCGGCTTGTTTGGGAGGCAGGTCGGGATGAGCTCTGGTCCGCCGGCGGGGCTGAAGATTGAATCCTCCGGAGGTGCAGGGAGGAAAATGGCCAGAGGGAGAACACTGGTGAGACAACCGCAGGCAAAGCGCTGGGTTTCATTTTATTCGAAAGTGCTGGTGGTGTTTGGAGTGATGGGACGAAATGATTTGCCACAAAATCAGGCAAATAACTCTGCAACACGACGCCTCGTTTGCAGCATGTCAATAGTACGAATTTGTGTGGTTATCTCCCAAACAAGCATTAGATCTGCAGTGACAATAGCTTTACTTACTATAAAAAGCAGCTGGCAAAGGTGCCTGCTCGCATAAGTATTGAGTTGTGCCTTATAACCCTCTAGATTCTGTCTTAATGAGACCGTTTAAATATGCAGACAGGTGACAAGTTAAAGGAAAAACTAAGAGAAAGTGTCTTAGGAAGGTTTTTTGTCACACAACTTCATAATCTCCTGGCAAATCAAAAATGCTCAACCCAGCTCCGCGAAGGCCAGAAGATGCTCTCAGTGAGATCATCACCTGAAGCCGTCGTGTGTTCGTGCGACAGATTAGCATCCTTCTGATCGCTCTGATGACATGTGTTTTTGTTTGTAGAAATGGCATTCGCTTTTGAGAGCGAGTCGCTCTGCGTTGCACAGACTTTCAGCACAAGTGGCCTTTCCAGCTTCAGTATCTCAGATCTCAGGAACGCAGCCGGCGGTGGACTCCGGCTGTCAGAGGGGTGAAAAGTTGTGATGCATTTATGGTAATGGTTCTCAACCCGGGTTAAGGTTAAAATAGTTTTATGTGACTCCAATTTCAAGTAAAACTATTAAAATTGACTCATTTTCTAGAACTTAGCACAGCCTACATGCTGCATCACATTTTCTCTGCTGAAAGGGCACCTCTCACATTTCTTTGCCCATTGTGCCACCGTAAATGACTTCGTGGGTTGATCTCCCATAGGTGAATCCAAGAGGGCGCTTTTGCTCGCACTTGTGTCTTCCCATTGACTTTGAATGCGATGACAGTGCCTATAAATTCCCCCCGCGTCCTGTCTGAGCACACCGCAGGCTTCGCAGCGTGGTGGATTCAGCCTCACAAAAGTGCATAGCAGCAATAGCGGTATTCAATAAAATAACTCATTCCCCCATCCATCCGTCCATTTCCTCAACCGTAAAAGAGATCAGACTGCAGTTTTTTTCCTCAGGTAACAAAGCCAAGGCCACAACCCTAACAGACATGCTGCCATCAAAGCTGATATCTGCTCGGCAGGCTGCAGCGGCGCGGCGGTCCACGCTGACAGTGCTTACATCTGATATGTAACCTTCCCGCGGTGCACGCATATGTGGATGTCGGCGGCTGAAGAAAAGGCTTTGACAGATAGGCGGGCCAGCACAGACCTTCACTTCCCGGCCGTGAACCAGGAAGTCTCGCCCTCAGGGGGGTAAAGAGTACGCGGCATTGTGGGAAAGAGTACAGTTAGTCCATTCAGGGATGTTCCATTAACTTGATTAATGTCCTAATTACCGGCAGTAAACACTCCGAGGAGATAAGAAGCAAAAAAAAAAGAGGAGGAAGGTTGGAGCAGTGGAGCCGAGCTCGCTCACGGTCAGTCGATTACAGGTCCTCTTTTTGTACTTAAAGAACAGGAGCCCAACTTTCATCAGCTCATAGTGCATGTTTTTATTTTGCACCTTTTTATTCAACGATGGAGAGCGGAGAGGTGACTGTCTAATCATAGCCTGCAACACATCATAACCTCCGGGATGCCCCAGAGTGTGTTTGCGCAGGTGTGTTTGCGATTGACCGGAGCAGATTAACCCTCTTTTATTTCCTAACTCGTGTCATTTATAAAACCAGTTTTCCAAGGCCTGGTCAGCCGCCTCCACCCATTCACTCTAATGCCACTCATGTACTCGGTTTATTCTGAGAACATCTCTTTTGATTTGAAGGAAAAATAGGTATATCTGTGCATTACCGGTAGGTCAAATTGGATTTTCAGGACCCGCTTCCAGCTTTAAAAAGAACCAAAAGGACTCTCAATGCATCAAATGCTGAATGTCACTCGGGTGTAATCATCATTAGAGGCAAACCAGGTGTAAAGCGCAAATCATGATGTTCCATCTCTCTTGAAATAGTATCTGATTGTGAAAGAACTAGCCCCCACAAATGCTTTGGAGTAGCTCTGTCTGGTACCCCCTCCCCACTCCTCCCCATCCCTCCCCGTCCTCTGCCATCTCCAATCGCCGTGTGGGCGGCTCGCTTCAGCCTCGCTTCCCTCTCCCCTCGTCTCCCTCTACAGATGTGGGTTGAGTGAGGCCTTTGCTCTCTCGCGGCGAGAGGCGAGGAAGCGAGCCTTCATCTTCCTCCACACTAGTCTGAAATGCAGCCAAGTTCGGCGAGGCTGCCGCGACCCACCCCGCGCAGCACTTACAGGTAGTTCAAAGGCTGCTTCCCGCTCCGTGACATGGAACAGAGACGCGGGTTTCTCTGGTAATTAGCGAACATAAGGTGGAGAAATGAGTGGAATTGATTATGCGAGGACGATTTGCATTATGATCGATGTGTGGGCTATATAACTGAGGGATCCATCGACTTTGTTGTGGTAACCTCCCGTTCCTGGGTTGTATATATATTTGCTGTCGCCTGTGCTGCCAAATTCTTTGCGAGATGTCTCATTTGCTTATGACATGAATGATGATGATGACTGTAAAAACGATGCCTGCCTGCTTATTTCTCCTCCGTAACTGAGCCAATTTGCTAAATTGAGACAACATTTTGATATATTATAACTTTCCCACTTTTCATTACTTCACTTATTCTTGCTCCTGTAGCTCTGCAAGTAATTTACTTGTTAGCTCGAGCTTCGTTTCGAATCACTCACGCCGTTTGTTGTTGACGTGCTCGGGAATGCTGACATTTTCCTTTAAAATAAGATCTTTGGCCCTTCCCCAGGAACGTGTGTATAAAATGGGACTCTCCTATATTGTTTTCATTGATTCTGTCATGGCAACCTTGTAACAGAGCCCTGCTTCATAATTGGATTGCTACACTGGACACAATAAGCTTCAGATCCCCGGCAAAAAGGCAGAGAGAGACGGAGAAAAGGCGAAAGAACACTCGTCTGTTTTTGTACGCCGCGAAGCTGCAAAGAAACGAGAAACAAAGATGGGGTTTCACACAAAGAGTCATATGATTGTGGCATGTTCTGCACGGATGAGAAACAAGGATGGTGGACGAAAGGAAACACTAAAAGAGAGAGATTGAGAGTTCATTTGCTTTATTTATTCATTTCACACAGGTTCAGACATTCATTTAAACCCAGGGACCAGAGTTAATAATCCTGTGATTACTTTCATAATGAAGGATAAGATTTATTTATTTTATTTGTGTTTTTTTTTTACGTATCCTCGGGCACACTGCATTCTGCGAGTGTTATCGAGGAATACGAAATGGCTTCCCTCACCGTTTTACAGTAATTGGCAAGATTCAGAACCTGCCTGTGAAAAAAATGGTTGTCAGGACATAAAACTGCAGAATAAGAGTTGTCATCCTGTCAATACAGAGTTTGTGATTTTAGCCTTTAATGATGGACTCTGACAGAAGGAAGTCACAGTTTTGCTGTGTCCAGGTCTTTTTGGAGAATTGTCTTTGCATTAACGGTCTAGTATGGTTTAAGCTTGAGACACAATGGGACTTTTAATTTGAAATCCATAGCTTTTCTCTTCTTTCTGCAGTTAAACATGGTTGGTCAGGCTTTGTGAACTTTAGTCGTGATCAGATCTATGTTTAAATTTATACCAGGTGACGAATTTGGAAAATGCTCCGTGTTAAAAAAGAAAAAGTGATAATACTGGACTGCTCAACTTTGATGCACGAAAAAACAAACGTGGTGTGAAAATAGTTTAGTTTAAGTGTGGCAACTCTGTTTTGAATGGACTTTAATTGCACCGTCAGCCGAGACGGACACACGCCGTCAAGCTGGTGTCAAGACCAGTGCCGAGCAGTTCTCCAAAACACAGAGGAAAGTGCCAGTTTTGTGGGTCATTTGATACAAAATAGACCATTTTAAGCCATTTATTGTCTTTTTAATCCTCGAGATTTCAGTCGTCGCGGCTCATTTGGAAACACCCGTGGTTTCTGTGGTAACGGTGAATATTCTTGAATTCTACTTTGTGAGAAGAACAACAGAAGAGCACGAAGTCATGTTGTTTCAATAAAGAAGCCAGTCAATAATTGGCCTTTTTCCATCATGCAACCACAAAGTGATTTTTTTTTTGCTCCTATGGCTTCTTCACAATGAAATCAGCCCTGTGTGTCTCCAGGTGCAGTCACTGACTGTGGAGCAGCAGCAGGAGGAAATGTTGGGTTTGCATTAGCAGTAACTAAATCCAGCCCCAACACCATTTAAAGAGAACAGTGAGGCTCTTATCAGTTTTCCTTTCTCATTGAATGGTGGATGCTCACAAACTAAGAAACATAGAAGTACATGTGCAAGATCGAACTCTTAACTCTCGGTTAGTGCTAAAAAGCCGTCCCTGTAGACTCTATGATATAGAAGTTACCTTCTCATTTTGCAAAATGCATTTGCAGAAAACGATGCAGTTTCCTAACATTGCAAGCACTTTGTGTATTTTTCTAAATGTAAGCTTTCTGTCTCTGATTTAGGAGAGAAAAGTTGTCATCATCAAAAATACATTCAGAAAGTTAAATATGTCACTATGAGGTATCTTTGTCCTGACAGGGGGAAGATGAAAATTGCTTGTTCAGAGAGCGAAAAAAGGAATTACCAAAAAACAAAATACAGCTTGATTCACACAGGATTAATATTTTAGGGAGACTTCTCTCTTCACAAGAATGCACAAACAGGTAATTTGTGCTGTGGGCTTTACAAACAGCCGACATGACAGGCCGAGTCAAAATTAAAATCGCCAGCGGTCTCTGCAATTATTACAAATCACTGCATGTCCACAGCTCATATTGATCCTGCGCCAAAAGACGTATAGTGGGACTGACAGCTGTAATTTGTACTAAAAAGTTCGCAGACGTCCTAACACCTTTCCTGCTTCTTGTGAAAGTCTGTGAGAAGTGAAGGAGGTCTGAAGCATCATCCCGGCACCTCGATGGGATCTTTTGATTGTTGCTTTTCTCTTTCCTGTTGAGTCTGAGCAAAGGGAAGTGGAGAGCTCAGTGGCACGACAGATGGCATCCCCACACCCGCGCCGTCCCCCGAGCCCACTCAGTGACCAGTGCCATGCTGCCACTCCGGGCAGAGACACTGTGAGGCAGAATTCATTAGCGGGATCAGGCTGGCAATAAGGAGGCCTGAAGCGCAAGGATCCGCCGGTCAGACCTAACATTTCCTGTGTCATTTCCTTTCGGAGGAGCTCAGTTTATCACCCCAGTTGTTGCTGCAAGTGCAAAAAAGAAAACTCCACCAATGAACGATTATCACTTAGCCTTGTGGTGAAGATCCACGAAAAACGAGTCATTGATTCGGGAAATGAAACTACCTTGAGCTAAGTCCAGTGTGTGTAAACACTCTGTGTTGCCACACACCAAAACAAATCCATATAGAAGACAGTCCTCCACGAGGGATTTTCAAACACCTCGCTCTGTCACAGTGTCTGGATTGCGCTGGCGTTAAATGGATTGAGGCAACCAATTCACAGCAGAATAACCTTTGCCTATGAGCTGTAACCTCGTTGCCGGCCGCACCTCGGCCTCTTATGTTTGGCCTTTTTATACAAATCACATTACAGTCTGTTGACCCTTTTTGGAGCAATCACCAATTCAACACTGTGAATCGGAACGAAATAGAAACAGGCACTTGTGCGGAGGCGCAGCTGCATCATCAGCAGTAAGGTCACCGCAGTGTTTTTAAATGACCTCTCGATGGCTCTCTGCGGGTCGGAGAAAAAAGCTGCAGGTCCAAGTTGACGAACGTTTCCTTGTTGGAGAAATTCTCAGCCGCCGTTTCCAGGTTTCTGCACTTCATTACAGTTGCATTTACACTGAACTTCATTTCAAGCTTTGATTTTCACATCGCGAGGACACTGAAAAGTAATATTCTCGCTTGTGTGTTGTCTTTCTTTCTTTGCACCGACGATGTGATGATTCCATTTGCTGTCTGGCGAGAGGCTGAGATCTCTCTCCCCCCTCCACATCTGGTATCGTCTGCTGTTTTTCATGTTCATGATCTTAAATTGGCACAGGATGAGCACAGTTGGCCGGTTCTATTTCCGTCCAGTCCAGTCCAGCCAGCCTGCCTGTTTATCTCTGAGTGTCTACAACAACTTAGTCCCCAGAAAGCGAGAGAAGCTGCAGCTATGTTCCTTATTACGTATTCCCCCTGAAGAACTCCACACTATGTTCACTGAAAACTCTGGCTCCCGAGACAGACTGACTGACTCTCACTCTCTTACAAACAACATGACTCCTGGATCTCCAAACCTGAG
This sequence comes from Amniataba percoides, assembly GCA_037176925.1. Classification (NCBI taxonomy): domain Eukaryota; kingdom Metazoa; phylum Chordata; class Actinopteri; order Centrarchiformes; family Terapontidae; genus Amniataba; species Amniataba percoides. The sequence goes on along the minus strand of JBAJHX010000011.1, from coordinate 9,161,903 downwards.
CAGAATAGCAACAAGGTAGGATGTACACATGATAGAATTTGGTAGGATAGTTCCCATTTCATCCGACGGATTTGTCTCTGCAAGGATCACAGCTGCAAATAACTGACCTTGAGAGTGTCCTGCAAAACTGCATGGATTTTTAAAACTCTGCACTGAACAAATCTAAAGCAGCTCATCAGACGTAACAAGTAGTTACAGCCTCACCTACGCGATCCGGCTCAGCCTTAAATTAGTCAAACACATCCTGACAAAATCGAATATTTTCTTAAATTATACAACGTTTGCCTGAAAATAAGCCGCAGAGTAAATAATCATTTCACCACATGCCTGTGTTTGGCTCACAGTTAAATCTGTCGTGTCTGAACGTAATGCAATATGCATTATCGGTTTGAGTCTTGAGGAACGGCGGGGTCGGTGTGGAAGTTCAGGACCAACAGCACCACCCCCTGACCGTCGTGGGGAACTGCAGGTGGCCCCCAGTCTCCATGCATGACTCATAATCCAGATGATGCACCTCGGATATGTGTCATCTGTGCAACATCGGGTGGGGAAGTAGCTGTAATATTAGTTATGTTAGATAGTGTTAAGTGTGGAGGCTTTGGTTGTCCATCAAACTCAAACAGTATTATTCAAATATTTGGGGTTTTTGGACTGTTTACTGAAGAGGTTTGATGTTGGGAGATAATGATGTTGCCAGCTGGTGTGAACTAGGAAATATGAGGTGAATTTCATCTTTTTTTCTGGAAGTAGAAGAGGCAAAAACACACACAGTTTCACTGGTGTGTTTCCCTTTCTGTGAATTGCTGAGGAAGTCTGACACTTGTCTGACTTGTCCGCTCGCCCGATCAGCCGCCAGCTTCAACAAACTCCTCAAACTCGTCTCCTGGGAGCCGGCCGGCGGCCTGGGAAGGGCTGAAAATCCCCCAGCAACATCATGTCAGAGTTCCTCTCCATACACTGCACACATAGATGTACACACACACACACAGATACATATATAAACACGGACACGCTATCTACACACTCCTGTCTGTCACCGCTCAGCGCTGGGGTTGCCACAGACATGCACTGACATCACAATTAAACCGAGAACGCCCCGGCACTGCACGGTCATCCATCACATGCACCGCAAACACACACACAAACACACACCAACATTGAGAGAGAGAGGGAGCGGTGGCAGGGGTGTCTTCCTGCATGCTAAGGGGGAGGTATGCATCTTATGCTGGCAGCTCCACAAAGCATCTTGATTGGGGCGTGAAAATAAATTTCCAGCCTCAATTGGGCAGCGGCCGACATCATTCTGCTCCTCTTGAGTGGATTTTCCTCCGAGATAAAGGAACAATATGCTTCTTCCTTATCCATCGCTGGCTTTGCCCTTTTTTTTTTCTCTCTCCGCCTTTCTGTTTTGAAGAAAAGATGGGACTAATATTATCACTATCCTCCACTTTTCCTGCTAATACTCCCCCAGTGAGTACTCAGTCATGCCACGGAGGTGCGGATAATTTCCTGAGTATCAAGCAAGATGCCCTCTTAGGGGCCCCTGGCACTCAGCAGGCAGGCGGCCCCGTGATTTTGATCTCATCAAGCGAGCACGTCCGCCTCCATTAGTCTCTGGCATTGTGCTCGAAATTGCTCTGACTTGTCGGGTGATTACCTCAAATGAACAATTAGGCGGCTGGCTGTCACAATAACTTGCTCCCCGTCTGTGAATTGGCTCGCCGGTTTTAACGGCTGCCGCTGCCATCAAGGTGCTCCAAATAAATGATCCATTCTGGAGGGGAAATGTCAGCTCACAGCGCTCGTAATGAATTGATGCGCAACATCTCGTCGCATACACTGTAATGGGATGATGGAGGAGATAATGCTGCTGCTGGACGTCACACAGGATGGCACGCGGGAAGTTTCGTGATTGAGCCGTGAGGAGATCGCTTCACGGTGAATGCGTTTTTGATCGTGAATAACCTTAAAGTGCCTGGCCCCTGCACTACCCACAATGCAAATGGTCCAGCAACACTTCACTTGGGGTGTTTTGGAGTGTCACGCTTGTGGCGGATAATGAGCAGCTATAGTTTTGATCTTACCTCTTTCTCCCAGATTTTCTTTATTTTCAAATTGAAGTCTATCGCTGCTGACTTGAGTGACATCACTCGAGGCAATTTATCAGATGGCTCCTCCAGTTGGAGCCACCGAGAAGAGCTGGCTAACATGCAGGGAAAACGAGGAAAGTTTTCATGGCTCGCTCTGATTCTTTCTGTTGCCGTTTCAATATCTTAATACTTATTTCTTAATAATTAAAGAGTTGCTTCGTGCGCAGGATGCACAAGAACAACTTCCCAGGTGCTGATAAATCCCTCGACAACGAATCAAAAATTAATTTCACACCTGGAGGCTTGTACCCGCACGCTCAAGCAGTTAACGTGTATTAAGTAACTAGTACCGCCTCGCCTCAAGGTGAACGTGATGTAGCCTGTGGGCGAAATGCATTGTCCAGGAATCTGTGGCTATTATTTAACACGAGCAGAGAATATATTAATACGATCTTCCAGATTTTGACTTTTGATTACAAGCAGAGCTGCAACAACCACATGATCAAGAGAAAACTGTGACAGCTATTTTAAAATGATTAATCATACATTCTTCAAGTTAAAATGCCCAAAAACTGACCTTATGCTAAATTCAATAGTAGACATGATGTGATTAATAGAGAAATTGCACAGAAAATGATTCAATAATTAGTTGCAAGACCAATTATGTTATCGAATAATTCCTGCAATGAAATGATTTCACATGTAGTAAAGTATTTTTCAAGGAAAGAAATTAGAGTTCAAACTGAGTCAAACTGTTTCGAGGTAAACGTCTTGGCTCCTCGAAAGATGGACTTCAGATTGTGACGTCTGAGAGAGTCGAAATGTTCGGAGCGGCGTTATTTCATCGAGCCTTGTTTAAGCAGATCGAGAGAGTCTGCTGGGAGCTTGCTTGAGTTGTTTGTACTCTCCCCTCTTCAGCATAAGTGTCTCACAGTAATGCCCCATCCATCACGGCGTTGCCCCGTGTCCTCCCCAATCCCCCCTCCCGGCCCAGAAGTGCGAGTAAATCTGGTTGGTCTCAGACACGGTGGGCAAGTCAACAGGAGCGGCGGCCATTGGTTCCGGACACGTCTCCGCGAGGCACAGACATCCACGAGAAAGTAATCTGTGTGTGCGGTGGTTTATGCGAGTGTGTCAGTCTACCTCTCAGCCAACTTGAGGAGAGCCCCCTCAAGGAAATCCTGCATCAGTGCCGACCGGATTACCGATCAGAGCGTGACCAATGTCAGAAAGCGCAGAGCAGAGTAATGCGGCCTAATGGCGAGACAAGCCGGGGACTCTTTAATGGTAATGAATACACAATGTGAGCCCAAGGCGGGATGAGAGGGAGGGTGGGGAGTCGTGACCAGACTGGCGAGGAGGAAGAGATAACCGCTGTGTGTGTGTGTGTGTGTGTGTGTGTGTGTGTGTGTGTGTGTGTGTGTGTGAGGAGAGGAAGGTGTAGAGTTTCCTATGTGTGTGTTTGACAGTATAACAGAAGCATCTTACAGAGTGAACCCAAAAGAGTTTTCAGTTTCAGGAAAAGAGGAAAATCCTTAAAGGTAAAGATGATAATGTGCAGAAATACAGGAAAAACTGGAGTTTTAAAGTGTGTCAGTCCTCTTTTTTTTTTCTTACACATCACATCTTCATCTGCAGCCTTTTCCCAGTAGATGTTCTTTTTTTTCTGAGCACTTTAAGGACACTTTAAGGTCGTTTATGTGTTGAGTTTGAAGGTTCATTCTCGAAAAATCATTTGACAAAACATTTGCACACCGGCGCTTTCATAACGACGTGAAACTGAACTGCTAAGAAATGGACCTTGAGGTGACACTGATGTTTCAATAAGTGGACTTTTAGAGTGAATATTTGCTTTCAAGGACGTGCCAACTTTTTACGCCCTTTTGCTCAGAACCATGTACTTTGCATTACTGCTTCCATGACGAGTTATGTAGACGTGCTGGATGCGTATTTCTTATTTTCCCACAGCCGCTGGTTTGTATTCATGTCTCTAAAATCAATTTCCAGAGTCACGAAACTTACTTGAGAGATTCTGAAAGTCATCATATTGAACATTATGTCCGCTTATAAGTTACACTGTTGTGTGTTGCGACTGTACTGTCAAAGGTCCGGCACAGTAATGCAGCGTGTAGTTTTCAAATCAAACTTTCACATCTCTACAAGTCGAATGGAAAGAAACCAAAGTGCTCAAAACAAACCTAGCAATTTCAGAAGCGATGATATGCTCCGGAAAGTGCTCAGCACTGATGTGAAGTACATGCGACTTGTGGAAAACAGACCTTTTTTTTTTTAGACTAACATTTTGACTCGTTGCGCTGCAGCAGGAAAAGCACGGCGTGACTAATTTGTTAACGACGGCTCAGTTTCATTGCGCGTCCCAGTCATCTCATTTTTCTTTCATCTGTCTCTCTAAAAGAAATGAAAAAGTGTCATGTTCCTGGGAAGACAAATCACCTTACAATGCAGTTTATATTAAAAATTTAAGTAAATTTTTATTCATATAACGTAATATTGCAAATCAATATTCCTCAAGGGGCTTTACAGACTTCACAGCATATGATGCCCCCTGTCCTTAGAAAAAAAAAAAATAAAAACAGAAACCTTTGAAGGTTCATGGGTAATTATGTTGACTAAAAGACCACAAAAATCCCAACAAATGAATGATGGACGACACAGGATTGTTATTCAATACTACCATGAAGCACATGAAACAAGATATCTGCAGTAAACAACATCTAAAGATGAAATGAATAAGATTGTATGACTTCAAAAATAGTCATCAAGTTGAATCAAATCACAAAATTTCAATGCAGGCTTGTTTGTTTTGTTCACTTGAGTACAATTGAAATGTGCAAAGTTTATTTGAACTGTCTTCTGAGAAGCAGTGTGCAGAGGAGTTAAGAAGGTGGCGATGAGGAGAGGCTGCTTGCAGCTGAGCCTCAGTCCTGTCGTACTTCTCATCTACGGTCCCCGTCCGTTGTGTGCACAGCCGTCCTCCTTCCCACGTGCCGACTCTCAGACTGTGTGTAACAAAGGCTTCCTTCAGAGACGGGGCCAATAAAAACAGGAATTAAACACGATCAGGCTCTTCACCTTTCCTCATATCCTCCCGTAGAAAACCCGCAGAGACTCATTGCCAGTTGAGCCTCTCTCCGCGGCCGACTTTCGTCGACTTTCTCTGTCTTTATCTTCCTCCACTCCTCCCTTATCTGCGGGGCATTTTGGGGTCCGCGCCATTTGTTGTTGGCATTTCTATTAGCGAGCTTGATTGCAGCTATCACAGTGAGACTGGTGGCCGTGTGGAGAAGTCACGGCCCCAGAAACAACTGAGGATATCAGAAAATACAAAAAAAGAACCTCCAAAAACCACGTCCAAAAAATATTTTCAATTTTGCAACCATCTGAGTGAAGGTGAACTCGTATATATCGCTGTGCGGGTTCAAGTTAAATATCATGAATGCTCAAAATCAAGATACTCATGGTGAGTCAGAGTTATGAGATATCACAGACGTAAATATTTTATCATATTTTGACTTCGTACTACGTATGACTTTGTATTTTTATTCCTAACATCTCATATTTATTTTCATCCTGACGCTTGGTTATGGATGGATTGCAGAGATACTGTTGGTGGATAAAGGATGCATCCTAATTGCATTGCCTGACTCAAAACTTTTAATGTCTTTATGCTATTGACTTTAGCGATCCATTGATTTCTCCTGTAGCCCCTTTATAAGATTAACACTTGGTTTGGAGGTAAAACTTTTCTGCTCTTGATAAATTGCCATAAAATTGTATCCAGACATTTACATCAACCCTCAGAATGAATCACTCTGTCTCTTAAGTTTTCATCTCCCACCAACAACATTTGCTCAACATTTTAATTTGTCTTATGAAAACATGCAAAACTGATGACATTCACTTCATCCTCGCCCGCATGTTAGAAAATATTCGCCTGGTCACACCCAAAACTAAACATCACACCAGCTAAACATCAGCATGTTCACATTGTCG
>JBAJHX010000011.1:9129802-9155699 GCA_037176925.1 Amniataba percoides | reverse complement strand
GGGAGCATCTCATAATAGTGATTTATCCTCAGTATTTTTACTTAAATCATTTCCCAACATTTCAATCTTACGTGTGTTTTTTTTCTTATACTTGGCAGACTCGAGCCTCTATATGAGCCAGCAGTGCGACAGTGTTCAATAAAGTTAATCAGACACGTCTCATAATGAGTGAATGGAAAGGTGTTGGAGTAAATTCAAATGAGGGCGATGCTGTTTAAATCCGTGAAAGTGTTTACGGTACGATGCCTCTTCAAGGCCTGTGATGCACTGTGGGTAATTCATGCGAAAAGGCTGCTCTGTATTACGTTGACATTTAGGAATTTTTATTGAATATCAGGAATATTTATGCAAATCTGAGCATGAAGGCTCAGTGTGTGGGTGAGGTTGGAGTGAGTACATAGTGTCACATCATGGAAATAAAGCAAATAATGATTTAGTAAGTAAGCAAACACGACACCACTGTAATTTCAGTCCGTAATTTTATATAAAGTCAGACTTTTTAAAAGAGCAGTGACAGTGTATTATAGCACACAATCAGGTTTATTCTATTATGTTTCTGTTTTTTTCTCACCTGCTGTGTATCATTTTACTTTTCTGCTGCACTGCTACAATTTCCAATTATGTCTTCTTTTCTTTTATCTCTCCTTTAAGCCGTCCCATCGTTTAAGTCTTTGTCAAAGGTGGATTATGACAAGATAGCAAAAAAAAAAAGTGGACTCCTCTAGATGGACCTAAAACATACAGATCTTGAAATCTTTCTTTGCCTTTAGGAAATCCATTATTTGGATGATTACCTTCTGCTCATGAACTAAGCCACTGTTGGGGGGGAGGCAGTCAAAACGGGCCGGCATTAAGATGCAGCTCAAAGTCCACACAGTCTATTGGATCCTATCAGGAGGTGAAATCTCTCTGCCAAATTGATCTGTTTCAACACACATCCCTAGATTACATTCTGCAATAGATTAGAGGACTGTGTGGGGGGTGGTGGATGGGGGGAGGGATGCATTAGTAGATATTCCCTTTTGTCAGCAGAATGGTGGAAACTGTTCCTGCTGACTCTGTTTAAGTCGCCGACTTGATGCTTTAGTCTCACTGTTCAAATCGTAAAAACTCGATGGGTTTTTTTGTATTGTGGAACGCGACACACACTGGAGAGCGTGTTGTAATGAGCAGATGGGAATGTAATCAGTACTTTTACTCAGTATTATTTAAGGCATTAAACAGTGTTGCTCAGTCAGGACTCGTTTTAATTAGTCTTTGCAGTGAGAGATTATGAAACTGATTTTAAGGAGATTTTCTAAGTGAACTGTATAATTTTACATATTTTACATTTTACGAAAAAAATGTAATTGAAAGATTTTATGGGCAATCAAAAAAAAAGATAAGTCATCTAATCTTGCTCAACAGGACAATTTAGGATATCATTTTAAGGAAGGCGGGAAATTAATAAAACCATTCATCGAATCAAAATTATTGTGATTTACTGGATTTACCTCAGAAAATGCTCAAATACAACTGCAAAAAAATCTCTCTTTCATGCAACAGGTACTTTATTGTCATTTTAATGATGTAGAAACCTCAACAAATCCTCTTTTTTGTGCCCCAAAGAGTTTCTCCATGTTTGGTCATTTGGCTATTATTCCCACGTTTCCATAGGTGTCTCACATCACGTTTGTCTTTTGTCATTTCTGCCGTCTGTCTATGCCCCATTAGCCTGTATCTCGCTGCCTATTCCTCCTCCATTTTTAAAGCTGTAGTTTACTGCCAGCGCGCCCGGTCAGGCTCGTGATCTGCAGAGAATGATGAGGCTTAAACCTGGCCAAAAAATATATGGCTCTGAAAATGGGTTTCCTATATTTGAGCCACTTGATGGAGCGGCTTGATTTAACCACCCAGAAAACTTAAACAGCCCTCAGCTGTTTGCGCTCCAAACCTTAAACAGGCCTTATTTCACCTTTCCTATAAGTAAAATTATAACTGTGTACGCCATCGACCCTCCGTTCAGAAAGACGTCCGGCACCATCGACTTTTTCTGACCTGCTTCCGCTTTTTTTTTGTTGTTGTTGTTTGTTTTTTTCCTTTCACAGCTGTCTTAATTTAGAGCCCCTGCTCGTGAGCATGACTAATAATGTCTTTTCCTTAACTGGCGAGGATAGATAAGTAGAGGAGCATCTGAAATCAATGGAGGAGGATTAAGGAGGGCCCTGGGGCTTCCGCCTTCTCTATTCACACTCCTATAACGAACACATGCTTCTCTTCTGGCCCCGAGGACAGGGAGTGGGAAATACCTTTAGGCTACACCACATTAAAGAGGGCACAATAGCACCATCACTACGCATAATACAGCCACTGGTTAACCTCTTCAGATTCAGATGCTTCATCAACATCGTGACGTTTCGTTGAATCCGACCGCTTTCACCCAGAGCATCTGCTTTTGTGATTATTCGATGTTTATGATTCAATTTGGGTTTAATTGTTGGATTTTTTTGAATAGGAAAAGAGGTGACTGCGCCGCACATCGCAAGGGAACACAGGTGGGACCTTTTTAAAGCTGACATTTCAGATTCAATTAATATATGCGGCGTATCATCGCAGGACTTTGAAACCGTGCCGACTCGGAGATGCTGGGGAATTATGGAAATGCAGCCTCAGCAAGGAATTGACTGCCTTCAGCTAGGAAATTACACTGCGACAAAATAATTAAAAGCCATGTCTAATTTAAATACATGCCTCTGCACTCTGAAATACCCCCTCGGACCCCCTCGAGTGCGAGTCTGGAAAATGCCGCTTCCACAGGTTTTGAAGTGAAATCAACCCGGGGGCGTCGGCACCTAAGCGACAAATGATTGGACGCTCCTTTGAAAAAGCATAATAGAGAAGAAAATAAGACGTAACCCTCTCCGTGAAGTCAAAACAGCGTGCAGAGAGGGCGCCGTGAGGTGAACAAAACGAGACTGCATAGCCTGAATGCAGAGGACATTTTAAAAAGAAGCATTGGAGATGGTATAAAAGAGAGTCGGATGACGTGTGTGTCCGTGTGTAAGCATGTTTTGCAGCACATCCTTCATTCGCCTGTGTGTGCACCACATGCATTCCTGCTGTATGAGGCTGGTGTAGGTGTAACAGCCCCTATTATGAAGCACTGAAGCGGCTCAGCCACCATCCCGGGCCTTGCTGACAAAAGTCTAATGTATAGGGCCTTGTGCTCTCTGCGCTGGGATTCAATTAGGCTGCCTAACAGTAGGGCCTGCCTGGAATGGGATGGAGGAGTTAGAGTCCTGTCATATGGGCCCAGTGGGGCGGCAAGCCTCCACTCTGTCTGCCTAATACTGGTGTCACAGCTGCATGGAGGAGCCCACTGCTTACGCCTCTGACCGACTGAATTAACTCCCATTATTTGTTGGGTTTTTTTTGTCTTTTTCTCTTCTTACTGCTGCACCAGATAAGACTTTTATTTAAAAACAGCCATTTTTCAGCCATCGGTTGTATATGTATGCTCTTTGCCCAAATTAAATTCAAGCAGTTACACTTCTTTGCCCAAGGGAAGAGAAACTCGAGAGCGGAAAAAGAAAATGGTCTCCTAAGTAGCAGACTGAGCACATAGTCCAGAGAAAGCTTCTTTTTTTAAAGTGTGACTTCACTTTTTGAATCTTTAACAGTGTGGACTCGCAGAATAAGTGCAAATATCAGGACGACACAATACAACCCCGAAGCTCCTTTCTGTTTTTGGTTATTTAAAATAAGAAAAGTGCAGGATGAATGTAAAGACGAGCGAGTCTGTAAGTAAGAATGAACACGTCGTCCCAGACAGCCCAAAATCCTTTTTTTAAATGACTACAAAGATAGGAAAAGAACCTCACCTCAGTAGGGATGGCAGATTTTGACGATGACAAACAGGATGGTGACGGAGTTATCGACTGAAAACAAAGTGGCACGTTTCAGGGCAGCCAGAGAAATAGCGTGACTGACTGATGTTTTTCATATTTCCTGAACAACAACAGGGAGATCAGAAAGATACGACCGTAAGGAAAAGATAGAATGACAAGACTTTTCCTTTTAATTATGCAGAAGAAGTGTTTCGAGGTGCAGAGAAGCAACGTTTTATAAAGTTCATCTTATGGTGTTGATGTGAAAGAACAGTACAGAGGCCCTGATGCACTAAATCCACTGAAGCCAGATGCAGGAATACTGAATATGAAGGGCTTCTTATTACATAAGTGGTGCGTCGGGCACTTTGAGCCTTAATTTTTATCCATTGTGGGCATATTTCCCCATCGCTCTGCTTGCTTTTTACCCCAAATACCACATTGTTATGGGAGATACAAACCCCCCAAAGTCCTCATTGGAAGCACCATCTGCAAACAGCATGCTCAGCACCTTTTTAATCATCTCAATAATTTAATGCCTCTTTTTTTCATTTGTGGCATGAACTGACCTGTGTGGAGAGGCAGCTATTTTCAGGTTTGCTCCCATCCTGAATATCTGACAGCATAAAGAGCAGTTTCGTGCTTTGAATCGCCGTAAACACAGTCCCGCTGAGGACACAATTCAGAGCTCGAATTTGGATAAACTGGGGAAGAATTTTCAGCCTGCAATTTGCAATACTTCACGTGGAGCACACTTTTCTGAATTGTCCTCCTTTTGTGTCCACTCCAAACATCATGTCCGTCTCCTTTAACCTTCCTCTGATTGGTACAGCTGCTGAACACCACATCTCTTTCCCATGTGAGGCCGTGTCCGCGGGCCAGACCAAACAACTTTCCCCGACATGAAAGTCGGCCCGGAGTCTAATCAGAGACACAGCCCGAGGAGCACACCTCCGCTTCAAAACATCCAGCGTGAGCAACGTAACCAGGTAGAGCTATTCCTCGCGCCGTCCTCCACCGCCCGACGCAGAGGCCGCAGCCGGCGGGACGGTGGCCCCGCCGCCGATAACTCAGCGTGCGATAATCAGTGTGGAGCCGCGGCCGGGATTACGGCGGGCCGGGTAACACGGGGCGGTGGGCTGAGGGCGAGCAAGGTGACGGGGGTTCTCGGGAGGAGGGGTTCTCCCGCCATCAGCAGGCCCAGCGTGAGACGTGATAATCACCGACCCACCGCAGGCCCCAAACCTGCCCGCTAACCAGCCATTACTGAGTGCAATCACGAAGAGGGAGGACCATCAGAGAGACAGAAACAAAAAGGCACAGCAGTGCCTGAGAGAAACACTTTTGGAGTGAGAGAAATAAATGAAAAGTTACAGAGTGAGGCTCAATCTCCCGGTTCTTGAAATCAGCATGTAAGTGAAAATCTGCGGTGAAATATCTTTCTGGCAGAGGGCACAAAGTGAAAGTTGGAGGTTATTTTGCGATCAACACTGAAGGTGGTGACCAGAAAAGAACAATGCTCCCATCTCATCGTTATGAAACATTATTCTTCTTATTTTCATAGTTTGGGTTTGACATTGAGTTTATCATTTATTTATCTAAAATCATCCCAATTTCATTTTTCATTGTCACGATTAATTTCATGTCATTAGTGAACCTAGTTAAGCTAAATAATCAGAGTTGAGTTACTTTGATGCTCATTTCAGACTTTGATTTCATTGTTTTGGTCACTAACTAACAAACGAATTTGGCAGCAGTTGTTGAGCATGCCATCATAAGAGCGGCAGGAGGCACATGATTGGCTGGACTGATTAAAAAAAACATTTTAAGTCAAATTTTTATGTATTTATTGAACATTGAACTCCTTGATCCTCCATACGATGCTTACATATGATTATTATCATACAAATACATATCTCACAGACCCATTTTTGCTACTTATCTGATTTGGAGTTTTGCCTAAAAATAACAAATGTGAGTTGTTCTTTAGAGATATCCATTGGGTTCATTAAAACACGAGCCTTTTCTTTATTTTTTCTTCTTTTAATGTACCTAATTGCATTGCTCTCCTCAGACGAATGCACACAATGAAAGCGGTTTTGTTATAATAACTGCCAAACGTACAATTACAAGTCCCATTAGCATCCTTTTGAAAAGAGCACAGATGCACAAAAGAGATGGACTGAATACATGAGGCGAAATTACAGGCAGTCGATACCCCCGCTCATTGATTGTCACGGAAACACAATGAAGTCTTTAGTAGTTTTACAGAAGATACGGAGGTATGCTGTTTCTATCTCAGGGGTGACCAGACAGGAAAGGGTGGGGGTCATTTTAAATCACACCTTAATTCAACAGAAGATGACAGTCATTGTCAACATGCTTCGTATCGAGTTTAAATCCCTGAAAGAAAAAGTAATTTAGTGCCTCGGCATGCTCTGCTAGACGTGGAGCTGATTTTTTTTTTATTTAATTCTCTGTATGTGTGGTTGGTGGGTGGTTGTGGGCGATGCTGTAAATGTGTATCTCCACTGTGTCTGTGTGTGTGTGTGGCCATCCATCAGCGGCTGAGTGGAAGCTTTGAATCTTGTTTTTGTCGTCTTTGCATGAGCGAGTATGAGGCAACACATTTAGGGAGGAGAGCAGAACAAGAAAAAAAACACCATATAATTTAATTTGTAATGTATGAAGGAACTGAACGCAACAGCGCTGCTATCGGCTTTGAATTGAATCCGCTGCTTTATGAGCAGCGTCGGGCATTAATGTGTGACAGTAATGTGACTACTTTCCTCTGAAATGAATAGAGCAAACAGCACATTACACCGGTAACACTTCATTTCTTTGACATTTTGGGAGGCTAAAGAGGAAGGAGGAGAGGTGGACCTAAAAGTTGTCTTATTTGCATATTTACACAAACTCCTACACTTTTTCTCCCTTTCTGCTTCTTGAGTCTCCTGCAAAAGTTTTTCTTCTGTATACATGAACAGCATGTAATCATTTCTTCTTTTTTAGTCCTCGATATGTGTAGGCATATATAAGAAAATGTAGTGCCAAAGGAAAGGGCTCTCTCATAGCAAGGTAACGGGTGAAAGTATTTTTAATGAGCCTTACACTTATAGTGATTTTTTTGGTTTATTTGTTTTTTTTCTAAAGTAGCTACTAAACCCCACTTCAAGAAAAAAAAAGAAACTGAATATTTTAAGCACCACAAACTGGATTCCACTTTATTTCTGATCCACCTGTTGGGTGAAGATATATGTGCATGTGCTTCTGCGTATTTTTGGCCACGGGCTGTTTTTGCTTATGCAAGGCTCCTGAAATCTCGATGCGGCGGCGTGCGATGATTTCGACCCTGCCCTATTTCGTCATGACAATGCAAAGCCGGTCAGTCTTCAAGATTGTGCAGCATGAGCACATAATCATATAATCCAATAATTCCCATGATTTTGAAACGTTCAAGACTCAAAATTGTCGTTATGCATCAGTTTTCTCTGCTGTAAGAATAATGACATATTTTGTCTGTCTATAAGATTAATCTCGGAAAGCTTCTTATTTTTGCCTGCTGCGTTCCTCATAAATTGCCGGTTGACTCCATGCAGCTTTTTTGCAATTAGCACTTAAAAGATAACTTTGAATTTTTACCTAAAAGTGATAATCTTCAGTGTGAATGCAGCATTTTCAGCTCAAAATGTAATTTTTCTGCAGTTTTTTGTGTGCAGTTTCAGTGGTGATGTGAAGCCTGTGTTTGTGTTTTTTTGTTTGGTTTTCTTTATCCTTTCAACCGCGGCTGGAACAGTTTCTGAATAACTTAAAGGACGTATCAAAACATCTGTAGGATTCAGGATGTTGACTCCGGGAAATATTGCAGCGTCGTGAGCTGAGATTTAATTGAGCGTCGGGTCTGAGAGCAGGTAGAGAGGAGGGAGGTTCTGTTGTGCCGGACTTTATTGTTGAGCTCCAAAGCATTGTGGGTTTAAGTCGGTGAATCATCTGTGAGCCTCACATGAAAGAAGTTTTTCAAAGAAGGAATAAAGTCTTTGAACGTTGTTTTAAGGGGAAGGTGGGGGGGCGGCCTCAATTAGATAAGCAGTGAGCGGTGATAGCGACGGGGTCAAGATAGCACCACTCTCCAAAAGCAGATTAGACTTTAAAAAAACAGTTTGTCTGTCTGTGTCTGTCAATCTGTAGATATTTGTTGTTGTGAGCTCTTTGTCTATCTGTGTGTGTGTGTGTGTGTGTGTGTGTGTGTGTTCTGGCAGCAGTTTGTTCCAGACTCCACATCCAACAGAGGAATCTTTAAAAATTCATGTTTTCTCTTCGGCAACAACCTGAGGTTTTGTTTTGTCCTTCCTGCCAAATACTGGAGCTTTAACCGAGATCTATCAGTGCTACCAGACAGGATGATAATCCACTTCTGTGACGGCTGAAAAACAACAAATAATTTACCCAGAATTCATTCAGTCTGTTCAACAAAGAGATTTCTCTGCCGAACATCAATCTGCAGATGCTGAGGATTCAAAGACTGCTTCAGAATCATGCAAAGAAGAAACTCTCAGCATAAAGCTCCTTTAAGTTGACGTCTTCGAGCAACATCCAAAGATTTCTCTGGAATTATCAGTAGAAATTGGGCTGATTTGATTCCCAGAAAAACGGCGCCCTGAAACCCGACAAGGAAAATGAAAGTGATTAGGAGGAAGAGCGGAGGAAGATAACAGCTTGCATCAGATCTATGAATTATGACAGGTCGGTTCTGCTCTGAATATGAGAAATACGGCCCAAAAAAAATCAAGTGCCACCAGTTGGACTAAATGAAACATCTCATGAACACGGCTCACTTCATCCTCACTTGTGATCCCTTGTCAGAAAGCTTGTAGAAAATCTTAAAGCAGCAAAAAATGTCAGTACCATCCCAAGATAAAATGCCCTGTTATGCAACTTTCGGCTGTTTTTTTTTTTTCTTCCACCTGAATGTCACTTTTGAGCATGAACTCCTGCTCCCGGTGCTTTTGTTGTGATCTACACCGCGTGTCACCCGCGCCGCCTTTCAGTGAAGTACATCCTCGGACAATGGCTCCGTCTGACAGCAGAGATAAGGCTCCTCGAGGTTGAGTCGCCTTTGTATCAGTATGCATCACTTTCACTGCCACTTCAGCGGCTGTGTTCTCGCTCGGGAGCCGGGATATCGGACCGCTCCGTCTGGACAAAGAGACGAACAAAAACACATCTGAGTGTGTGCAACAATCCCCTGTGAGGTTATTCACTGCAAACCAAAAATGACTACTTAGCCACACTGTTTTATGTATTAAATAGATTCTTTAGGATTTCTGGGACTTTTCAATTCTGGAGCTTTACAGATTTAGTCTGGGATGTATTAGCAAATCTTAAATAACGCCTGCATTACATTTTAGATTTTTGCAGCAGCTATGGCGTCCACATCTGTGGACCTCGCTTCAGTTTCATCATGTATTTATTATCAATCTTTCATATTTTCGTTCAGGCATAGCTGCCAACAAATTCAAATTCAAGTTTAAGTGAACTTTTCACCTTTGTCTTGCATCATTCATTGACAGATAGCGACTTAATAGACATTTATTTAATTTTCTAGGTTGTATCCAATCGTTAAACCAGTAGATTGGTTTAGTATGAAAGGTGAGATTTGCATTGTTTAGGTAATTGTATGAGTGGAATAATGAGTGCAACAGGACTGTTCTTTCATTTCCAGTCTTCATGCTAAGCTAAGCTCTGCCATAAACAAATGTGAGGGTGGTGATTTTGTCCATTTCTGAACCATTTGTTTGCTACATTTTTTCATCCCTTACCTCAGATTATGTTCTTTTGCATAATTGTGAGCCAGCTATGTTTAACATGACCCATCGCACTTTTTTTTCCATCCCTTTCACATCTCTCTCCTAACGATGCCGGACCTCCACTTTCTGTCTGAGTCTGCAGACGGCCCTCGTAATCTTTTTCTGCATTTTAAGAGACCAGACGGCAACACGCCACAGACGGGACCGCACATTGTCCTCGCTCATTATTAATGAAGGGGTCAGGTTGGACGCGAGCACCAAGCGAGGCAAAGCACAAAGCGAGAAACATGATGTGAATTAAGGAATAAAAAAAACAGGCAACCAAAGAGCAGGTGAGGCTGTGGTGAGACGCGCTGACTAATGAGTAGTTCTGTGTAGCTGTAACGTCGCTGTTTCCCATGCTGTGATATGTGTTTGGTCAGCCTGCTTGAAAAATGTATAATTGGGTGAGTTGGTGCTTGTGAAGAAATATGACTCCCACAGAGCCGAGCTCTCGCAGCGCCGCTTCTCCTCAGCACCTAATGATACTGTTTTGTAGGTGGACACAAGTTATTTAGCTAATACAATACCTACTTTTTAATATGTCTTAGTCTTTGTTCAAGCTTTTGGGGTTGGAAAGAAAATACATAATCATGTTGCAAAAAAATGGCTTCAGGGTCTGTTTGGGTTTCATGTAAACAAGAAGGAAACCCTACCTGTCAAATGATATGCAATTTACTTGTGTACAGTCAGCTATTCTACAAGTCTTGAGGTAAATTTAGAAGCAGTTTGCAATTTTGGTCCCCATGCTGTTTATCTTGGTGGGGAAACGTTTCATTTGATGGCAGGCCAGCATTTAAAGCAAATGACTGAGATTCACCTGTCGCACATTGCCCTCCCTCGGCTGCCAGGCTATCTTACACCCTCCATGCATAAAGCACAAATCAAGCGATAGGGAATGTTTTTCTTGTACTTGAAGTACATTTTAATATTTATACTTTTAGTCGGTTAATATTAATGAACAGTTGTTTTCCTCCCACACAGTCAGCTTGCAAAGCATCTTCAGTTCTTCTTATGGGCTTTTATGTACTTATGTGAACTACAGATGGGTAACAAAATCATTTCCAAGGACATATTCTGAAAAGAGCCATATAATGTGGTACAAACAGTAAGAAACAGACAAATAAAATAACTAATTTAAAGAATTTATTATGAAAATAATCCATTCTTGAATTGTGCACTTACCTTGAAAGAAGTTTCACACTTTTGGAAGTTCAGTTGCTTTATAATAGATATGAAATTACATCTTCCCAGAAAATTGTCCTTCCCTGCCAACAATGAGTGAATGAGGATTGTCTAATTTTGCAAAAAAACAAAAAACTTGTGCAGTCACGATCATTTGAAAGACGCCATAATTACATAAAAAACTACTCTCAGTGACTTTGATATGCTTTAATATGCACTCATACTCTGGTACACTTATAAAGCTCTTTATTTCAGTAAACAATACATATGCAAAAGGAAGTATATTAATGAACGTGAATACATTGTAAGATATAACAATATTCAGTAGGTATGAACTCATCAGGTGTTAGACAGAAGAAAAAAAATCACCCAGGTCTTAAGCCAATATTTTAACAAATAAAGTATTTTCACAGAGGCTGTAATGGATTCCTGCATTAATAATTAAAGTCCTCGGCACAGTGAGCAATAAACCAGCCACTTGAAGCTTTGAGAAGGAATGTTTGCGCCGTCTTTGTTCTACTCGACATGCAGGACACTCTGTTCGCTGGACGTCAATTACCATCGTCTCAGCGGCTTTAACCACGGACTGTGCCGCTAAGTATATTTTCTGAAAATGAACTTGAATGTACTTAAAAACCTTGGCATAACACGATTAACAATTTTCCAAACCACTGCTCCAATTAACAACAGAAGTTTCTCCCCTTGTTGTGGCCAAGTTCTGGCTTTAAAAATCGACCGTGGTAGCTCGCGGGCTCCTGGGACGGACGCTTCTCTGGCTGGCCTGGACTCTCTCTCTCTCTCTCTCTCTCTCTCTCTCTCTCTCTCTCTCTCTGTAGGGGAGAAGTTGTGGGGAGCTGAGGTGCAGGGAGCCGAACTGCCGGCCTTGTGATTCCCTCCACGTTCCTCTGATTCCCAGCCACTCGCCGATCAATAGCGGTCTTTGAGCAAAGCAGAGGCCCCTATTGTGGCTGCGTTCGCCAGGGCCGAGCTGCGGCCGCCATTGGTGCAGCTAAACCATGACGGATTCATCCTGGCCTGGTTCTCCCATTAGTCAGCCACCACGGGTGAAAACACAGACCTGAGGTCCCCTAATGGGAATTTAATGCACTTCAATGTACCTGCAGCCAAATAGAAAGAAAACGGCCGCTGTTTTTCCCTCCACAGATGATGACTCACAGTGGATATTAGATCTCCACAGTCAGCGAGGCCGACATGTATCATAAGCGGAGTCTCTTTGTGTGCAGAAGCGGCTCCAAATTGGAATCGGGGCATTGAGTGCACCTTTGTGCCGCTGTTGGGTATACAGCTTAGTGGATAGATTGTTTCTTTTACTGGGAAGGAAGTGTGTGCTTAATGCTGAATGGTGTGTGTGTGTGTGTGTGTGTGTGTGTGTGTGTGTGTGTTAGGGTGTGCAGGCTGGCCTTATGTATGCAAAGATACGAGCCTCTTGGTATAACATGAGCATGTCCTTTGTTTTTCTGGATGGAAAAACACAGATAAAGTGATTCTGCATGATACGAATAACCTTTTATTAGTTCATTTTTTTTGTTGCGTATTAGCTGAAGAGGAGATGAAGTTTTGAAATGTGTTGCTGGTGTTTTATTCGCCAAGATTTTCTGTTTTTTTTTTTTTAGCAATTTAAGCATAAAAACATTTTTCACTGCAGTAGCTTTCATTCTTTTTCTATTTAGCATCCAGCATATGAATTATGTATGTTGCTAAATGCATCGACCCAGAGTGAATCTGCTGAGGAGCCCCAGATTTTTTCCAAATCAAAAGTTTTTTTTTTTTTTTTTTGCTTGACTGAGGCCCTAATTGATCTAATTACCCGCTCAATTTGACTTTCCAATCCAAACGTCCCTTGAAGAATCCCCCTTCTTAGTTATATATTTTAATGGTGCCTGTGTCCCGGTTTAAGCACAGAGGCAAAAGTAAACACTGTTTGTAATGCTAAATACTTTGCTGAGTGGATCAGCCTGGAAAGTGTTTCACACGCAGTCGAATTTCTATCTCCGAGACACCCGATGCTCATTTGTGAGGTGCAGCCTGCTGTGGCTGCTTGGGATTTCGCAGAGCGGCGAGTCTCCACAGGCCTGCAAAATTAGCATTGTACACTTCTGAGGCTTTAATTTCGCCCGTAGCGGTTTTAGTTGCATTTACCAGTTGACTTGCACTTTCACGCTGCTGTTAAGTTGTTAACTTGTATTACGGCGCTCGCCCTGCTTTATCAGCACTTCCAGTCGCCATTTGCTATAAAGACTCTCTCTGCCTGTGATTGCAGCTGTGCAGCCAGCCAAAACATCACTGGCGAGCACGCAGGCCGAGCTCTCTCTGTGCACTCTGCGTTGGCCCTTTGTGCGGTTTATGCCACGACACTGACCCCCCAGCCATTCAGAGGGCAAAGTGCTCGGTTTGGCTAGCTGGTGGCCGTAACCCCGCCAACCACCCCCCCACCCCGTTGGATGCACAGATGCATGATGCACTCAAACTCTGAGAGGACGAGTATAAAACATGACAGTATTGGCAGGTCCCGGGATGGCGTGGGCCCCCGTCCGCCCCTCCAAGGTGTTGGGATTCATAATGGCCCTGTGCGCTTCTATCCGATGTGTATTGAGTGCTTGTGACACATAAAGCTGTCGCGGCGTGATGAGAAACAACCACTGTCAGCCCACATCTGCGCTTCAAAAGATTTAAGCACGGATGGAGGAGAGGGGCCGGGGATGCGGGAAGAAATGGACCAGAGAGGAGAGGAGGCACGGAGGAGAGGGGGAGGCAAAGGGCAGTCTGCATGGCAGCGCAGCGTGATTCATGCGCCTGCAACAGGACGCAGGCTCTTTGAAAAACACTTCTGTTTCTATGGCTTAGTCACCGGCCTGCTGACTAACAGCAAAATAGTGATAAGAGCTGCAGCACAGTGTGTCTAGCACATGAAAACCTTCCTCTTATTAACACCAGTGTCTGGTAGATGCTCGAGGAATATCCTGGTTTTGTTTTTTTAGACTCATCTTTCATCTGAACCCCAACAGCAAGTTCATATTTAATCCTGCTGGTTTGTTCACAGATGGACAGATGGATGTATGTTGGATGGAAGAAGCCAAGAAATATGGATGAACACGTTATCTGCTGGATGTTAGATGATAGTTTATTGGGTGAATAATTGGATAGACAAATGGAATATATAAATAATAGCTGGATGGATGGTTCGAGTAATTAAATGGATCGACATATGGACAAATAGTTAAATGGG
The DNA here is from genome assembly GCA_037176925.1 of Amniataba percoides. Taxonomy (NCBI): domain Eukaryota; kingdom Metazoa; phylum Chordata; class Actinopteri; order Centrarchiformes; family Terapontidae; genus Amniataba; species Amniataba percoides. The sequence goes on along the minus strand of JBAJHX010000011.1, from coordinate 9,141,555 downwards.
TGGATGGATTCATGGATGTATGGATAGATGTGTGGGTGAGGGGAAGGAAGATTAATTGATTCATTAACAGATTCATGGATGGATGGATGAAAGTCTGATTTATGGATGGATGATCAGTCAATACCAGATAGATGGTTGAATAATGGATGTGTAGATATATATGTGTATGGATGGATGCACAAACTGATTAAGTGACATCTAAAGACAAATAAAACTCATTTAAATCCATAAAGTCAAAATATCTCCCTTTTACTTTCTCTAGCTGGCTCCGTGTGCCTGAGCAGACAAAGAAACAAGTGACATCTCCAGAAAATTACAGACAATTAACTTCAACAACAAGTGAACACCCTGTTGACAAGTGTGCGTTGACAGGTAATCTTTTGGGAGAGGCAGCCCAAAACCGCGGCGACGGTGACTGCTCGGCTCCAGAGATGTGAATCATGAATTTAAATAATGAATAAAAATCAAAGGCGCGTTCTTGTTTCCAGCGCGGAGCTGTGTGAAACAGTTTGCCATAGGTTGTGTATTTAATTTAACAGAGTAAAACACAAGTAAACAGCCTTTGATTTTTCTTTTTTTTTCTTGTCCTTCCTTCGCTGTGATGTTTTCAGGCGCGTTGGGCTAATGTGGTTTTGAATGATGAGACGCGCTCAGCATGTCTCCTAACTCGCTGAGGGGTTTCAGGTAGTTGTACCTGTTAACCGGCGGTTAGCCTAACTCTCCGAGCTGGCCCCCCCGCGGCAAGGCAGGAATTTCAGCTCGGCGGGGGAGGGCAGGGGGAGGCAGGGGGAGGACTGGGAGGACGGCGGAAGCGTGCGCCGCCTCCCAATCGTGTCATCAGTCATTTGAGACAAGGGAAGTTTGTTAGTGTGTGTGAGTCTGCACAGCTCAGCCCAACTACACTATCCACATGCATGAAACATACAGCACGTAACATGTAAGCTGTTAAACCTGTTAAACCTGGCTTGATTTGATGTTTGTTTTACTTTTAAATGGAAAAAATTTTCCTTTAGATCTATTTTTGTTATTGTATGTGCAGGTTTCTATATTTTTCTTCGTGCTCTGCTCACATATGGGTGGGGGCAAAATCAAGATAAAAAAATCAAATGAAAATTTCTGGATTATTTGGTCAGTTTTGGTCTATTCTGATCAAACAATACCTGACACAGACCTGTAAGCATGAAGCAGATTAACTTCACGTTAACCCAGCACGAGTGAGAAGTGAGTAACATCACCTGCACTGCAACCCTCTGTCTTTTTTTCTCTACGGCTGACGCAGCGCTGCTTGTCATTCAATCGTGTCGGAAGTGAAGCCGCTCTCTGCGTTGGTTAAGCTCGACCTGCACTCAGCTTTGATGAGACATCAAAGAGAGCGATATGAACGTGAAAGTGCTTTGATTGTTGCCTATTTAGAAGTGAATTACACACTTTACAGAAGAAATACTTGAGATTTTTTAGATCTCCTCCATCCATCTTGTACTCTTACTATAATGCCCACTGTAACTGCTGCACTGTAATTTATATAATACCAACATACATGCACATACTCTGCTTTTTGCAGCTTTGGTTAAATGCTAAACTGCATCTTGCTGCCTAAGTAGTCAACGACAACAAAGGTTCCTCTCATTCATGTGGTGTCCAGCTGATTTTGCAGCATCTTTTATTTTTCCAAGCTCTGACACAATTTAAAACTTTGGAGTCTCCTTTTACTCTCTTCTCTTACCTGCCACCCCCCTCCCTCCCCTCACCTGTTGTACACCCCCCATCCTCACATCCCGTCCTGCTTTCTTAATCTCGTCTTTCTCCCTTTTCACCTTCAGATGCTTTATGAACTGCCTTCGTGTGTTTGTTTGTGTGTTTTTGGTTGCTGTTAGGAGCGACGGGAGGTCTCCAGACAGAACAGAATCTTAATTTCAACCCCTCCCAAAGCTTTTTTTTTTTTCGTAAGAGCTAATTTGTGCCTCCTTCCACGTCGGAGACCTTCCTGGGGTGCTGAGTGAGCGAGGAGAAGGATGGAGGATGGGTGGCATGGTGATGGTTGGATTGTTGTTTTGTTTTTTTCTTTTTGGAGGTGGTGGTTGTGTGTGTGTGGGGGGGGGGTCCTCATGGCTCTGCACAATCAGAGTGGTGCCTGGTTTTAATGAGGAGCCTGTTTATTAAGTCCACTCAGGGAGGCTGTGCAAGTGCTTAGCATTTGCTCTCTAATTAGGAAAGCTAAACAGTCCCTATTGCTGCGGATCAACCATTAGGGGGGAGAGGAGGCACTCAGCGTGGCTGTGCATGGGGTGCAGATTGCTGGGCCAAATACTGGAGAAAGAAAGAGGGAAACGGGGAGGGTAAAAGAAAGACACAATCAAATGTCGACTTATTGTCATTGCAAACAACAGGCTCAGATTTTTTGGAAGAAGAGAGTAGAGATTTCAAGAGTCGTAGCGATGATGAAGAAACCAATCACATACGGAGCGCCAGCAGGTGCTACAGTATGTGAGGGCGAATTCATCAAGCGAGGCCAAGTCATTACAAGGAGTCCACCTAGTGGTCGCTGACGCACCTGCAGCTTCATTTGTCCCCTTTATGTGTCCAAACAGAAGCTGAGGCTGCAACAATGACGAACATTTGCTCCATGCATCTTTCAGAACTGTGCGGTCACCCGTACCAGCGGCCATCAAGTGAGGCGTGGGAGGAAGACATGTTTCCTGGGCCCGCGTGCCGCACAGCCATGATGAGGATGTTGACAGGGAAAACAACACCATCCTGCCACAGCTCCTTTCATCCACACAATAAATGCCTCCCTGATTACCCGGTTCCCCGTCACGCAGATTGCTGTTAAAGTGCAAGAAGAGACGGGCGCTTTTTAGATTAAGACCCTGATCAAATTTTCATAACTCAATTTCGGGGAGAGAAGGGGGACCGGCGGGTGCTGGAGAGACGTAAAACGTGTGTTTGCCCGTAATCAGCTCTCTTTGTCTGCATCCATTTCACTTTGAGCAAAACTGTGTCATTGATGATAGCATTCGCACGAGCTCCGGCTTTCAAACAGTCAACCAACTTAATGAAGCCGAAGCCGATAATCATGTCTGGTTTGGGTATTAAAGTTGCCAACAATTGCTGCTTTATTCATTTTTTTCCCTTTTTTATGATCGTATTTACAATTCTGCTCTTTTCAATATCAAATTTTTGAAAGTTTTAGTTTCCCAAACAAAATTTAATCCTCAGTCCTCTGTAATATTTTATCCACCCTTTATACAACAGGATTTTCTCCATGTATGAAAGAATATCAAAGACTGAGCCTGCATTTGGAAGATATAATGTAAATGAGTAAACCAGGATTGTAAGTGGACCGCTCAGAAAAAATGAGTGAAAAAGGTTCAACGGCACAAGGCCAAGTTTCCAAGTCTCACGGCCTTCATCACCAGCTTCTCGCACATGTCCCACGATAACAGCCGTCACCATAACGACCGAGCAGCCTCCCTCCTGCTGGTGAAATCCACGAGATGAGGGTGTAGGATCTGGAAGATTTCCCGTAAGATGACCTTTTATTGTTCATAGTTTTCTTGTCAAAATATTGGTTCTTGCCTCATTTAACATATACTTTTTTTCCATTATTGTAACACATCAAGAGACGAATAACATGATGTAGAATTGATTTTAATTTATATGGAGTGTCTTGTAAAACTGATATCTTTTCATTTTGTGCTTGTTTTATTTTCAGTATCTTTTGTTTTGTGTCACTTTGCACCACCGCTATCTTAGTTTCTTTTCATTTAGACTACCTGATTCTCTGTGTGAATTTTTTGTTTTTGAAATGGTTAGATGCCATAACAAACCTCTCAAAAAGTCCACGTCGCACAACATAAATGGCACGCGTGTCTCCTGGATGCACAGTCAGTTCAAACAGTAATCACCTCATGTACAGTACAGTATCACCACATTGACTGGCTCACTGTATCTGACCTTTTAACATGTAATTGCGTTTGTTTCCTGCGTGCGCTGATGTGCATTCGCACTCCATAATCGCCTCCTTTCGATCTATAGTGTGTCTAAATGGGGTCAAGTCCGTGGAGATTGATGGCTGCGTTCCTCCGTGTTTGCTTATCATGTGTCGGATGAGCTGTAGTACCACCGGTATGACTCCTGCTTGTGCCTCTTTTCCTCAATATTATTATTATTATTATTATTATTACAGCGAGCACGATCGGCGCCCTCCCCCTCTCTGCTTCCTTATCTATCCCTTCTCTGTTACTTTCACTCACCCCGCTCTCATCTTTGTCTCCCTTTCTTGTTTCAGTCTCTCTCTGCTCAAACGCTTCAGGTTGTATCTGTCTATGTGTCTGTCACCTCTCTCTCTCTCTCTCTCTCTCTCTCTCTCTCTCTCTCTCTCTCTCTCTGTCCTCCCCCCCCCGCTCGCAGACAGTCGGCTGGTATGGCGACACCAGACTGCGTGTATTTTTAGCGCTGCCACAGATGGGGCCGTGGCAGCATGTCAGAGACCAGAATGTTCTTTATCTCAGCTGTCAGGCCGTTCCCCGGGACCAAAATGGATCCCGTCCACTTGGGAAAGGGGGGCAGGGGGTTTCTTTTTTTTTTTTTTCCCCACTTTGCTCTCTCACTCTTCAAATTGAGCCTTTAATTGTGTCTTTTGGCTTGGCTAAAGACCTTCTGGCGCTGAAAGGTGCAAATGGGAGGTGGTTGCTGTGTCAGCTCCTTCACAGGAGTCGTATCCAAACCTCTGATCAAGCGGAGGTGAAACTGTAGACCGTACCTCAGCACAAAAAAAAAGATTTATCACAAAAGCAAGCTTTCCTGAAAAGACCTATCATGGCAGATATCAGTACGTATCACCAGGCCGGAGTTAAAAGTCAGAGAGATGCTATATTTTACAGCAGCTTTACATATATCCATTAATGATCTGTGGTGGGATAAGAGCCCTGTTTTATGCTGTATTCTTAGAAAGCCAAGTAAATTTCCAACCCAGGCTTTAGCCACGGCCAAAAGCAGGTCTCATGCACCTCTACATTCAGTGAAACACTGAGAATGCACAGCTGGGGAGTAACCGTTTGATTCCCTCACAGCCTCCACACATCGTGTTGGACAGCAGAGACCAGCAAGCAGGCCTCTCTGGCTCGAAAGGGTTTTTTTTTTTGTTTGGCTTTTTTTTCATTTTGTTGCAGAGGGAGAAGAAAAATATGCTGCAGGCTACAATTGGGGGTCAAGTGGTCGGCTTTGTGCATCACAGCTTGGAGTCTGCTGAGACTCTCCTCTGGCAGCGTTCACACACTCCGGCAGCAAACCCGGCTGTCCACGTGAATATCAAGGAGGGGTGGGAGAGAGACGGGAGGGGATGCTGGCCGAGAGGAGGGAGACGGGTGATGGTTTGCGAGGCGCAGAAGTCAGAAATGATCCCAAGTTCGCTTTGTGAGTCAGATTTTGTTCAAGACTTCATATTCTGCAGGTGTGTGTGAGGACTTTATATGGTTTGTCACCTTATTTCTCTTCATTGGCTGTGACACTCAGCCCACAAAATTACTGGCTCCTGAGATTTAAACCTTTAAAAATATTCTTCTTCTTTTTAAAAAAGGTATGCAATTCCCTAAAGCAGCTGGGAGTTGTAGTTTTTCACAAGTGTTAGTCGGACGGGGGTAAAAACAGTTTACACGGACTATTTAAAGCTGTGGATTGATACACATTCAAACATTCGTGCACCTCAGGATGAATTTTAATAACTTTATTAATCCCTTAACCCTACATTCAGCAGCTTAATTGGGTGGAAATTTAAATTCATCAGAAAAAACTAGCAACATTCCCATCAGCCTCAGCAGCTCTGCAGACAGGACTTTGTAGAAATGAACAATATAGAATATCTTCTTTATTATCCTTCAAACGTCTGCCCCACAATGCTCGTGTACCTCTGGAATGAAGAGAAAATATACGACTTGACAGCAATCTGCAAGATGTGGTCTGAGCTTGGATGTTGCCCCATGCTAGGAACAAATGATGATCAATATCACCGCTAATTAATATGTTTTTTTCTCCGCGAAGCTCGTTTTCCCAGCGGCGCAGTGGGAGGGAGACTCGGCTCAATAATGTGTCTTTCAACAAGGAGCTCTAATCAAGCCCGAAGGTCTCCTTCTCAGGCTTGTTGCATTTGGAGCCTCATTTCCATTTTCCGTCCCTCAAGGCAAGGTAAAACAGTCCCGAGGTATATGAGCAAAGGCTCCATACTTTGTGCCGCATGGCTGGCCTTCACCTGCAGCTCGGCCAATTGATATGGAAATGACGGGCGGCCAAGTACTTCAAACTGAAGGGAAATAATCGAGTGAGCACACACACGCACAAAAAATGCAGAGTGTTAAACAGAGGACAAAAAAGCAAAAGAATGACAGTGATGACTCGAGCAAATCTGCTGCTTTGGCCAATCTAATTGTCAGTTTCTTTTGCACTTTTCAGTGACAAGGTTACACAAATCATCAAGATGGCGAGAGAAAAAGGATGACAAAAACAAATCCTGCATGCAAGTAGATATTTAGTTCCATAAAGCCAAGATGAGAGTTAAAAACTCCACAGTTCAAGGCTTGGAAGTCATCTTAAAAGCATTCGCAGTCAGCACACGAGTCAAAGGATTGTCTGTATAAAGACATGCCTGCACTCTTGTGGGGACCTATTGAAGTGAGACTAACATATTTGGTCCACAGCACAGTTTAATTAGGAATCAGTTTTGATGATTTGTCTGGAGCAGAGAGCCATCTAGAGAGAATCAGAATGAAACATGGGGGGAAAAAAGGGGGCGAAGGATTGAAGCACATTAACAAAGAGAGAACAGTAATCAAAGGACGGATCCCTCTACTCTCTCTCTGCTCAATGTGCAGCATCTTGCAGCCACAACAATGTGCTCTTTCTCTTCAAACTGTACCGTTCACAGGCCTGAACATTCAAAGGCGGTGGTTTTGGTGTTGGCGGTGGTCGGGGGGGTGTTTCTGTTTCTGCAATAAGCGAGAAAGTGGAACACCGACGGTGAGACTCAGCGCCGCGCCAATCAATACCAGCCCCGTGTTCTCGGTGACTCCAATAATTATCATCACCATCCACAGGAATGACACGTTGTTTGGGCTTTACAGAAGGTCAAGAGCAGATTGGTGGCACGTGATGTTTCCATGGCGCCGGCGTGTGTAAACCGCACTCTACCCCACCATCACGAATTCTCAGTCGTCTGGCCTGCTTGGAAGTCATTAGCATCATAAGTGCGGCGGCGTCGACAGAGAGTTGCTTAAAAGGTGAAAGATTAGCAGCGGCGGTGCAGGTGACCAGGACTGTGCAATTACCTCAAAGCTTTGGAGGCGTTCGGGTTGACGGGCTAATCTGTGAGATTAGACACCCGTGTGAGTCGAAGGGGAACATCGTGCACTGAAGTCGAGCTCATATACAAAACCTACACGTCAAACGGCCCCTGAATGGATGCACATTAGAGTATCAATCAGCTTTTGATCTGATTACTTTTTCAGCAAGAGGCACATTGATTTTTGTCCCTTATTTTGAATAAAGGCAACTTTAAATCTTTCCATATATCTCCCTAACTGTGCTGTTGGTGGATTTTTTTATAAGATGGCAAATCTATAATATGTCCCATTGTCCCAATTTAACAAATGAAATTCAGAATGACAAGACAAATAGTTTTTCCTTCAAAATTAAAGTTTTTTTTTAAGTAAAACCACCCTACAGTTTATGGAGTACTCACTCAAAACATTTGGGACTGCTTTTTGTATTTAAGCTGAAAGTCTCATCTACTTTCTTCCCGTATTATCAAACCAAACTATTGTTTGATTAATTTAAAAGTTTTATTTCATTTTGTTCCTGAAATCCATCCCAACTTCTTTTCTCTGCTGCAATCGGGTTAATCCCATTTCTTTGTCTGGATCAAAGGAAACCCAATCCTACAAAAAATTTGGAATGACACATGTTGAAGGTTTAATCCAGATCAAAAACGAGACTGGATCACGATAACTAATCTGACAATAGAAATAAAATTTAAAAAATAAGAAGAAAATAGGCAAACAACAATACAACTAAATAAACTAGCAAGTAATTAAATAAGGAGACATAAAAGGAAACACAAAATAAGACCAAATGATAGTAATATAAATATAAAAAAGTCCTCCAAAAAAGAAGGGAAACTAGAGAAAGTTAATAGATAAATGTGAAAACATGAATACACAAAAAACATCACTTTGGACATTCAACCTGCACACAGTTAAAGATGCTCTCACAGCATCACCATCGCCATGACAACTGAGGACATCATCATCATCACCATCACCTGGTGAAGACAGCAGGTCTATTGTTTTACCTCTTTCCTATTCAGGAGGGGACGTGTGGTTATTTGTTTATATGTTAAATAATATATAATGTGTGTTTTTTTTGCATTTTTAGTGGTTTTGAATGGTCTTTTTCTCAGCTGTAGTAACACATCCTCGGTAGCAGGTGGCGCAGCAACAAAATGAGCAACCTGCTCAAAAAGCCACGAAGAAGAATCAGCACCACCAACAGAGCTGCAGAAGGTAGCTGACGACGTTTGAAATGTGCGATGTTACTCTAATTATTCTTTTTTTACTCGACACTGCGGGTTTGAAATATCAAAATGTGTGTTTTAATGCGCTTTTTTACGAAGGCAGCTGCGCATGCGTGTGTGTAGCTGCTGCGGCGATGCTAATGTGCAGCTAGCTAAAATGATAATGTGCGTGTGTGTGTGGGTGTGTGTGTGTGATCCTGCAGAACAGCCACACCTTGTCACATACCTTTATTGTCATAACATCAGTACCCCCTCCCTTCCTTCCCCTTTCTGTCTCTCCTCTCTGCAGATTTTCTCCAATCTGATCCAAATTCATATCAAATCAATAAATACAGAGAAAGCTGCAGAGATGGACACCAGAGCCTTGAAGAATCCATACCAGGACTATAATGGGAGCCCTTTGTGCACACAGGCGCTCTTTGACTCCCAGGGAAAGGTAAATGCATGAAGGAGCTGGGTGGTGCATGCACATCAGCCCCCCCCCCCTGCACCCAGTCATGTGTTTTTAATGATGATGTCTCCTGCATCCCTCCAGCTCACTCCAGAGTTCGCCCAGAGGCTGAGCAGCAAGATCAGTGAGCTGCTGGCCGTCATGGAGAACGGGCTGAGGTCCGCTGACCCGAGAGATTGCACCAGCTACACCGGCTGGGCAGGTGAGGGTGATGATGAGGATGATGACACTGTTGCACATCTGATGTGAGCTGCCGTCTGATGGCGTTGATCTGACTGTACGGCAGCTTAATGGCAAAAAAGAGGCTGCACACACTCCCTTGTCTTTTATGTGTGATTTTTTTTTATATTCTTAATAAGTAAGATACAGCTTAAACATAACACAAACACTCAGAAATCTGTGCAAAAATGCTGTGGGGTACTGGAGAAATACAGTTTGCTTTTGAAAAAAACAAAAACTACAGACTGCAGTTTCCCTGAGCTTTTTCACGTGACTTGTTTTGTCCGACCATCAATCAAAAACGCCTTGAACCTCAGAAAATGGGGCCTTGGTGTCTTGAATATCAATGATATATTACATAGTGATGAAATAATATAAATACATACATGTCACTATAGTAAGTCAGGTAAAGTCATTATCATTTCATCCCACATCACAACACAGTTGGCCTCAGGAGGCATACGAACCCACTCTCACTGTGATTGTATCTGACAAACAAACATCATTTATTGAGATTTGGTACATTTTCAGTTAAATGACTCATCAGATTTCACATTTGCAGATGCACACATATTCCAAACTTACATAAGATCAGCTTTGGTGTTAGAGAAATGTGCAGCCTTGTTTTAGTTGTGGTTTTAAACAGAAGTCCATGCATCTGTCTGTCCACAGGCATCGCTCTGCTCTACCTGCACCTCCACAGCATCTTCAACGAGCCCTCCTTTCTCCAGAAGGCGCTGGACTACGCCAGCCACAGTCTGAAGTGTCTGACCCGACGCCACGATGTCACCTTCCTGTGTGGGGACACAGGGCCGCTGGCCATAGCTGCGGTGGTCTGCCACCGCCTGCAGAGGGCGCAAGAGTCTGATGAGTACATCAACAGGTGTGTGTGCAGCACAGTTAATTAGTTTAAGCTTCCATAAAAGTGTCATTGTGGTTTTTCAAATATGTAGTTTAGTACTTTTTTTGTTACAGGCTGAAATATAGTTGCAGTTTATCTGCAGCTAGAGAACAGTGGCTCTTATTTTGAAATATAAAACACAGCACTCTCAGAACCAAATACTTGATTGATTGGTCTGTTTATCAGTCACCACTTTACTGGATGAACTGGAGCTTCAATCGCTCCTGATCCACTTTAATTAACTGCCTCTGAGTTGTGATCTCATTTATTAAGCAGGTAATTGTACACCATCATCATCATCATCATGGTTCATTGGTGCAGCATATAAAATGACCTCCTGACTCAGGTGCTTGCTGCTCTCGCCCTTTGCAGACTGCTGCAGTTTCATCAGACGGTGGTGAAAGGCTCCGGCGGGCTGCCCGACGAGCTGCTGTACGGGCGGATGGGCTACCTGTACTCCCTCGTCTTCATCAACCAGCAGCTGGGCCAAGACAGGATCCCACTGCAGTACATCCAGCAGGTGGGTAAGAGACAGGGCACAATAATCTGAGGTGGCACAGATTTTTAATCCAGGACAGGCTGACTGATGATGACTGGTTAGATTTATAATAGTGCACTTGGATAAAACCGTTTGGAATAATAATTAAAGAGAAAGAGAAGAACTTCATCAACTGGATTTGGAAAAAATGAGTGAAATGATATTATTAAGAGACATTCTGGTGACAGTCCAGCTTCTCTAACATCTAGGTTACCGCCCTGAACGATCTTGATTTGCCGCTTGGCGTTAATTTGCTCGCTCTTGCACATATCGATGTCCGATTGCTCTAATTCGTCTCCATTGATTTCTCTCAATTCTACAGATGTGGTGTGATTGTGAGCGGGGATGTGTTGTTTCCTTCCTCAGATCAGTGAGGCTGTGCTGGTGTCGGGCGAGCACCTCAGCAGGAAGTTCAGGGTGCAGAACCACAGCCCCCTGATGTACGAGTGGTACCAGGAGCAGTACGTCGGTGCCGCCCACGGGCTGGCCGGCATCTACTACTATCTCATGCAGGTGCCTTGAGCTTCCCTAAAGTCCTGAAACCAAAGCAGGAGGCGTTTTGGGATATTTTTTAAGACAATCTTGCTTAATTTTTTTATATATAAGCCAGATACATCTGGGAAGGAGCTTAATTATGCTTAATATCTCCCTCAGGTGTAGTTCATAAACAGAAATAGACTATTGTTCCAATATAATACAAACAAATGAACCATTCACAAATAAGTGAACACATTATCTGTTGGCTTCTGCTGTATTATTCATCATATTGATGTGGTCTAAAGCTGCGTCTAACAAAAATCGTCATTAGTATTTCATGTGGCAGTAATTTTCCAATTAATTGATCATCCTTAGAATTGTTGATAAATTGATCAATGAACTGTTTCTGCATTAAAGTGTGATAAATATTGCCTTTTAATTCTTTTTTTTATGCTCCCAGTTTCTGTCAGGTGGGCTCAAAAGTTAATTTCAGCCCCTCCTCACAGATTTTTGATCACTTTAACTACGTTATTATGTTATGTTATGTTTGTTATGTTATGTTGAATTTCTTTGTTACGTAATGTTAAGGTTATGTTAGTTTCTT
>JBAJHX010000011.1:9113295-9129771 GCA_037176925.1 Amniataba percoides | reverse complement strand
TGTCAAGCATGAGAGTGCAAAATACCGAAGTCAAATTCCTTGTATGTGTTCACGTACTTGGCAATAAAGCTAATTCTAATTCTAATTCTAATTCAAAATAGAACAAAGTTCCCACCTGCTCACTTCCACCTGTTCCTCCATCACCTTTTGTTAAACGTGCTGCGGTCTCTTCCTCGCAGCCCGGCTTCGTCAGCGCCGAGGATCACGTCCACCGGCTGGTGAAGCCCAGCGTTGACCACGTCTGCCGTCTCAGGTTCCCTTCGGGAAACTACCCTCCCTGCATCGGCGACGACCGGGACCTGCTGGTGCACTGGTGCCACGGAGCACCGGGGGTGGTGTTCATGCTGCTGCAGGCGTACAGGGTAAAGACAGAGGGGGCAAACTGAAGAAAAGTCACTTTATATCGCTTTCAGAAGGTCATTCATGAAGTCCAGAGTTTATTCACAGAGTTCTGCTGCCATCTTGTGGTGAAATTGAGTCAGATTTCTTTTTTAATCTCAGTGACTTTGAAGCTTTCTTTTCTCTCTATTTCCTGTTTCAAACAACGCAAATGTCACTGAACGAATGACACGGAGGGCTTCGTCTTTCCCTCCCAGGTCTTCGGGGTCTCTCAGTACCTGGAGGACGCGCTGCACTGCGGTGAGGTGGTGTGGCACTGGGGCCTGCTGAAGAAGGGCTACGGGCTGTGCCACGGCGCGGCGGGCAACGCCTACACCTTCCTGGCACTCTACCGGCTGACACAGGACCCCAAGCACCTCTACAGAGCCTGCATGGTGAGAGCACATGAAAGAGACTGCGTAATGCTCAGTATACATCATTCACACGGCACAGCAGCCGTTTGAGTGATCAAACGACCGTGAGTATTAATTGTGGCACCCCTGCAGTGCATCCATCTTAATTAGTGCCCAAGTATTTGATTAAGGCCTCAGCAGTTTGACAGTGAGGAATTAGGATTGGGAGGTGTTGTTTTGTTTTTTTAATTGGGTTTAGGTAGAAATGAATAATTTTAAGCACTTTATTTATACATAAAAGTTCATCTTGACCCAGAAGGGATAACCCTTTTGTGTTTTCACCTCTATTTTTAGTGCTAATAATGGCACTCCTCCCCAGATTAATGCATTTTTCAAACAAAGATCAGATGGATGAAAAGAATTTCTCACTGATCTGAGAAGTTTCCTGGTTTACATATTTCATTACTTCTTTCCTTGTTCAACTGGTAAGTGAAGAACTTTCATTTCTTCTTTCTTTGTTCAGCTGGTCAGATAAGAACTGACGTGTTGTCCCTCTTACCTGCCGTGTAACACCAACACCGAACAGAACAGGCTGTTTTGTTGTTTGTTTTTTGAGGCATCATATTGTCTTTCCTCAGCTCTCTCAGTGTTTGATGATGAAAGTCATATTAAGCTCAACTCAAAGCACAATTGCAGCACAGTTGGTCGCCCGCCAGCCATAAAATCAAAAAATCTTCCAGAAACCGGCCTTTTTTTTATGTTTATCGACAGGTCGGTAGCTGTCGGTGCGAGTCGCCGTCACAGCGGCTCTCTTTGGACTCGCTCCAGGCGGCCCGAATCCCACGTGTGCTATCCTTAATATGAATCTATTCATAGAGGATAGAAATAGACTCTTCAGATGTCTTGCCTAAGCTCGGCTACATGCTCCCCAGCGCAGCAGAGTGACATTGTGGTCATAATCCGATACCACGACAGATGCTAGGATTTCACCGGGAGGAGCACAATTTTTAGCAGTTGTTGACATTGCCCGCTATTCTCCTGAGACGGCCGGGCTACAGTCGGCAGTGTTGCTCTGACACGGCCTCTCTTTTGTCTCTCCAGTTTGCAGACTGGTGCATGAACTACGGCAGACATGGATGCCGGACACCAGACACTCCCTTCTCACTTTTTGAAGGTAATATATGATGACATGTAATTGGACTATTATTTATAAAGTTATGTAACGTGTGTATCTGTAACAACACACCAAAAACAGTCCCTGTAATAAATGAGTGATGTTATTTTTAGTTTTTATTGTGTTCGCTTCAAGTCAGCAAAAGATTTTAAGGTTGCATTCTGCAATTTTGCTCAATAAATAAATAAAGTCAGTTTGTGGCCACCGGTTCTGTTTCTGCTGAAACAGTCTCCCAGTGTTTGTCACACTCTGTCATCAGGATATCTGAGACTTGTACGGAGGCCACGTTGCATAATTTTGCAATTACTGATGTGGCAGTGCAGCATCTCAGGCAGCACCGACTTTAACTTTCTGTCACTTACAAAGCTATACAATATACAAATATATATATATGAATATCATCACTGTCATTATTAAAGGTGAAACCACTGGATCAGCTACAGTGGTGCAGCCATAGAAATGAACTCTGGAAAACTGAAGGACATTATATCTATATACATATTTCATTTTGCAGATTTAAAGAAAGAAAATGCATCCATACTTCTTCGTTTTGGTATCATCCAGCATATAGTGGAGATTAATTATAACACACAAGCAGAAAAAGTTTGCTTTTAATTTGAAATGTAACATTACAGCACAGGCATTGCAGTTAGAAGTAAACACAAGGCCCAGTTTATTTTGAAAGACACGTTCACTTCCTGTTTGATCAGCACATTCATTCCTCGAATAAGGACTCATGTTGTTTTGTTGTCACAGTAATATGTGGTATTTCCTGTCAGGCTGTTGTGCTGCATCTCGCTGTGCTGCTGTAAACTCACGCCCCTCCCCCTCTCTGTTTCCAGGCATGGCCGGCACCATCTACTTCCTGGCCGACCTCCTGCAGCCGATGAAAGCGAGGTTCCCGGCCTTCGAGGTGTGAGAGCAGGTAGCCCCCCTTTTCCACACAAACTGGGGAGAACAAGACCGAGGAGAAGACCCACAGCTCCGCTCTCTGTCTCACTCATGCATGAAAACACGTCATTTCTTCTCGCTAAATGAAATTCTGGGACTGACTTCACACGTTGTGCCGTCTCACCTTTCCTCCGCCACCTCCGGCTCTTTTCTTCTGCAAACCTGAAGTGTTATTAACAAGATCAATCCTATACTCGCATCTCAACCGCATAATTATCTCAAATAGGTGTCAAAGGTGAGAGCTTCTGTAGCTTTTCGTGGATAAATTTAAACGTCTTATGTAAACTCGGGCTGTTGCTTAAATCGGTGCCATCTTCCAGGGATCCAGCAGAAGGAGGGAAAGTTTCACTTTCAGGCTGTCAAAGCAAAATTGAATTGGGAGAATGGAGTTTTGTTAGCACTTAAAAACTGGATATTCTGTATGTTTGATATGTTAAAAAAAAGAGCTTTAGTTTGGGCTTTTGTTTTTTCTTTTGTTCTTCAGAGGACTGTCAACAGCAAAGCTAGTTATGACGCACTAAATATAAAAATATAATCCAGTAAAAGCTCTGTCATGTGTTAGGGGATTAACCTTCGAACAGTTGCCTGTCCTTTGCACTGTTTGAGTAATAAATCATTTGTCTTTTTACAGCTGCGCTCATCTGTTGTGAATTTTCATTGCTTTTGTTTCGGCACAAATATACAGCAGCAGGAAGGAGCCACAAGGGGGCAGCAGAGAAACTTGTGAATGAACGTCTTGACGGCACGACCTCCGCCCGGCAACTGAAGTACATCGGGCAGAATCTTCCATATTCAGCAGATATAAAGATAGAAGATGTTCATGGCGCGATCTGTTTTGACTCAGGTGGTCAGGGGATGACACAAAAATCCAGAAGACACACACATCTGACATTACAAACAGTCACTTTTAAGACACCAAGCTGTTAAATTAAGCCACATGTCAGAGTGAAAAGTGTCTAAAATCCTCCGTCCCTTCCTCCCGTGGGCCGCTTAGCTCAACTGGTCCGGTCTCTATTCCAAATAAGGCTCACGTAACACCCCATGAACACTGGCGACACAATGCCACCGCTCTTTTTTAAGCCCCCTTCACCGCGCTGCTTCTTTATGACCCCATGCCAGCTGAAACGTACTGTAGGAGAAACCCAACACCTCGGGCAGGAGTGGGAGTAAAAATAGAGTTCATCTGTCCCGAGGTGTGGTCTCTCTCTCTCTCTCTCTCTCTCTCTCTCTCTCTCTCTCTCTCTCTCTCTCTTTCTCTCTCACAAATGTCCTCCGGTTCTTCTGTCTGTAGCTGTGGGGCAAAGCTGCCCTGTGTTACACCGCTGATGAAAACTAAGTGCAGCGTGGCACACTGCGGTTTCGGTGAATTATCTAACCCTCGTCTGTTTGTGCGCTCGCTCCTCCTCGGCTGCATCATCTGACCCTCTGAAGTAAAAAATAAAAACAACTGGTGTCAAATGGCCCTTTGACATTTGACACCAGGCCACAAAAAGATGTTTAACGATGAAAACGTTTGCATTGCCACATGTTGACTGATTATTTTTTTTTATTTTTAAACTCACTGCACAAAGTAAAGTCAGGAAATCGCTTACAAAGCCACTGCTTCACACTGCTAATTTAACACATTACTCTCTATTGTATTAACGAGCTTATTAAGAATTTAAAGGATGTTCTTACGACTGCAGAGCCGGATGTTTGGGATGCAGACTGCATCTCATGGAGAATTTTAACCTTGAATGCAGTGAAAACTCGTGGGTCAGCAAGTGAGGAACGAATAAATATGACAAGAAGAACTTTAGCAAGCATTGAACCTGACGCAGAGGCCGAAGAATATATTTCCATTCATGAGAAACAACACTGGTAAGAATCAAGGTAGAGATATTTAATCTTATTTGAAACTTTAAATACATTTGTTTTCAGACTTAATGCGTCTTTTACTATCTGCTGTATTTTCATCCAGCAGATTGAATATATTGTGAGAAAACATTGTTCCTGTTATTGCATAGGAGCATTTTTAAGACAAAATCCATCAGAAAATCACTCGTGAGTCTGTTTTATTCTTTGTTTAATGCCTCCGCTGCATTAATAATAGATCGCTTTGTTTGCCATCAGCACCATGGAGAGCTCTTAGTGAAGCAGCGACTCGCCCGGGCCATTTAATCTCCATAGATTACACAATAAAACCTTTACTTCTGGGTTATTTAACCTCTTATGATCATTTTATAATCTACTTCAGTGTAACTGCCTTTTAATTTAGAGGTGTAATGTATATGTTTTAATGTTTAATCATTTTCCATTAAGGATAACTCTGCTTATTGTAGTGCTCAATTCAACTACAAATCTTGGAATGTCTTTATTTCTTGTGTGTTGTAGATAATCTGCTGCAGTTTCTCTGATTTCACAGATCCATTGAAATGTAACGTCCATACAGTTTTTTAAAAGGAGCAGCTTCTCAGAGTGGACCTTCAATACTGAATGGAATCAGCTTTTCAGACAGTTTTGGCCGCGCCGTTAACCATAAGAGGAGCTCTCACTGTTTAAAAATACCACCTTGTAAATGAGCTCTCGGGCTGACAGCCTCTGCAGAGCGGACGACCAGGTAGCTGCCACTTTTCTGCATTTCCACTGACGGATCGACGGCTCATCTCCCTGCCAAGAGAAGCACTTCGATGTGAGGTGGATGAAAACGTTTAATGTTTTTTTCTTCTTCTGCTTCACAGAGATAAGTTTAAATGCAGTTTCAGGTCTTTGAGACATAAGACACAGAGTCTTGACACAGTTATTTCTGCTCCCAAAAATAGCCCTGTCCCCTTCTAAAGGCCTACTCCCACCGCGCAGGGCGCCCAGCTCTCCTTTCCGTTTGCCCTAAGAAAGTTAAAGATGTTCCAACGTGTCATCTGATCCGCCCCATTAGCATACGTGACATCACATGGCCGGGATAAATAAGAGGGGGCTTCGACCATGGCTCAGGACCACTCTGTCTCAGGACTTGGGCTTCTCTTCTCCTTTCTTTCCTTCAGCTCCAGCTCTCCAAAATGGTGTGTACAGAATTGTGTTTTGGACCTTTTGGGTGGGGCGTACCGATGGAGTTACTTTTTTTTTTTTTTTTTTTTGCCGGGGACAGTTTGTGCCATGGGTTTGGATATCATCTCTCCAAAATAAGCCCCCAAAATTGGGACTTTTGGCATCAGTGAAACATAGGAAAGACTTTTTTTAAACTACTTTATCTGAAAAGCTGTCTTTGTAAATTGAGGACAAAAGTTCAAGGTTGGAGCTCAGCAGCTCCACCTTGAAATGCATCCACATTTCTACATTAATGTCTCTTTAGGCTTATGTTTAAATGTCTATAATTTCACAGTCCATCACATGTATTTAGTCCAGTTTGGGGCATTTAAAACATGTTCTGATATTCAGGAAAAGTTAGAGAAGCTGGATTTTGTCTGTTATTTCTACATCCATAAAAGATTTGTTTCTAACTCATTTCTTTGTGTTCTGTTTGTTTGTGCGTCCGTAAATGTGTCTCTTTTTTTTTTTTTGCATCTGTGTGCATCTTTGTGTGTTCCCATGTGACAGACTGAGTTCACACCAGACCAGATTGAGGGTAAGTGAAGAGACGGCGAGACGCACCCTCGTAGATAACTCAGCGATGCTCCAACGATGCCGCGCAGGGTGACATTTAATCATTCACCGGTGGGAGAGAGTTTGCCATCTCTCACAGCTCAATGTGTCATTTTTTGTTGCAGCTTTGTCACACTAAAGCAACTCAGACTTTTCCTAGCTCAACCTTTAGTCCTAAATAGCTACTAAAAGGTGCGAGTAGGGATGAAGACATTTCCAAAACGAAGAGCCCGACAAGGACGTGCCATTCCACCGACTTGTCCAGTTGTCGAGGAGGATTTGAGATATGTCTATTCTAAGCCGAGCCGGCCTTGTCTTGCGAGCCACAGTGGCCCTTTAAACAGCAGAGGTGTTAATTACAAGGCCAAGGTTTAAGATGCATCCTCTTACATAAGGAATCCAAACTGAGGCCCCACAGTAACCTCCCCAAATCATTTGCTCAGCGCTGAAAGACGTGGCCCTATAAATGTTAGCCTGTTTGTTGTAGTGGGTTTGACTTTTTCATGATTCTTGTATTAGACGTTCATCTTGTAGTGATGCAGTTTAGAAACTTCCCAGTCGGGCATGTTAGAGTTGCAGGGCCGAGCTCAAAAGTGCTTCCCAACATGTTTATGTGGACTCTCAGTTCACAGCACTTTGCACCCAAAAAAGAAAAAGTGCAGCTTCGCACATTCTGGTGCATTTATAACATGTAGTGGTTTATCATTTGAATACACGCAGGCAGTGTGAGACGAGGTGTTGGTTACACTGCAGTCAGCATTCTTGTGTTAAACTCGAGCGGGGCCACGGGGCCATGCCTCTATATGGCCGGGGTTACTCTGTCGGGGTGTATCAGTTTGCTCCCGATGTCGCTCTAAATTCCTCCCAAATGCAAGCGGAGGCAGGAATGGAGAGGGGGTGTGTGGGTGGAGAGAGGGAGGGTGGGTCGGTACAGCTGCTCCTCCCGCTGCCGTTCAGAAGCCACGCAAGAACATTAATCTGTCAAAAAGGTCACTTTGAGTCGGGCTCATGGCAGGATTCATAGAAATAGCTAACCTTTGTTCAGGCCCCAGTCAGTACCTTCTTCTGTCTCTGCTGGGGTACAGCTGTCGCTCCCAGTTAGCCGGGAACAATGACAGAAGTGCCGTCTTTGATCCTCCAGCGCGGTGTGACACCACATAGCTGCAAAAGCTGACTGAGAAACTCTGTAATGGAAAGAAGAGAAAACCCAAAGGGAGCCCAAAAGAACATAACAGGCCCTGATGTTGCACCAGACATTTCAGATAGAACCTTTTTAATGTGAGCATAAAAGAGATTCTTTTTCATGTCCAACAGCCTCGACAGGTTTTTATGACTGCCGTTTGATTGAGGTCTTTCTCCACCTTATTCTACCACGAGTCCGTAGATGGTGTGAAAATCATGTATTTTATTAGCTCTTTTGATGAGTTAAAGTCAGGATTTCTTAACTCAACGTTCTTTCTTGTCTCTCTCCAGACTTCAAGGAGGCTTTCGGTCTCTTTGACAGAGTTGGTGACAGCCAGGTGGCCTACAACCAGGTGGCTGACATCATGCGCGCTCTGGGCCAGAACCCCACCAACAAGGACGTTACAAAGATTCTGGGCAACCCCACCGCCGATGGTAAGACCCCCGGTGCACGCACACCAACGCTGAAACACGACAGCACAAGTCCTCAAATCTGTGAACTCACGTAGACAGTGAGTCTTTTTGCCTTCAAAACAAGCAAGGTTGTTCTACCAAAAACTCACAGACGTTCAAACTGGCCTTTCTCTGACCTCAAAATATTGAAAAGAAGCCAAACACACACAGGAGCTCTGAGACGTCAGCACACATACTAAAGATGCCCTCCATGTGACATCTTTCCACAGACATGGCCAACAAGAGGCTGAACTTCGATGCTTTCCTGCCCATGCTGAAGGAGGTCGACGCTCTGCCAAAGGGTACCTATGATGACTACGTTGAGGGTCTGCGCGTCTTCGACAAGGAGGGCAACGGCACAGTCATGGGCGCTGAGCTGCGCATCGTGCTGTCCACCCTGGGTGAGTCTCAAGTCACCTTCGTCCAAATATAGCAGGGCTGCAAATATAGTTTTGCTCAGCACGCAGAGCATGTGCGTGAAATGGAGAGCAGCTTCCTCACATGCACCCTCGCCATGCGTCCACAGGAGAGAAGATGACCGAGGCCGAGATTGATGCCCTCATGACCGGACAGGAGGACGAGAACGGCAGTGTGCACTATGAGGGTGAGCTCTCACTTCCCAGCATGCCGCCTTCTTTTCTTCTTCACTTTATGTTGAAGGTTTTAACGTGTGGCTTTGTCCTCCTCCAGCTTTCGTCAAGCACATCATGTCTGTGTAAGAGGCCGGCAGTCGGAGTGCTGAGGAAACTGTAGCTCACCTACAGGCAGCCCAGCAGTGTTCAGGACATCTACGCTGCGTCAAAGACCAACCAAGGAAAGACAAGGACTATGTACAAGGGATGTTGAAGCAAACCCATCTTGTTGTTTTATTTTGTTTTCCTTTCCATTTCGTCTCCAACCCTCCAATCTCGGGACATCACCATCACCTCTCCGCTGTAGACCCCCACCACCTGGCCTCCACTTCACCCAGGGCACGTCTCCACATGCCGCATGGGGTGAGGAACGGGGGAGAAGGGGTAACCGCTCATCAAGTGAGGGTAGATCCCTCCCTTCCCACCGCCACCTCATTCAGTCACGCCATCACTGGCCCAGCAATGCCAAAGGTGCTGGAGAATGGTCGTGGATAGACCGCCAAAAGTCTCCCCGTTCCCTGAAAAGTTTTATTTATTGTCACACTGTTCATGTCAGAATAAACTTTTCCAACTTACATCCCATCTGGGTTGATTCTTGATCTCTCATTGCCCGCAAACAACTGAAAATATGCCAAATAAAGAAAAACAGTATATGAGCGATGTAAAAGTTAAAGCGACATGTAACCTTTTAAAGAAAAAAACTTTCCCTCTGCAACTATTTTTTAATTTCTAAGCATTAAATTAGCTTCATTGGCCAAGTATGTGCACAAGTAACAGTGACCAGCAACATATATCATCTATATAAAAGTATCTGCATCATAAATAATACAACCTGCAAAGAAAGAAATACTGGATGGATACACATGAAGTGGAGGGTTATGTATAGTATGTGCATGTATACGTGTCTATCTATAGCATGAGGGATTTATGTCTGACGATGATGGATGACATGTTCATTTTAAGCACAGTGCGGATCAGAGCTGTAAATTCAGCTTTTACCCGTGACAGCTTTTATGGATCATTACTGTCATACATTATACTGATAAATAAAAGTCACTGCAGAAAGGAAAAACACAAAATATAATGACAATATAAGAGCATCTCAAGAGTGTCATGAATTTTTTAATTAATGGAGCACATCCATGTTTTAGTTCTGGAAACCACACACTTGTTTCCACAGTGTAACTTTAACTTGCCAGTGATCATGTGGAGTAAATACAGATGGGGTCATGCACAAGACATATTTCAGACACTCCTGCAGCCTGAGACAGTCTGGCTGTAAACTCAGCAGAGTCTGCCCCCTGTGGTGTAATAAGTCAAGATTTTATTACAATGTACACAACAATTACATGTAATGGCAATTCTCCCTTAAACAATGCTCAAAAATATTTAGAAAAGAAAGACAATATGTGCAAATATGTGGAACTCTTCATATATTGAGTACACCATTTTGTTTTTAAGAACAGATGCTTTCATTGTAGATTTTCTTTCTTTTTGTTGTATTTTTGTTGCTGAAAATTAGCTGTAATAAAAAAAAAGTATTACTGTACAGCAGCTATATTTCACCAGTAGGTGTCAGAGTTCAGCAGTGATACCTCCAAATGTGTAGTAGAAGAAGAAATCTCTGCACTGAGAGAGGGAAAAAGTAGGAGGTCTTACTCTGAAAAACAATAAACATGAATGCAGCAGTAATATTAAACCAGAGACGTCATTTTAGATATCAAAATAAAAACAGAGACTGCTTTACTGCAGCATACTCCTAAATTTAAGTTAGTAAATAAATCTTCACTCATTCACAAATTAAACAACGTGGGAGACAGGTTAAATAATCTTTTTATGTCCAGGAGGTGGCGCTGACCGCCCACAGAGTGACACATCAGTTCCTGTCAGACGATCTTTGTCGTGTTCAGTCGTGCTTCATCTCTTCTGCAACTTTGCTGCTTTTAGTTTGGAAAAAAAGATGATTAAAACTCTTCTCGGGCTCAGAAATGTTTCCAGAGGACGACAGCTGCTGTCTGCAGCTGCTGCAAGGTGAGATATATCTAAAATTATTTCAGTGTTTCAGCCTTTGTGTCGGTAACAACGGTTTTTCTCGAAATATAACAGTTTCATTAACAGCTGAAAGAAAAATGTTGACGAATTTGATTGATTAGTGTGTTAATAAGCGATAATTTGCTTTTTATTGATTAAAAGGTGACTTTAATTGATTATAAGGGACGCGCTTATATCCGCAGACGACCTTTGACCCACTTTCATTGTTGTGATATGTTATCTATTCTGTAGGTGGAGTTTTACTTTGAAAATCCTCATCAATGGCGGAAATGAGTGGTCCTTTCATCAAACAAGTGCACCAAAATAAAAGTGCATGTTGTGTTGCAGTATTAATTGTCAGGATTTTAACACATGCGGTTTGCTTTAGCTATTTAAAAAAAAACAACTTTATGATTAGATTGATTTAACTTTTAATTTAATTAAAAAATAATAATAATTGGCTTTTCCCCGTTATTGTGTGGATTTTTTTGATGACATTTAATGAAATAAATGAGACAATAATAATAATAAAAAAAAAACAATCATGGTAAATTCTTAAAATTAATGTTATACAATCCCCTGCTAATCTATCAAAGTGAATTTATTTGCAGTGGAGTATGATGGTTTCATTTCTGTAATTCCTCTCAGGCTGCAGCACAGTCAGGCCCAGCAGCTCGGACAGCCGCTCACCTCCACCCGTCCAGAGACCTCCAGCGCCAAGGCCCTGACGGACATCGGGACCCGCCGCATCTTCAACGAGGATCATGACCTATTCAGAGAAAACGTCCGGCGCTTCTACCAAGAGGAAGTGATTCCACATCACAGGGAGTAGGTGGATCACTGAACCGGTCATTACCCTTTGTTTTCAGCCCTTCCCTGCCTCAGTAACATCCATTTCTTCTTGTTCCAGGTGGGAGAAAGCAGGTCAGGTGAGCAGGGAGGTGTGGGAAAAGGCTGGTGAGCAAGGCCTTCTGGGAATAATGATACCTGAGGAGCATGGCGGCATCGGAGGAGACCTGTTTTCTGTGGCCATCACGTGGGAGGAGCAGTGAGTTGTGCCTATAAATGAAAAATGCTTTTACTCTGATATACGCCTTCTGTTTTTCAGACAGACTTTGGTTTTATCCTTCAGGTCATATGCCAACTGCTCAGGTCCGGGTTTCGCCTTGCACTCCGACATCGTCATGCCCTACATCGTCAACTATGGCAGCAAGGAACAGATTGATCGCTTCATCCCCAAAATGATTGCTGGGAAATGCATCAGCGCTATAGCCATGACCGAGCCAGGAGCAGGAAGGTGAGGACTCGAGCTGACATCGAAGGTATCGACATTGTAGAAATGAATGTGTGACCCAGAACCTTTTATCTTTAGTGATCTTCAAGGTGTGAGGACGAATGCCAAGAGGGATGGCAGCGACTGGATCCTAAATGGCAACAAGGTACTGAGTCATAAAAGCAAAAAAGAGGTCATTTCATTGCATCTCAGTCGTGAGTTTGAACTTTTGTACGCCTCCTCTCCAGGTTTTCATCACGAACGGTTGGATGGCCGACCTGGTGGTGGTTGTGGCGGTGACAAACCGCGAGGCCAAGACGGCGGCACACGGCATCAGTCTGTTCCTGGTGGAAAACGGCATGAAGGGCTTCCAGAAAGGACGCAAGTTGGAGAAGATCGGTCTGAAGGCCCAAGTATTGGAGATCATCTTCTGTCTTCTATCAAAAGGTTGACGTCAGGACGCTTGGACTCTGTCATTTCATTGTTTTTTCTTCCTCTTTTAAAGGACACCGCTGAGCTGTTTTTTGAGGATGTGCGGCTCCCAGCTGACGCCCTTTTGGGAGAAGTCAACAAGGGTTTCTACTACCTGATGAATGAACTGCCTCAGGTGAAAGGAATATGTTAAAATCCATTATTTTCATACATTTTATCACATAAGTTTTCAAACCTGGTTTAACAGGGAGAAATCTGAGGAGGATTCATAGGGGAAAAAGACAGGTGTATGCTGGTATTCTTGCTTTTGTTGTTTCTCCCACTGATTTGGCTCTCTCACTAATGGAGCTCATGAGAAACCAACAATCATTCTGTCTCTGATGTTCATTGCAAATAAATATCCATCAAGTCTGCTGAGAAGAAACTGAGAGAAACTTTCAAGTTTTGCACAGTACCAAAGAAATCCAAAGATAATGACTGCTGGGAGCTTGTTCTGCAGACTTTTTGGAGCCAGTGTTTACCTCTAGATACAACTTTAAGTTATTTGAAATAGTTATTTTAGCCTTTGGCTTTATTGACCTTTCCTTGCATGAACTCATTTCAGCATGTTTAGTTTGTTCTGTTACTTATCTATTTCTGCATGAGGTACTTCAGTTAACAGTAATTATTTGACTTTGGTTAATTTGATGGTAAATTCTCCAATCTTTTCATTTTTTTGTGAGTAGGAGCGTCTGGTGATTGCTGATATGGCCATAGCAAGCTGTGAATTCATGTTTGAGGAAACCAGGAACTACGTGTTGCAGAGGAAAGCTTTCGGCAAGACAATCGCTCACCTACAGGTCTGTTGTGTAACTTACTGTTTTAGATGTGACAGCCAACATTTTCAGAATTACTGTAACTGAACACTACTTTAGATTTCTTCACTGCTCAAAATTAATGAGGTGTTTCCTGTTCTTTTTTCTCACTAAAATAGTCTTCAGAACTTCATGTGCTTGCCTCATTATCAGAGTCTTTCTTCTGAACAATAAATACCATTGCATCTAATTTTACTCCCACAGACTGTGCAGCACAAGCTGGCCGAGATGAAGACGGAGATCTGTGTGGGCCGAGCCTTCTTAGATAACTGCCTTCAGCTCCACGCTGAGAAACGCCTGGATCCCTCCACAGCCTCCATGGCCAAGTTCTGGTGTGTTTTTCTCTTTGCTTCTAATCTCAAACACGGACCACATTGCTGCCATTTGCTAATGACCTTTTCTTTTCTCCAGGGCATCTGACCTGCAGCAGAAAGTGGCCACTCAGTGCCTGCAGCTCCACGGAGGCTGGGGCTACATGTGGGAATACCCAATCGCCAAGTAGGTGGCATGAAACTGTCAAACAGAGAGGACAGGCATAACTTTTGAGATGACTGTCATGTTGTTTAACTGAACTTGTCCGTCTGTCTTTCTAGGGCGTTTGTGGACTCCCGTATTCAGCCCATCTACGGAGGCACCAATGAGATCATGAAAGAGCTCATCGCCCGCAACATTGTGAGCCAGAAATGAGAGAAGACGTGTCTGGTTGCACTCAATCCAAACAACCCTCACTTCAAAAAAACGTAAAGCACTTGTAGCCTTTCACAGTAGCAGATCTTCTTCTTCTCATTCGCTTCGTCTTCAGGCCGTTCTGCCTTCAGAAGGCAGGCAGCATGAAGAGCCACACAGTCTGACGCAGGAAGTTTTGGTGGTTGAACGGATCAGTGAGAAAGTTGGATGTTTTTATGTTGGAGCAGTGGGGAGAGTGAACTGGTTTGCACAGATGTTAAAAGTATGTTGAACAGTCACGAAAAGTCAGTCAAGTATTACAAAAAGTAATTTAATCATGCTCGAATTCTTTAAATCAGTCAATGTATGAAGGCAAGATCATGTAATATTTGAAAGAACAATTTCTCCTTCTTGCAAATCAAAAGTGGAGTTTGTTAGCATTAAAACACACTTTGACTCAGTTCAGTACGTTTAGGAGTTTTGAGTTTTTGTAATATTTACATAGACTTGATTTGAAGTTGAAAAATGAAATAAGAGCCAAACGTCCATGCTGTCTTCTCTTTATCAGCGATACATATTACAGTTAGTTCACAGGTTTGATTTAAAGTTTGACAAATAAATTAAAAAAAGATAACATTGCTCAACATTTTCTCAACAAAGGCTTCATGAGCTTTCTGTGAAATAATAACCTATTTTTCTGTCAAGGTACGACTCACAGTTGTGTTAGCTGTGTGTAAATATTATAAAGAAAGATAAGAGATTCCAGGTAAATTTATTTTTGTAGATGAATGTATTTTGTTTCTTGTTTGTACTGTACACTGTTAAAAAAGAGATTTACTTCGACTTTATGTCAGCATTAAAAATGTTGCCGCCCCCATGATGAAATAAATGCAGTGATAATGTGTTTTGTGTCAAACAGAATCAACAGGATAAGAATGAATTTCAGGTTTCTGCATCTGTTGTCAAAAAAAATGATGCAACTCTGCCCTGAAAGGGAAACAAATGCTGGAAAAAAACAACCCGTCTCCTCTCTGTTGACTTCTCCATGATCAGATAACAGCTGGAGTTAGACTTAATGTTCAGCGTGTGGGGGTATAAAATGAGCTGAAGCATGTGGTAAAAAGAGTTGTTTTGAATAAAAGTCCATTAAAATGAAAGAAAACATGTAAAGGAGCATCATCATCCCCTGTGCACTGTCTGATTTTCACCAATAGGTGGCAGCAAGTGCACAGAGGAAGAGGAAGAAAATGACAAATGAGAAAGAAGCAGACTGTTGAATGTGACAGTTTCAACCTCAGATCTCTTTTGAGTTCAGAATGACAAAAAACACACTTTCCATTAATTAGCCTGTTTTTGTTTTTTGCAGTATCAGGCATTGATTTGTCTGAATTTGATATATCTGATGGTTCACAGTGGAGCAGTTTTGATCCTCATTTTGGCATCACCCTTTTCAATCTGGTGTGTCAATGAACACTACAAAAAAAAAAATTACATCAGAGTCAGTTTAGGAGGCAGACAGCATCCCCATCACACCTCACCTGCCCCCCCCCCTTCTCTCTGCCCCTAAATCCATCCCTCCCTCCTTTTGGCACCACATCCACGTTTCCCCCTTTCCTCTCTCCTCATCCTTCTCCTCCCCTCCCTTCTCCATCTTTCCTCAGCAACAGCCACACCCCGGTTCAGCTGCACTCTTCCACTGCGGACAGAGCCCCCCCCTACAGAAAAGCTCTCCATTAATGCTGTTTGGATGCAGAACCTCGATATTCCTTGTTGCATCACCTATTTTTCACATGCATAGGTGCATACATTTGTCCCCCCCCCCTCCTGTCACCACATGGACGGTTTGCCGGCTGTGCGCTTTGCTGCCGCGTAAAATCACACTGCGCGCACACTGCCGCACTTACGGTAACTTAATTTGCGGTGGGAGGGATCTCAGGGCCCCCACACCGCTCTCATTGTCGCCACAGCCCTCACACACACACACACACACACACACACTCAGCCGTGTTAGTGCCGCTCAGCAGCTCTGAAGCTTCAGGTAAGAGCCGCCGCGCTTTCTGTGTTTTTTGGGGGAAATTACGCGCGAGTGCAGCGTCTGCAAGCTGTCAAAGTTCATGAGATAAGAGCCTAAGTGTGTTTTAATACCTGCTATTAATCCTCAGATGTTGTGTGTACGCGTGTGTGTGTGTGTGTGTGTGTGTGTGTGTGTGTGTCACGGTGTGCAGCTATGCGCGGATCTGGAGACAGGAGCGGTGAAATGATGTGAGAGTCTGCGCAGGAAGAGTTTAGAGGCTCAATCCTCCTTTTTGCTGAAAGGATGCGAGATTAACATCAGTGTATGTGAGCATGAGGGACAGTGTGTTAGAATAGTTGTGTTTTTTGGGGGGTGTTTTCTGTGTGCCGGTGCTCTCTCTCTCTCTCTCTCTCTCTCTCTCTTTCTCTCTCTCTCTTTCTCTCTCTCTCTCTCTCTCTCTCTCTC
>JBAJHX010000011.1:9099545-9112045 GCA_037176925.1 Amniataba percoides | reverse complement strand
TAAAGCAAAGCCTTTGGAGGTCAGTTGGTGTCAATTAACCTCCCGTCCACACAAGATCCAGGTGTGACCACACACACACACACACACACACACAGCACATTCACGGCATGAAGTGGAAACATTAATTCCTCACCCCGACGTAGATTATGTGTTTCTTGGCTCGGGCCAAATAGAGGTTGACAAAGTGCATTACAGGCGAGGTGTCTGCTGCGAGGACAAGCCTCTGTCAGGCCAGATTGGGCTGAGTCTAATCACTGATGGAGTAATTGAAATGACCTTAATCACGAAACACCAGGTTGCGTTTGTGTTTACTTGCAAATGGCGTGAAAAACAGCGTCTTTAAATGTGAAATGGAAGTGTAGTTAACCTCTCTGTTCATGTGGATTATGACTGTGTGTGTGTGTGTGTGTGTGTGTGTGTGTGTGTGTGTGAGAGCTATAAGTTAAGTCACTTCTTTCTAGTCCAACCACCAGGAAACCCAATCCACCTCTCAGGGCCACGCGGGGACGTTAAGTATATTTCCCAACGTCAATTCTGGTTAGGTGCGCCGTCAAAAGTCTCGAAACCACACAACCACTCTTTGCTCCGCTGAAATGAAGACACGCCGTCTTGGCTGCTGCTTCCTTTTTGGGTCAAAGAATTGTATTGGAGTAAATATCAGTTTCAGGATTTGTTTGTGGATGTAAGCTGGACTCTTTCGCTTGTTTGTGAAGAAGACCGTTTGATTTAATGTGTGCTACGATGGGTTTTGGAGGGTTTTTTTAGGCGATGGGATGTGGATCTCGTGCGCCTTCGTGTTGGTCGGCAAAGTAGGTGAAGGTCTGGTGGCACAGGAGGTAGCAGCGCAGGTGTTCGAGGACTCAGGGTGCGTCTTTGTCCCCTGCTGCTCGGCCCGTCTGCGGCCTTTTTTTACACTACAGGTGTCTAATGGGAGCTGGCAGAAATGTGCTTCAGTACGTGATTAAGTCTTGACTGTGTGAGGGACCTAATCTAACTCCCATACGTCAGAGGAACCAAACGGCCCACTGACCTGCATGTGGAGGCACACACACACACACATCATTGAACCCTAACTCAGCACTCATATTGGGAAAAGAGGAATAAAAATGTTGATATATTAAAGGTTCTCTCAACACACCAACTACTAATAAATCCGTAATGGTATAGTGGATAGAAACGTACATAAATGTGCATTTACTTTCCCGTATTTAGTCAAAATCCTGTAAAATGTGCACATTATTTGGATGGAAACATGACTCATCATGCTCGAGGGCTCTTTAAAACAATATGTCTCTTAAAGGCACATTGGGGCTTTTTCCACTTTGTATGGAAACATCCCTTTAAACAGTCTTTTGTGTTGGGTCAGACCGAAACACCTCGTGCAACCTGCGGTCCAGATGTGGCAAAAACAGCTGTTAAAATAAAGACTTGTGAGTCTTAATTGAGCGTAACATGCCAGGCACACAACCGAGCTGCTGACAGATTCTTGAAGTTTTTTTTTTCAGGTGATGTCTCTTGTCTCGAGTTTATTGAGTTTGATAAATGCCATTTATCTTCCGCTAAGATCCTCCCCAGTACAGGAGGGCCTCTCTAACCGTTCATCCGCCCCGCTTGCCCTTCTACCATCTCCATCTACGGCTGACTTGCAGCCAGTCTCCCAAACGAGCCCTGACAGCCAGTGTCTCATTTCATTCCTCACGGACGATGCCCCTCGACAGAGAGGACACTCATGCGGGCCGTTCTCACCCTTGGCGGCAGACTCCCTCAGATATCGGCATCCATAATGTTCTCTGCTGCTGCCGTAATGATTTTTCCTAATCCATGAGGTCAGCGCGATAATGGCGGGTTTGCACGTCGAGAGGCTGCAGGAGGCCGGTAGTGAGTAGGAAAGAAGTTTATTTCTGAGAGACAAAGAACGCCAACACCGCCCACAAGAAGCGGTTCAGTTTGCACAGGCTGACTTGGCTCGGGCACGGCGAAGCCACGCCATGTTGATCCATGCGCCTCAAACTTATTTCCCTCCTCTAGAAGGCCTTCTTTATTTAGATCAGTTTGTGTGGACGAGCGCCCAAACACACATTCCAAGGCAAAAATGTGCTGTATGTTCACACGGAGCTATTACAGGAAGTTTATGCGTCTCTGTCTTAGCGGGGTTATGACAGATAGCCCAGCTTTAAATTGCTGTTTGAGGTTTCACACCCCTAATTGGCACACGAGAATGCAGGCAACTGGGCTGTTGACATATTCTGGATAATATTACAGCGGCGTCTGTTGCTATATGTGGTCCTGCATCTGTTTTAATGTTCACAAAGCACCAAGGCTCAGCTGGATTTTAGTGGCTTTGCAGTGAAAACTGTAAAGGAAACCTCGATTGAATGCACTTTTATTGAGAGACAACAAACAATTTATGAGCTTTTGGGGGATCACAGTTCTTAAATGCAAAAAATAGAAGACAGGGTAATCCAGTTGAAGAAATCTGAAGACTGCTGCTTAAAGTGATGAGTTTTGGACTACTTTGGTTTCATTTTGGGTTGAAAATGTAGATCTTAAAATCATGTTTAATTTTCTTTCCATGAGTTCTTGCAACGGCTTGTAGGAAACATGAAACTATTTTAAGACTTAATCAGAGCGTAAATGAAGTAGTGGAGGCAGCAGCAGGACATCCAGCAGTCACACTGGAGACGGGTCTGGTTTGTTGGACCCTGACATGGACCAGCGCTGGGAAGAAACCGCTAATGAGCCTGAGCCTCTTCCTGAATGGGCCTGGGACCTCCTGTTCGCTGTACTGCAGCGTCTAAGCCATGTAGCGCTGAGGCTTTATGATTTCCAGATGTTCAAGCTAAACAGCTAGATTGTTTTCTCCCCATCCTTTTGCAAACAGCGGACTGGCAGCGGTCGGAGGCTAATGCACCGGGCGAAGCGCTCTGGAGGAATCAATGAGCCTCATTGTTGAGGTCCATGTATTGTTAGAACATGCGGACCCCGTATCAGGTTTCTGCATGCTTTTCTGAACATTTTCTCAATTGCATCTCAATGTGAGTGTGTGTTCCAGTTGATCCATTAAGGGAAAAGGACTGGAATCCAGTGTCATGGAAAAAAACATCTCCAAGGATTCAGAGCGAATCGCTGAAGCTTCCTAAACGAAACCAGAAAACCTATTTTTCTGTGTTACTGTGTCCATCTCTGAGCCTGTGAGCATCTCCTTGTCAGGGTAGATGAATGGGAACCCCTCTCCCACCCAAATCCATAGGAAGTTCACACACACAGCAGCTCTGTAAAGCCAGTGTGAAACGTAGAAACAGATGGGCGGCATGAATGCGGCGATGGTACATCACGTTCCTGTAAGTCTGTTTTTTACTGGACTGGGGGAACACAGCAGCTGAGTGTGTGTGGAGGACCGCCTGGCCGGCTTCCAGGAGGGGTTTTTACTGTGACCGCCACTGAAAGTGTCTGAAGAGGGACTTACCAGCAGATCGAACATCCTCTCTGAGGCAGCCAGAGGAAGATGAGGAGAGATGAAAGATGTAATTCAGGGCAAATCCACCAATAAACCGAGGATGCTGGATTTGGCGTTTTATTCCAGACACGATTAGTTGAGCACTCAATCAGCTGATGAGTCAGATGACAGAAAATCATTCATTGTTCAAATGAAAGTAAAATGAAATGATTTTCAGGTTCTGTGTCCTCAGATGTGGGAATTTGTGACTTTTCTTTGCTTGTAGATTAAATGAAAAAGGCGACTTTAGATTTTTGGGGATTTTACTAACATATATTACATTTGCATCACACAGCACAGCACTTGCATGACTCTTCAGTCGTCTTTGTTTTTATATAATAGTATTTTTTGCGTTAAATTATGACAACTTTAACTTGAGTGACAAGCAAATTTTCCTTTAAAACAATTGCATTTTGCAAATGGCCAAAACATTTCCCATTTCTGGCACTGAAGCCTGATTATGTCCTCAAAGTACTTCCTTCAGTGTTAGTAAAGAGCAAGTTGATGTGCAGCGTATTCGAATGGTAATTAGAATTTGACATAAATAAGAGACAATGTTTTATAAAAGGCAATTACCAAAGAGAGGACACAGCATCATTATCAGTATATTAAATGACATTTCACCAATTGTACTTCCAAGTGAAAGAATAATACTGATATAAAAAATACAGCGATGACACAAACTAACTGTTTCCATCACCCTCATGCTTCTCTGCAGTGGGTTTCTCATTCACAAGTATCCTCATACCCGGGCTGTCTGTGTTGTTTTGAAGTGTTGACTGTGCCTACTGCCCCATTGGGACCATGAAGGGCCCCCCTCACCACGGCAACCCCTGCCATGGAAACAGGCCCCTCAAAGGAATGACCCCTTTGAGTGCCAGTGTGTAGACCCTCTGTGCAGCTCTCTCTCTCTCTCACTCTGTAGTAAGAGGACAGGGAAGAAAAAAAAGCTGCATTCACACGTTTTTCATGCCTTATTCTCCACCGTGTTCCCTTCACCTTCACCTCCATTATTCTCCTTTTGACCTGGGAATCCCCCATTTGGGTCACAACCTTTTAACCCCTCATGCACTAGAGAGGAAAGGGACCAGAAATAGAGAATCTCACCTTGTTTTGTATGTTTGCTTGCTCCCATTTTAAATTCATTTCTTTCATTTCTCATTTGATACCAGCCATTTGCTGCAATCAAAGGTCCAACCGTGTTGAGTCAGTGGCAGGTTGACGTGCATGTTGCATGTATCCCCGTGGAGGTGGGGGTGGGTGGGAGGCTTCACCGCCTCAGGTCACCTCATTAAATCAAAGAGCATAAATCCTGGTAGAAAAAGGAGCCGATAGCTTTATTTCAGGGCATCAACAGATGTTTGTGAATGGCCTCTGGGGAAGGAAAGTGCTCTCTTTTTTAATGCTGACTACAGCTGCTGATTTAGTGAAGTAGCTGAGCTCACAGGGCCAGAAGTGATGTGTCTGATCTGAAAGTTATAAAATACTTGCAGCCGTTATTCACTTAGAAAACTGCATCTTTTAGATTCACATTTAAAACCATATTTATATTTACTTTCACTTTAACGTGCTGTGAATAAGAAAACATGCACATTTCAAGTTGATAATTAAATTGGAAGCTTACAATAGCACAGTGTACCTGTGTGTTTCAAGACCTTAAGGCAAAGTCCTTTTAATAATGAAAGTTTCTGATGGAAATAGCAATAAAGCTTTACCTAATGCATGCTCTTTATTATTTAAGTCGTGCCACATATCCTGGCATCTTACCAGATTCCAACTGCAGCCCCATAAAACTTTTATATTCAGTGTTCTTTGTATTGGCTTTATAGTTTTTACAGCAAATAAAGCAAAATCTGC
Organism: Amniataba percoides; assembly: GCA_037176925.1. Classification (NCBI taxonomy): domain Eukaryota; kingdom Metazoa; phylum Chordata; class Actinopteri; order Centrarchiformes; family Terapontidae; genus Amniataba; species Amniataba percoides. The sequence goes on along the minus strand of JBAJHX010000011.1, from coordinate 9,106,692 downwards.
TCAGTTCCTCGGCCTCTTAGGAGCAGCAAACCTGTCGTCTGTGTTTTACCTCCGTATCTAAACCGCCTGACATTTTTCATACAGCATTCTGGGAGCCAGCACTTTACTCCGGCGACGGGAGAAATCCTGCCGAGCTCGAGGACGATGTTGCCTCCCATTTCCTTAAGTTTTTCTCTCTGTGTAAAATGACATTTAATAGCTTGGCTGTAAGTCATTTCCTCCGTCGGGCAAGAACCACAAGTTCATTGTTGGTACCAGCATGTTTTTTTGGACTGCGCGGCACAAGCCCAAACATTATGGACGCAGACTTCAAAGCCGTGTCACTCGGTATGTGTCCTGATATGATCTTTCTCACCGTCATGTCTGCAGGAGCATGAGGCCTGATCTCTATCTTAGTCACTACTGTGTATGCAGGCTTGTTTTTGTGTTGCATTACATTTAGATTTTGATTGCAACGGATTGTTGTGTTGAGTCAAATCCACAGAAGTGCGTAGAGAGAGTGTAGCAGAGTCTATAATTAGCTGTGTCTCTTGCACAATCACCACTGTTTAAAGCCACCAGCTTTTCACACTTCTTTTGTCTGCGCACCGTTGGTCGCCAATTATTGATTTTTGTCTCTCCCGGGCCTACTTTTCCTCAGCTCACCTATCCCCCGCAGGGAGGCAGGAGGAGAGAGACCCCCCGTGAATCTGCATGTCCACATTCAGATGCTAATCCCCTGCCATCTGCTTTCTCAGGGGGAGGCTACACGTGATGCCCCCCTGTCTGTGGCCGTGACGGGCAGGGAGGAAAATCCCAGAGCTACTCGTGCCCCGAGGGCTCACCAGGCTGATTGGCACCCCTGCACCCTAATCGAGAAACCCCCCAGTTAGCCCTTTTTTCTCTCCCTCAGCTCTTGTCTTTCTCCAAACAGGGGTCACCCCTGGAGAAGACTGAGGGAGATTGTAAAGAAGTCGCCCCCTCTATGCAGGGGCAATGGGGCATATTATAATAGACTCCTTTTTCTGCATGACCCCTCACATCGCCTGGTCAAAGAAGCTTCCGGGCAGAGGAGTTAATCACGGCCGGTGCGACGTCGTGGGCCGCTCTGAACTCCCAGCTGATCAAGCAGACGTGATTTACACGTAACGGCAGAATTGTTTGAGTTTGGCTCCCACTCTGAGTGGGAACGCTTGTTTTTCTGAGTGGCTGCACCTCGACTGGTGTGTGTGGGATCGGGCTTGGATTTACAGCTCTGGGATGACATAATAGAGTATATTTTGGCACCTTCTGCTTGGAAGTTCCTCCACAGGCTTTTTAGCCTGTAGTTAGAATTCAATTTTGCCTTGAATATTATATATCTGGTTTAGTGTAAAATGATTTGTGTCATGGAGGAAGCCAAAGTGCGGCTGTAGTTAAAAAAAATATGCAGAAAAATATTGCATTGATGATGCTTCCATGTGACTTTGGGCCAAATAATACAGATCATTTCATGCGTCAGGTGTCTATATGGTGTTCTGGATGGTGTGATGAATGTAATGACACATTTTTGGACACACTGTTCATGGTGTTGCTCATTTACACGCCCAAAAAGTCATTTGAAGCAGTTGTTATAGTTGCAGATAGAGCTTGATAGAAAATTTCACCTGCCCAGTCGTTGCTTGATGTAGGTTTGTTTGTTGGATTGTTGATTTTAAATTTAAATTTTAAATTTTAAATAATCAAATGCAGCCTTCCCGGTCCTGACATTAAAAAGTGTGTAAAGGGGTAACAGATGCTGTTCAAGTGTCCAACAGTCTGTTCATTTGAAATATACTCACCTCCTAAGGCTATTAAAACGTTTTAAATACCCATCTGGATCACAGAAATGCATTGTAGGGAAGCTTTAAGCCATCAAACTGGTGCCTTTGGATTTCCATGAATACACTAAAAGCATGTGGAGTGAAAACTTGACCCAACCTGAGCCATGAAAAATAATGAAAGAAGCGTCATTAACTGTGGAATGAAAACATTACTGCCTTGATAAATATTTCCCCCGAAATTTCACACACACACTACTTGTGTGCTTTTCCCAGCAGAGACTAGATAAAAACTCAACAGAGAGCTGAAACAAACGGCCGCACCCAGCGGCCTTTATCTCCCATATTCTCACCGCTAACTTGAAGCAAACGTGCTTCAAACACGGGAAATGCATTTTTATCGGCGGTGGCTCTTGCGTTCCCCGAGCGCCGCTATTTCCTGTCAACAGACGTGCGAGGCCGTTGTGATCTAAACCACAAAAGGCACTGGATCTGGAGATTCGGGACACTTTAATCTGCATCCACATCTGAGTAATGCAAACACAAGAGCTCCGTCTGGTCGAGCCTGCCCTGCGTCATTCTGTCTGCATGTGGATCTATTTTGCGTGTGGATTCCTGCCTCTGTTGTGTGTGTGTGTGTGTGTGTGTGTGTGTCCGGTTTGTGTTGAAAAAAAGCCAAAGTGACACCCGAGTCAGCTGCAATCTCGACAAGCATCGGGAACGCTGATGATGCACTGACACCAGCACTGCTCGCTGTCCCTTTCCGGATACATGAACTCACCTGCGCCGCAGACCACTTCGTCTCTCTGGCACTCTCAGCTGTGTCATCACTTTCCTTTCGCCATGCATGAGTTACAAATCTGAGGGGAAAGGTCACGTTTCCAGCTCTTGACTGCCTAATTCCATCTTCATAGCAACCAAATTTTTATTTCCCACATCACCTCTCTTACAATAAAAAGCGCCGCCATCACAGTCCTCAGGTCTTCATTCATTTAACTTTTTGCCTCCCGATGGAGCCGTAGCCATAGCGACTCATCCCAGTGTCATGGAAACAAAGTACTATCATTGCAGCAGTAACACACAGGAACCTGTGAGCCCACACGGCGTCGCCTACTGTGCACAATAAAATAACGACTGGATTAAACTGTCACCACACACCCTCGCTGAACATTATCCTAATATTTTCTGTGTGTCTTTTAATGGGATATAATGGGAAATACGACCCTTCAGAGGCAGCAGAAACAATCCTGAGCTGCTGTCGAGGAAGTTAATGAAGAATGACCTCACCCTTGAGTCCCTCAAGTGCAGGCGGTCATTATCGCTTCGCCGCGCCAACCCCATGTCAGTGCATTATACCTGGGACGCCACTTTTTTTCTTCTTCTTAATAACTCTGTTCTTCACTCCTCTTTGCGTTAATGGAAGCTCGCAAGAGACTCCCAGGCAGCCGACCTCCCTCCTCTCCCTACTTACGCCTTAAGGGGCCTGCTCATATTATTGCCCCCCCCCTCGCTGCATGCCATCCATGCTCGCCTCCTACATAACCACAATATTGCGGTATCGCTTACACTAATAGCCTGCACTTAGAGTACCTCAAGGTGGAAAAGTGATGCCGAGGTGCTTCCTGTCGACGGAGGAAGGATGCGGATTTATTAAAATGCAGTTGAAAAGGCAGCCTGTTTGAGTGGATTGAATAGTCGTGTTGTCGTCAGCTGAACTGTTTTAATCGGCGTCTGCTGCTTTTTATTTCTCAGATACTCTCCTGTAGTACATTTTCAAAAGGCCCACACAAGCGTTTTTCTAAGTTCTGGCTTGTTAATGAGCTTAAAAATGAACCAGCAGCCTCTTAAAGTTGGAGTGGAGTTTTGATTTTCCTCCTTTTTTTGTGTGTTTATCATACAAATTTGAGGAAACAGCTGCTAAGCCTCGATGACGATGTGCTGCTTCTCAGGGTGCGCTAATAACTTTATCTCTTTTTAAATCAATTTTTATCTAAGATTTAAGTAACATATGCACACTACATACTGTGGGTGTATCTACGTGGGAGTAACTCTACTTTACATATAATAAAATTTGCAAAATGTCACCCAAAACATGCAAAACAACTAGCACGAGGGAGGCTATTGTATGTGCAAAAATCAGTGCAGACTTGAAGTTCGCTGTGCCTGCGAATTGAAATAAAAGGAGATTAATTGCTGCAACAATACATTGATAATTCAGCATTAAAACCATTTGTACAGTGCTTCAGTGGCAGTTGAAGATTTGGTTTCAACTTTAAAAAGAAGTCGCAATTTATGACACTGTTGTTCATTTATCATGTGGGTGGTGCTTGCAGTTTTTCCCCATTCAGAGCGGCCAGAAATCATCTCTTTTCCTGAGCCTCCCACCATGACTCATTCTTTTTCTCTTTTTTTGGTGGAGGGGGTGGGATGGGAGGAGGAGGAGGACAGAATAAGTGCCGGTCCTGCTTGTTTTGGATGCTTCACTGACGGGGCGGTTTCCCATGCCTCAGCCTCGAACGACAGACTCCAACTCTGGGGTGTGTTTGTCTGTGTTTGTTTGTCAGTTATTGGCGTTTACGCTCGGCGGCGTGGAGCTGCGTGTTTGCCTGGTGAGCCCGGTGACATGCCCGTCCAGGATGTGGGCCTTTGCTGACGTCCTTTTGCGTGCTGTGTTTCTTTCAAAGTGGTATTTTGTGTATTCATATGGGTGTTTATTTACTAAACACCCATATGGCTGCACGTTGCATCTGTGCGCCTTTGCTGTCTGGCTCAGTTATTGCAAAGTGTGAGCAGGCGAGTTGTGACATCCTCCTCCACTGTAGTAAAAGTCTTGTGCAGCTGCCCTCCCTCCTCCTCCCAGTCTCTGATGATTTCCAGAAACTTCCGCTCTTCACTCCGTCTCAGTGACACGTGTGTCCTCTCTCCTCCAAGCGCGCAACGCCGCAGAGACTCAGCTGAGCTTATCTGCAGCTCCTCACACTTATCTCTGGAGAAACAATCCAACATCTGGACTGAAATATTATCTAATTCACAGAAAGCCTCACAAACAGTCCACTCATTTTTCATTGTCTCTTACATTACACTGATTGTGAGTGTAATTAGTAATAATTATGGATCTTCTATTGTGCTGTAAGTCAGAACAGCCTTGTGCTGGAAGGGATTTTGGATTTTGCTTTTCAAAACTTAACGCCAGACTAAACATTGACATGAGCCCAGAATGCATTAAATTAGAGAAAGATTAGTTACAGCAAATTAAGTCATGAACAACACATGGTTATGACTAAGCATCTAAAATACTTCATTAGAGAAAAGAGGTTGAAACTTAAGTTAAGCCTCTGCATGGTAGTGACTTTATCAATTTCTAATTGTTAATAACAATGTTTGTTTTTTATACTTCAAATAGATAGAAATGTGCATTTTCCTCAATATGAAGATATGAGTGTGTGAGGCTGCTTTCATTAACACTGCTCTCTAGCTGTCCTCGGCTGCTTCCCGACTCTAAACCCCAGCGTCTGACCACTGGTGCCCAGATCTCGGCGCTCCCTGTGTAGGTGCTAATTTAGAGCAGATGGCACGTGGACGCCAAGGCTCAGATCTCCCATCAACAGGAAATGGCTCAGAAACCCGGGACATCCCTGCTACAAATTACAGCCGTTTACCTTCTCCTCTCTGGTAACCTGCCCTTTCAACCGTCCACTGAAAAATGATATTATTAAAGCAGCACTCAAGGCAAATATCAAACCCCAAGGGAAAGCAATAATGGGAATCATGTGTTACTGTTTTAGTGCTTTTGGTCTACTGTTTTATTCTCGTTTTAATTTGGCCTTTTCTCTTCACTCTGTGTAGGCGTGCATGCATCATCTCTGACCTTTGGAGTCTCTCCTCCACTCGATGAGCTCTTTGTTTGCTCTGCTGCGTTCAGACACCCTGCAGGTACAGATAAGGATCGCACGAAACACCAAGAGAGCAAGACAGCTTCTGAATTGGATAATGAGCACCGGAGGCCAGAGGTCTTCTGCAGGTGCACGCAGGTGCTCCACGAACTACAGCAGGGTAGTTTAGTTCAGTTATTCTGGCCCACTAGTCAACATGCTGAGGGGTGTTGCAGCAGCAGTGAGTCATGACTTTGAACACACGACATATATTACTAAGTTTTCCTGAACTTACACTGTCCAAGGATATTACTGTCTCTGGGAAAATGTCAAGAAATCAGTTTGGAAACCTTGTAAAATTGAGATGCTCCAGCTTTAGTGTCAAAGTAATCTAGTGGTACTTAAGTGTACATGCATGGACAATGTGTACACACAATGTAAACAAATATAGGCAAAAACAACACAACAAACCTAAAATTTTCTGTTTACATCCCCCAAAGCATCATGGGAACTGTAGTGTACATCTGAGTTTGAAATCTGTTGTTCTACATTAACGATACTTCCTAATTTTGATCATAATAGTTAATTGTTTTATCAAATATTTGCTATTCAAAGCTTCTGAAACATGACAATCTGACGTTTTTCTTCATTTAAGATTCAGGATTAAACACCTTTGGGGTTAAGATGAAAACAGCACCTCCACCTTTTCTCCCATTTTATACACTAAATGATTTACTGATTGAAAAAGAAAAGTAAATAAGTGTTAGCTGCAGTCACTCGCTGTTGTTTTTCTTCCTTTTCCGCTCAGTGAAGTTTTACAAGAGGAATAGAGAGGGCAGTGTTTTGTGAGTAAAACGTGTGTTTTGATTTTTTTCCATGCAGTAATGTGGGACCTTGTACGGTAGCCTGTGTTTGAGTTCAGCCCAGGGTGTAGGGACGACTTCAAAGCCCACGGCTACACCCTGTGGTTACCAAAAAGCCGGGCACACGCGAGCTGCAGCGTCCACACACACACACACACACACACACACACACACACACACACACACACACACACACACACGAAGCGGTGGCAGACGGTGAATTTATACACACACTCAAATATCGTAAAGTAGGCACACGCCCTCAGACGGAGCGCAAATTCATTTAACTCCATAAAAACACTTAACTGCCTTCTCACTCTCTGAACCCCCCCATAGTCGTAGCATCAGTCCCCCCCCTTCTCCTGCTGTAAAACACACACATGCACGCACAGCCTCTCCACTTCCTGTCCGTTTCTTTCTCCTCAAATTGTTTTAAGCAGGCCTCTCTGAGGCATATTTCACATTTGGGGAATTTCCTGTGTCCTGCTTATATCAGAGAGGAGTGACAGTCCAAGAGTAGCACACACACACAAAGAGGCCATCTTTAGCCAGTCAGTGTGGGAGTGTGTGTGTGTGTGTGTGTGTGTGTGTGTGTGTGTGTGTGTGTGTGTGTGTGTGTGTGTGTGTGTGTGTG
>JBAJHX010000011.1:9056894-9082281 GCA_037176925.1 Amniataba percoides | reverse complement strand
AAACATCATTCCAATTGCTACAGAAAAATGTTCCTGGGAATGTCTATAAAACATAAAAATTCCCAACTGTTTTTATAAACAGAAAAATGTTCCTGGGAATGTCTATAAAACATAAAAATTCCCAACTGTTTTTATATCAGCAGTCCAAAATCCAAATATATTCTTAAATACACGACAAAATGTTTGCAGTTTTAGCTTCAAAATGGGTCAAATGATTATTTACCATGAAAAAATGTTGCTTAATCGTTTTCTATTGACTGACAGCTCAATTAATCAATGAATAATTTTAACACCAGTGTGTTTAAAACATCAATATAAATGGCATCAGTGCAATCAATACCCCTTCGGAGAGTAACCAAATATATATAAGGCATTTTTTCGGACAAATTTTTGCTTTTTTTTGCGAAAGAATTGATATTATTGCCTCTTTACACCTCTAAAATTAATTAAAATGTTCAGTGTGAAGGAAAAAAAACACACTATTCATGTCGCAATGGATCACAAGTAGACATTTTTGAAGGTATGACGAGGAAAAAAATGTTGGGAACCATTTTCTTTTTCAATTGGAATAAAGCTGTTACACTAAGACGCCATCAGCAGCAGCTCTGGAGTCTTAAAATTACATCAGCAGCCCGACCGGCAACCAGCTCTGAATGTATTGATGAATTTAAATGGCTCGGCTCCCATTTGTGTCAGCGCAGTTGGGAAGGACCGCCGGGAGCTGCGCCTGGAGGATCTGGTGACCTATTTCAGGATCCATAACATGGTCAAAGTCCGCTCTCTGCAGCCGGCACCCCCCGTCCCCGACCACCGCCAGCCCCTCCCACCCCGGCTTTCATGTCACTATGGGAACGGTGACATCACTGCAGGGTGGAGCTGAAACCAGGAAGCGTCGACTCCTCTGCTGAGATGGAGGGAGGATGAAACTAAGGAGACAGAGATGCATGCAGGCAGGCAGCAAGTGAGGATGCAGTTTGATTTAAAGTCAACCTTAAATTATCTTAAAAGAGGGGAAATTTAATTTGCAGATAAAACTCTAAATACACTGACTAAAACAATCCAATGATACAGATCAGTTCATCACAATATGCCATTTGAACTGTGAATCAATGGTTTAACAAAGTGCTGAAAAACAAAGCAGATTTGTCTTTTCTGGTGTCACGTATGTCACTGCAGAGCAGACGTAGTTTAGAGTAAGAATTGACAGTATTTTTTGCTGACAGCTGATTGGATGTGACGCAGTGCAGTGTCATGGCGACTGGAGGGATCAATGTCATGTTCAACGCCTGCAGCAGACTTCGCCATCACACACGCACTGAGACACAGCAACATCCGCCTCTAGAAACAGCAGCTTTGATGGAAAGTAGTCCCAGGTCCAAGGAGTCTTTGGGGGACAGGAAAGACACGTCGCTACTGACTTTTTTAATTTAATGTGATCCAACCACTGGATGTAAATTATAAAGGATGTTTTCTCACAACTAAACCTCCAGCCTGCAGTCATATATTACAGACATGTGTATTGCAGATTTGTATTTTGTTTGTATGATATATATTGGTTCATTGTAGTGTGAGGAATAATGAAGCCTCTTAAGAAACATCTCTTTGTCCGGCTGCAATTCAGCTCTCATGTCAGACGCGCAATCTTGCTGCACCTATACTGCTGTTATTATGGCACTTAATCTGCCAGCAGTGGAATCAGCTCCGCGCCTCCTTACGCCCGGCTGTGCGCGCGCGTGGCTCCCTTCATGCTTGCGTTCACCATATACACGGTTCATTCACACTTCGCTGGCAGTGCTCATTATGCTTCAATCCCCCACACGTCTTGCTGAGTCAGTGAAACTTAATCCGGCCGTCTGCTGCTGCCGCTGTTTGCCGAGGAGGCCGCTGGATTCTGGGTTGATTACAGGTCACCGCAACCTTGAACGTCCTACTGTCCTCTTCAGGGCGACTGTATAGCGGGACAGTTACCCATCATACACTGCAGCGTGCTGTACTGTACTCTGTTTACATGACCTGTATAAACGTAGTGCTTCGATGACATCTGGATTTTTGTCGAACATTTTGACTCATATTTGCATTTGCATGCTACCAGTAACCAGTTATTTTTAAGATGCAATAAAATCAAATTAAAGGTGCAACTCTGCTATTGATTAATCTGCAGAGCGTTTTCTTGGTAAATCAATAAAACTGTTTGGTCTTTAAAGTATCAGTTTATAGTTAAAAATGACAATTTTGCAAAGGCGAAGTTCATTTAAAGATTCAAAGATGCAAAATTACTCATTAAGGTGCATGAAAACAAGAAATTATTCACACGACCAGTCACAACTCGTCACATTTTAGACACTTGTGGGTTTAGTCGTTGATCAATTTTCAAAGATCAGTTTATTCTCGATAAAACAAACCATGTTTAAAAGTCTGTTTCCTACCATGCTGTTTCTATAATTGAGATAATATGGGAAGTGTAAGAACTGCAGTCCATGTAAATAAATCACTAACTGAACAAACAGACTTTGATAAGTATCGCTGTCGCCAGAACTGCAAATTCCCAAACTGATTATCTCACAGATGCCAAAGTATTCTCAATTTATCCGACAAGAGAACATTTGCCAGATCAAAATGAAAGAAAAATGAAGAGCAAAGGATTCAATTATTATAACAAATACGCATAAATAAAATTACAGTGTGTTGTCCCATCGATGATTGGAGGGTAGAAAATCATCGCTAAAGTTAGAGACCAAATTGATCCTGCACGCTAAGAGTAAAGAAATGTTCTCAAACACACATACACACTTAATAAATGGACACACACACACACTCGGGCGCTCACACAGAGGATTAAGGGCAGGTTGGCCTACTGAGACTGGCTGCCAGAGACTCCATCCTCCCTCCTAAATGGATGGTGACATTCCGATGTGAGCGGCGCTCCACGGAGGCGTGATGAGTGACCCAGATTGGGGTGCGGTTGGTGGTGGAGGAGGGGGGCAGACGGGTGAGGGAGGGGGGTTGGTGAGGTCGGATTAGGGACGGGATGGGGTGGAGTCGGTCGAGAAGAGGGATGCTGGGCCTGGAAGGTAGAGCGAAGTGCCGCAACGGGGGCGGGGAGGGAGGGGGGGCTGCGAGAGTGTGAGACGATGACGATGGCGGTGAAAGACAAAAGAAAAAGGGAGAAAATTGAAGTCAGACGAGCCTCGGGCCTGCTGCCACACCTTTTCCTGTCCTATGTGAGAGACCACGCTGGCATTTTCAATTTGAGACATCAATCCCTGGACGTGATGGGATTTGACACCCCGTTTGTTTTACTCCTGGTTCTGTCAATTTAACCCTTTCAACACCAGGACACTGTGATTGTTCAAGTGCGAGATATTGTGGACTGACTTTCTGAAATCATAAAAATCAAAAGTTATTCAGCGGTTTGGGAATAAATGGAAAAGGAAAATGCGATAACCCCGTTTCTATTCAAGTGTTGCAAGTGGACTGTGTTATTAATGTCTATTTTAGAGCTGAGGAGGAGGTTGGTTTTATCTATTGTCGCTCTGAAATGCACCACAGATCAGTTCTCATCTGCCACGTCAGTCTATAACTAGGTTTTCCTGCTCATAAAAGCTATATTTTGCTGTCCCTTTTCATTGAACCGCAGAGCAAATTGCAGACTGACCCAGCTGAGTGTATTGAGAGAATAATTTCCCATCACCTCTCCACAGAATCTGTTTTATTAGAAAATCCTCCTTTTTTTACAGTGTTGTGTTTGGAAAGATGCCCATTATACACTTTATCCTTTTCTCTCTAACACGGCGAGACTGGTTAGCAGCTAAAGGGGAGCAATGAGAGAGGGCAATGTCGGATCGCGTTAGCTGCACAAGGATGACAGGGTGTGTCTGGAGACCAAGGTCCTCAGGGTGGGCAAACCCAGACATCAGGAGAAAGATAAACAAATTAGAATGAGTTCAGTCCTGGAAGCGTCTGGATGAAAGTTAGAGAATAAGCAGATAAACTTCCAGTAAAATGAAGAGATGTACTTGCTTTTAGATATGAAATCCAAAGGAAGGATTAAATCTTGGCTTTAACTTAAATATTATCAAACCAAGGAGGAACTTTTTTAAGCAGCCAGTGAGTACGGTGTAAATAATTACAACTATAATGGACAAATGTTTGAAATAGTTCTCTAATAGTGAGGCATAAATGGCTTGAAATGAGCTAAAGCAATGGAAAAATAGTACCAGAGAGACCTACTAACGAAGTATTAAATGAAACAGATAGCAAAACTAATGTGGAAAGAATAAAAAATAATGGATATCTGGTAGTCAGCTGGTGCATTCGAGGTCTTATTGTGAATGCCTGTAACGCTGCTGAATAGAAACTAGAAAACAGTTTTAAAAAAAGGGGTCAGTGCAACACAAAACTATTCTTAATGAGTGTTAGCTTCAATTTACAAGGTTCAAACGGGCACAGCTATTGTAACTTGCCACCGATCCTGCCAGTTTTTCCTGAATTGTATCAAAAGGGCAGTGCCTCTTGGTATTTTACGGTGTGCTGGAGGCATTCATCAAAACATCAACAAAGCCAAGAAGCCAACACATAATAAAAGAAGTATTTTGAGTTGATCAGGACCCTTGGGATGTATTGCATCTGAGTTTGTGGGGGTAAAAGTTGTGCTGTGCCAGCGTTTTTCTCCTCAATTAAGTGCGTTTTTTTATAAAATCAGAGCCCACATTATTTATGTAAGCAGATGAGGTTTACGGCATCCTTTTATAAGGGCAGTGTGTGAGTGCCAAGTGTGGCATAACATTGCCAGAACAGCAGCTGAAAGCAGGTCAATGCAATTCTAAACCACCATCAGCACAATCTGGCTGTCAGCGCACCAGTTTTCTTCCTTAGCAACAGCTGGGACCAGACTCGCCTCCGACTGAAGCCCTGGGCTGAGATTTTCAGTCGCAGACAGTTTGGCCCAATGTCTTTTGAGTGTCAGTAGGTCTTCCTCCTCCCCTCTTCTCTAAGTCTTCTTCTTTTTTCTCTCTCTACTCGCCTCTGATCCTCACGTCTTCCCACTGCAGCAGACATTAGCCCCGATCTCTGTGAGCCTGTCGTCATGCAGCGCTGCAGGGAAGGAGAGAGAGCGAGGAGCACAAAGGCTCATACTCAGTGATTAACTAAAGCTGCCAAGACTTTTTGCAGTTTTTCATTAATTCATGTGCCTCTTAAAAAATCTAAAATAATAATGTTGTCCCTCTCATGTCTGAATATGTAGCTGGCTGACCGGTTTGCGTAGCTTTGCACGAGGACTGGAAACATCTCTGTCCAAGAAATATGTAAAAAAGAAATAATAATAAAAGTATAATAAATAAATAAATAAAGATAATATGAAAACTGAAATGAAATGAAAAAAAAAAGATGGGAAATGTGGAGGTTTGGTCATGAGAGGAATCAGGATGAAAAGAAAAAATGCCAGCAAAGGTGGGAGGGTGATTAATGAGAAAATGGGGGGGGGGGATGCTGAAAAATAAAAGAAAGGGACTCGAGGAAAAAGAAGATGAAGGGAGGAGGAAGAAAGAAGCCCTGGTGATGATTTGTTATGAAATTAGCTGCAGCTGTTTGATGATAATGATGCTGTTTAGTGAGCCTGCCTGCTGCTAATCTTGTTTAAAAAGCAGCATTCTGTGTTTCCTCTAAAGGGGAAAAAAGGCTTTTATGAGGGGACGTGCTTGATTAGGATGTAGATAGTTTAGCAGAGCAGACTGGATGGGGACAAACGTTGTTTTGTGATTTTTGATTAGTGGGGAAAAAATTGTTGCTCTGTGGTGGAGAGAGAGTTTGAGCTAATGGATGCTGCTGTCCATCATGTGCTCCACTTGTTTGTCTGGATTTTGTGTGTGTGTGTGTGTGTGTGTGTGTGTGTGTGGAGCCACTTTGTTGTCTGAGTGGGGCAAGCCCGTCAAACCCATCTGCTGGACCCCCATAAGACCTGTTCCGGTTGCCATGGTAACAACCTCCTTATCGGCAGTGAGGGGATATGAAGGGTGTGTTCACATGCTTTCCCTTTTTTTTTTAACCATTTAATAAACCGCCTGCTGCAGTGCTCCTTCACATTTTTCACACATTCAGGATTTGTATGTATTGTATTTTCTATGTTTTGACTGAATTTTGGATGCTCACCTGTTAAGCTGCAAACATGTTGCATGTCTTGAAGTCAAAGCACCGTGAATCACATCTGAAGCACAGGCAGGTGATGGTGTCACACTCCACCTGTTCATCTCACACAAAGAGACATTCGAGGCCACTTTCTTGAAGCCTTTGTGAGTCACATTCACTTCAAAAGTGACAGGGAAAAAACAGGACAGAAATGGCTATTTTGTCAGTCTCTGCCTGCTGTCTGGAGACAAAGAGCGCTTGTCTGAGCCGGCAGAGGAATAACGTTGCAGCTTACGCCCTCTGCTGGCAGATTTGTGAGCTTCAGTTGAGATGAGGCTTCTTTTTGCTGCATATTTTGAGTCCGCTCTCTCCTCACTGTCTCTTAAGCTCCAGTTATTTCTCTTCCTTCATCTCACAGTCATCTTTCTCCTCGCTTCGACAGGTGACCCGTCCCCTCCTCGGTGTCCCAGCAGGCAGACAGGCATGGCAGACGGTCGGCAGCCGGACGAGCACTGGGCCTCAAACGGCCAAGAGAACGGCGAGAATGGCTACTCCGCCTACAGCTCTGCCTACAGGGAGAACGGATACCACGGCGGGGCGGCCGCGCATCCTGGAACAACAGGTATGAACTCGGACACTGTGTGTTCGTGTGCGCATGCAGCACCTGGTCAATGACATCGATTGCACCGCCTGCTCATACTGCCAGATGGGTCTGCCGATGTGTGTTAATGTGATTGGTTCCATGGTGCCAACTAAGGGCAGCCAATCCCCAAAAGGCACTGGAACAGGTCCAGCTGTTTCACATTCAAACGAGTCCTGAACATGAACTGTCTGCTGTGGCAGTGCCGATAAAGGTTGAAGGACATGACAGCGGTCTCTGAAGAAGCTTGGTCACGGGTCCCTTGTGGGTTAAAATACTCCAATGATGAAAAAGCATAAAGTGCATGAAGAGCGTCTTGACCTTTCTGGAAGACTCCTGTTGGAAATTATCCAAGATGTTTAAGATGTTTTAAGATAGAGCGCACTGAGGACGGCTGACATTAAGAAACGTGCTTGTTTTAAGGAGTTTACACTTTGCAAAAAATGAGTTCACAGAATTTATAAAAAGCTCTAAATTATGATAATGTGATGTCATAAAAGTTACTGAATCTTACTGGTGAAATAAAGCATCTTATCGTCATATAAGGATTGTGGCAAATTCTAATATTTCTGTAAAGCGATCAGGTGAAAAGAAAGAAAGGGACAAATGGAAAAGGCAAAAAGAGCAACATCAGTGGAACATATAGAAAAAGACACATGTATAAGACATTAAAGAAAGGTGTATTTGACAAGAAAAGGGAAAAATAGGACAAAGCAGATGCGCATGTCCATCTATGAGAAGCTTTATTTCTGCTCTTTTTATAGTGGTTCGAGCATAAGTTTATCGATGTCTTGTGTTTTATGCCATTTTACAACATCTGGGGGTCTGTCTGCATCCATTTGGACGTTAAGCAAACTAATCAAATCCTAGAAGAGCATGGGATTTGTGCTTTGCTTCCACAACTCATCGAACACACGCACACATCATTAGCGTTGTGTCAAACAAAAAGGGAGGCCACCCGCAGAGATAAGGTCAGCAGAGTTATTAGTTTTTCATTTCCTTCCTCCCATCCACGTCTTGTCTTCCCGGTGTTGTCTGTCTCTCTCTCTCTGTCTCTCTCTCTCTCTCTCTCTCTCTCTCTCTCTTTCTTTCTTTCTCTCTCTCCCTTCGCAGTGGATGACTCAGCCAATTTGCCTCCCTCCCCTCCCCCCTCTCCATCCGCTGAGCAGATTGGGCCCGTGGCACAAGGTACACCCACACACACTTCTTACCACTCAGACCATTCAGGATGAGAGTGTGAATGGCGGTGAGAGTGGTAAAAGAAGAACAACAGTATCTCAAAAAGGAGACGCCAAACACACAGCCTAGAGGATTTCGAGAAATCAAAACATGGCAGCCGCTCGCACGATAAGAAAAACTCCTCCTCTTTCTTCTAGTCCCTTCGTGTTAAACGTCAGGCCGCACTGCCGCTTTGCATGTCAGCTGATCTTCACGTCACCTTTAGGGAGTCTGCAGCATGTGCCACGCTGTCCTTTCCTGTTTGCACACATGTTCATTTTACCTACATTAGTTCCATATTAGTTTTCTAACACACGTCAGTATGTTATTAGAGTCAATGCTGGATATTAGGCCGATACAACACAAGCTTCCTCCCTCCCTTGAGGCTGTAGCACATAACCTGCCACCGGAGCCCTTCATCTCACTAGTCTGCTTTCCCCTCAGAACACCTCCTCTGTTGTTCCTTTGCTCATTTTGTCTATTGATTTCCTCAAGGAGTAAATCACAGATTGACTTTCAGCTCTTCACTCACAGAGAACAGCGCTCTCTGTTTTCTAACCATTGTCTTCTTGAATGTGGCATGCAATCACCAAAATACTTAACTGCATGGTTTGGAGCTAAAACCAGTTGTTCATCAATTAACAGAACAGATTCTTAGAGAGTTTGTCTTATATTTTTTAACATTTGTTCTGTTAGAATAGGTTAAATTCTGAAAGAAGACGAATGCATACACATTGCGATTTTATTCAGTTAGAATATTACAACTTTAGGAAGCTCCAACTAAGGCAAATGTGCAAATTCTTATAAAAGTATAATTTGTGAAATTCATGTTATATATTTATCTATCAGGACTAAGCCACAAGATGTGTTGATTGCATCCCATGCATCTCCATCGAGCTGAAAGTGTCTTGTAACCCATTTAACCCCAGTTCTATTGTCCTCCATGTCTCATCTATGTGTCTCCCTTCCCTGCTCAAAGAAGATAAAGTAGAGGTTGTCAGTCAACAGCAGGATGAGGATGAGGATGAGGAGGAGGCTCCAGAGGAGCCCAACAGTTACCTGGAAGAAGTGGCATATGAGCAGCCTGGAGACTTGCTCTTAGAGCAGACAGATTATTTAACAGAGCACCAGGCTTTGGGCTTCCAGCAGGCCCAGACACCTGAAGTCCTCAATGGAGGAAGTCATCAGAGTGAACACAGCCCGTCACCAAAAGGTGTGTGTGGTTTTATGGGTTTTGAGTGTGTGACTATGGTGTATGAGTGAGGAACTGTGCATCCTTTCTCTATGAAAGTGTGTTGGAGTGAATGTCTTTCCATTGCCTATCTTGTATGATCCTCTTGTACTCTATTAATGAGTACAAAGAGTGTTTGCTCTTGACTGAAACTGTGATGAAACTCAGGCTTTGCTGCCAACTTTCCTGCAGCTTTGTTGCTATGAAATCTTTAAGCTTCTGCTTCAGTACCTGAAGTTGCCATGTGCACAATGATGTGACGTAGCATTTTGATTTTGTGCTTTTTCATGCAAAACATAACCATTTGCTTTTCATTGGAGCAACATATGAACACCTGATCAACCATACTGTAGTTGATCATTTCTGCACTTGTATTGCCAGCTACATTGCAAATGCAAATATCACTGTCTAAACTGTCAAGCATTGTAGACTTAAGTGTTGCTAGAAATAGTCTGTATATTTTTATGTGGGTTTTGCTGGAATATTGTGTGCAAGAAGGTGTTTTGAGTACACCCACCTGTAGGGGTACTTGATGGATCAGTCCTGAATGTATTTGAAGTCTGTTGTATATCACTTGATTTAAGTTTCATTGTTGTTTTCATTTCATTTCAAGTCAAAGGATAATTCTGTTTTCCTATTGTTACTAAAAACACACTTTGAGCATTACAATCCACCCTCATTGGACATTTATCATCACCCTTATTTATAAACCTAATTGAATCAAGAAGATATCCCTGATAAATTTACTCAAACATTTCTATCCAAGCAATATAAAGATTCATTTACATCCACTGTATTCCTGCACTTGCAGTAATGACAACCATTAAGAGTCAATTACATCAAACAAAAGATCATCAAAAAAAACTTTCTTTATCATCAGGTTGACCATTTTTGTCAAGCATTATATATTGCAATAGGAATTCAATATTTTTGTGTTCATTTATTTTTTGACATCTAACATCATGCAAATCATTCCTTCATTCCAATTCTGCACGCTATCTTAGGTGCTGTGAACCCCCCCACCCCCGTGCTGTTGTGGCCTGCTGCAAAATACACTGTGCTATGTGTTTTGCTTGATGGAGAGCTACTGTTTCTGTGTGCAGAAAGCTTCGGCTTGACTGTATTGGCTAGCTTTTGTGGATGCTTCAAGCAAAGCTTTTAGCTAATATGACTCAGCACAAAGCTGTACAGTATCCTTCAAACTCACAGCCCAGCCAGAAGAATGCATCAGTAAGGCCTCCTGTGAGTCTGCTTTGAAAGAAGACGAACCTCAAGTGGAATCACTACAACAGAAGCAGTCAGCAGTTGAAAGAGCAACACTTGAAGGTGCAGATCTCACCTCGACTGACCCTCCTCCTCCCGCCGTGAAAGAGACAGAACTCTCTGACACCCCCTCAAATGAGCAGGGTAACCCAGACAGAAAGGATGCAGGAAAAGATGCTGCTGAGAGTCCTCCGCTTGCAGAGTCCACAGCAAAAGAAGCAAAACAACCTGTACCAACAGAGGATCTATCAAATCCTAAGAAGGAGGACAAAGAGGAAACTGTGTCACCTGTCAAGTCAGGATCACCTGTGGATGAAAACAAGGAGAAAACAGGGGCAGCTGAGGGGATAAATCAGGAGGGCCAAGATAGTGTCAGTGACATTAGATTGCACGAGACACCAGTGACTGACATTAAAATAGTGGACCAAAGACAAGAAACAATGAAGTCAAGTCCAGAACCCTGTACAGAGTTGGAAATCACATCAGATATTTTTGCAGAACCCCAATCAGGGGCAAAAACTTACTTTGAGACATCTTCAAAGCCCCACAAAGATGAGCCATCAGAAACCCAGAGCTATTATGAACTCAGCACATCAGCAGAGGCAAAGTTAAGTGGGGATACTGAAAGCGTCATTCAGAAGCCAGAGGAGCAACAAGAGAGAAAAGCTGGTAAGATGTCACTGGAACAAAGAAGCATCTCACTGAACATTACTGTTGGATCTTCAGCAGGACAGACAGTGAAGGAAGAGAAGTCAAGGGCCTTCCTAGAGAGTTTGCATCCAATCACTGGAAGTTTTGATGAATCTGAGGTTTACCCGTCAACACCCTCTGTGGACAGCCAACACCAGTTTCCTCCAGCTGTCTCTATTACCCCAACTACCACTGAATCCTCTGAAGATGTCCCCACCGAGGCACAAACGGCTTTACTTTCTGAGAAGCACAATTCTAGATTTGAACATTCAGGTAGCCTCTCTGAAATGTTGGACCTGGCTGGAGCCCTGCCACGGCCGTCGTTAGAAAGGAGGGAGCTTGATCACATGAGACGAAAGTCTGTGCCTGCCAATGTATCAGCTCTGGTGGGGAGCTCTTTGGCCAAGCTCGCTTTGGGAGATCCAACACCAAGAGTGGTGGGAGGAGACAGCCCTCTGGAGGACCTGGGCTACTGTGTCTTCAGTGAGTACTCAGGACCGATGCCTTCTCCTGCTGATGTACCCAGTCCTGGGGACTCTCCACACCAGCGTTTTCCTTCCATGGAGAGTGAAGTTGAGGAGGAGCTTGGGATGACAGAAGTTGAAGGTGTTCAAAAAGCAAAGCAACACGAAGATCCTAAAGTAATTGTCCCTGATAGTGCTCAAAAGGCAGCGTTTGAAAAGAAAGATTCACCAGTAAAGACTAGCCTGATTCTTGAAAAGGCTGTGACAAGTGGAGTGAAACCCGACCGTCTAAGAATCCCAATGACTTCTCCAAAAGACAGACTCTCTGAGTTTCGTTTGGAGAGTGGTCTGCCTGGTGACATAAAGATACAAGCAATCCCTGAGGTTGATGTTGAAAAAGACCCCTCCAGAGAGGCTTCTCCCATCCCTCCAGACAATTCCTTTACTTTCAGTCTTTCAGAAAATGGAAGTAAGGCTCCCCCAACTCCCACCACCCCAAAGTCCCCAGATGAAGCAACCTCAGAAACCCAATTTACAGGAGAGAAAGCAAAGACTGATGTCTTACCAGAGGTCAAAGATCCAGAGCCTGAGAGGACTGATGATAAAAAGACAGAACAAGATGGAGAAATGCAGAAATCTGAATCAGAAGGAAAAATTGATGAACCAAAAATGGAAACCAAAGACGTACCTTCAGCATCATCTCAGTCTTTAGAAGAGAGCACAGAGAAAGATGACAAGAAAACTCAAAGTGAACATGGGACACTCACAGCATTAGAAAAAACAGAAAAACAAGAAATCTCAAAAGCTGCTCAGGATTTAAGTGCTGAAAAAAGCCCATTGGTTGAGAAAGATAAGATCCAGATCCAGTTACAGGAGGTTACTCTGGATAACCCGCCAAAGCCACGAATATCCTCCCCAGTCATCATTATACCTCAAGCACAAATAGAAGAGGAAGCAGATGACGAGGATGATATTGAGATTGCTGAAGAGCCTCAAGAGATGATGGAGGAAGCTGAAGCACCTGTGCCTCCCAAGACACATAAAACGGAGGAGAGTCCAGTCAAAGATGCTCGGAAATCAGAGCAGAAGAGAGTGGAGGTGATGCTGATGGTTGGCGATCAGATGGTGGAAGAAGATCCCAAATCTGGAGCAGAAGAATGGAGTCATAGTGCCCAAAACAGCGACGATGGGGAGCCTGCGACAGACAGCTCACACTTGTCTCCGTGCTCTGACCATGATCTACCACAGCAACCAGCTGAAGGTAGCAACGATGAGGGGATGGGAGAAGATAAAGTAGCAGAAGACACACAAATAAACAGGGATGAAGGGAAGAAAGAGGAGGATGAGGTGGTGAAGAAGGACCAGAATGGTGAACAGAAAGTGGAGGAAGTTAGTCCTGATCAGGTAGGTGAAGAGAAAGAGGTGAAGACAGTGGAAGAAGAGGAAAAGAGGATGGATGAGAAGGAGGAGGAGGTGAAAGACATCGAGATTGGACAGGAGGTTGAAGAGACCTCTGATGTCCTCTACCAGAGCAGTCAGCCAGCTAACGATGAAACCACCATGGACGTCTCCATCCTAGATACAGACAGTGGCTGGATGGATTCACAAGGTACCATGAGCTTGTAAAATTAATGAATAAATCACTCGTAAAATAAATGTTTAAAAATGTAAAGTATATGTAACATAATTGTACCAAAAGTTATTTAACACTCTGAAGCTTGCTAGTTAATCATAATATGTCTTGTTTACTTTGGAAAGTTCCTAGCTCGCTGGCAAAATGGAGAATTAGTCCTCTTTTAATCCCTCTCCACTGCAGATGAGGACAAAAGTATCATGACTGAGCAAATCGAAGCCCTTCCTCAGACCCAGAGTCCTACCAGTACACCTGTGGTGGACAGACCCGCTAAACGGGCCCCTGGCAGAGGAAGGGGCCGCCCCGGCATCACTGAGAGTAAAGTGTACCGCAAAGTACCCAGCCACCATCCACCAAGAGAGGAGATGAAGAAGAAAAAAGGTTCCAATTCTGTGTTCAAGAAGTAATGTTTAGCTCAGAAGAAACTGTTATGTGCATTTTCTACTATACAAAGACTTATGTAACTTGATGTTAAGCACAGATTAGCCTCTCTGGAGTACATTTACTGAGGTTTGCATGTTGGTATAATCCTGTCTTTCCTCTTTGCTAGTAGGCGTGAGGAGGGCTGACCAGAGTAAGGTGTCAGCCCTCCAAAGTCGCTCCCCATCTCGAAAGAGTGTAGCCAAAGCGGCGGCCAGACATCCTAGGCCCGCTCTGCTTCACGGCTCTGCTAGACGCAAGGCCACAGGTGAACACTTTTCACCAGGAAATCAGCGCCGTGGATAGAGAGAGTGCTGCCAGATTTTAATGTATGCTCTGCAACCAGACCGGCTGCACGTGAACTGGACATGTAATGAAAATAATAACTGGAAGTTTGAGAAAACAAAACAAATTCATTTCCACGAGACTTTTCAAATACTGAAATCTTTATTTAACCCTTTTAAACGGGAAATTCAGTCAAAGATTAAACTATTCAGGTATTAAATATCTTGATGACTTTGCTCTCTCTCTCTATTGATGGCTCTTTGAAGAATCAAGCAGGTGCAATGTAGCTGGCAAACATCATGTGCTGCTTACCCATGTTTAAAACATCATGTTTGGTCTTTTTTTTAAGAGCTCAACTGCTTTGTCTTTTATTTTCTTTGTTTTAATTTTATCCATGTCAAAAGCGGGATATTTATTCCTGCTTGGCCTCATACTCATGTTTATTTCTCTGCTCACTGATGCATATTGTAAACTGTGATTGGTTATTAATGTGTGAATGTACAGCCGCTCTGGTTTCTGTTTCTGATAGCAAAATGTCACTTGTGTATGTCTTCTGGAAATGGCTGCATGTCGAGGGTCGTGTGCTTGGTCAGCTGGTGTGAAAAGGTCAAATTTGAGGTCAAACTTCACATGCACAGGGGGGTGTTTCACTGATCATCTGGGTGTGTCTGCTGTGGAGAACACAAATGCTATTTGCTCCCAATAACACAGTCAAACCTTTACATTTGGGCTGTTCATGGGCGTGTGTGTGTTCAGTGTGAAATTTCACACTCGCCAATGTCTCCCCTCGCTGGTTTACACAGATCATTACAGCACGACTTTTTCTTCACAGGTGTGGAAAGCCACCAGCCCCTCAGTGTGGCCCACCAGTCCAGGGAGAGGACCACTGTAAGTTTCATCCCTTTTTTGAAATTCATCATTATTTTTCTTTATTAAAAATGTTTAGTTTTTGATTATATCTTAATTTAGCCTTTTTAATGGCATATAATTATGAACACACATCATTTGTACATATAGAAGAAGGGATAAAAGGCATAGAAGTTAAATTGAATAAATACGTTCATTCAGTTTCATGGGATGAAGTTACCCTCAGTTATTCTTTTGTAGTATGTCACACGCAATCACATCTGAAAAGCCTTTTTAAAAATTTTGTCAGTGTTTGTCTCTGTGTATTTTTAGAACATAACTCCGTGTTGCATCATGGGGCTTCTTCTTGTTTGCATGACAAACCCGATATTTTCTTCTTTTTTTTCCATCTCATGCATGTCAGAGTTTGTGTATTTTATTTCTGCCTGTGCATATTCATTTTGTCTTGCATGCCTGCCTCTGTCCTTGTGCCAGTCCCGACAGAGAAAAACTGTGAGTATAGAGATAAAATGAGAGTAGGCAGACAGGGTCGTGTTTTTATTTTATTGTTTTATATTTATAATGCCCAGTGCAAAGAAGGGGGCTCCTGTAAATATCATGAATTCATTTTTCACCTCTAACCTCTCTTGCCAACAACATTTTTCTTTTATTAATGTCTTTTTTATTAACATCTCCATGCATCCAAATCATCACTTGTATATGCTGACATGTTGATTTACAAAATACCTCAACCTAACCTAATGACCTTAATGTGTTAATATATGATTGAAACAGTAGCTGAAGATGCTGTTGGATGTAGCGTGTCTCACCTTGTGCATCATAAATGCATCCATCTTCACTCCATCCTGTCTCACTTTTTCCTTTCTCCATCTGTTTTGTCACCTCCGCCCACCTTTCTGCACATCACCCTAACATCCTGCATGCTTTGCCACCTCTTGTCGCGGCCTCGGCTCAGAGCCCCACGAGGGCCGTTCTGTTAAAGATGGCAGTTCAGCGCCGGGCGTCCAATCACCAGCCCCCCCGGCCCGGCTCTGCCTGTAGCCTTAAACGGAGCCCTCTGGTGGAGGCGGAGCTCTGTGAGGTCCGCCCCGCCTCTGCATGTTCCCGCCCGTCCCCTCCGCCTAACAAATGGGCGGAGAAGGTAAAGTGAAAGGCAAACAGGGATTGATAGGTAGCTGGAGCCCCGAACGTGTATCTGCAAGGGACTGAGCCAGGTATTGATCCTGTGTATGTGTGTGTGTGTGTGTGTGTGCGTGTGTGTGTGTGTGTGTGTGTGTGGGGTCATTCAGGAGAGAGCATACCGCAGCCCAGAGAAGAGGTCGTCCCTGCCCCGGCCTGCCAAATCTCTGACACGCCACATCCCTGCTGCTGAGCAAGAAGACAACAGCACCCCCTCCAGGCCGACCTGTAAGAACACACACACACAAATAAACACACACACTCAGCCTTCCAGCTTGTTTGCCTCCCAAATTAACTTCACAGCGGCAGCACTGCCTCTTTACCGTCTTACACTAATGACTCTCCTCAATCACTTTTCTTTTTAATCATGTTTCTTGGATTTTGACTCCTCCCACCTTACACCTCCTGCCCTGCTCCTCTCTGCCCCCCGTTTCTTTTTCCCTCCTTTTACCTCTCCCCTCTTGAAGCGTTCCAGTCCAGAGCGGACAGCAGGTCTGGAAGAGCCCCTGGTATGGCAGGTAGACCACCTAGTAGCTCCTTTTAGACCCATCACATCCTCTTCATCAACATGTCTTTATCACACTACATCATTTGTATTTTGTCTTTTAGGATTAAGTTCTGTGTAAAAGTGAGCATCATCCAGTGACATTAATTCATTCATCACATCTCTCTAAAGGGCAGCTGCAGGTTTTTCTACCCATTCACACTTAAATTACTTTAATTTTTCATTCAGAAAAAGCAGTTTTTGCAGTCTTGTTCATTTAGGGTTTATTTTTATTAGAATATTTTTCACCTGTTAAATTCTTCCTTGACAAACCTGCAGTTGCCTCATCAGAGGAGCAGGTGGGATCCACAAACAGCAGGTCACTGCGTCCTCTTCTTGTTCAGGAAGCTAAAATCCTATTGGCCCTGCACCAGTATCCCAGCAACAAGCCGCCAGCGTTAAATGAATTCAGCTCTCTGTGTCTGCTTCCTCGCTCCTTGTTAAACATCGTCGGTTGTTTGTTTTGTGGAAGCTGAGCAGATTTGTTGCCAACAGGGCAGCCTTGACACCTCCATGAGTGTTTCCTCATCATCATCATCAGAACCAGATGAAGGATCACACACACAGTCCATCTGCTAATGTTTTTGTCTGTATTTTGTCTTTCTCTCCTCCTCCATGTGTCTTTCTTCTTCCCTTTTCTCTTTGTCTGCAGTGTTTTCTGTCTCCAGGAAGGTTCTTCTTTCTTCTCCTCATCATGTTTAACCCTGCAGTGTCTCTTCTTGTCTCAAGGCACAGACTCGGCACGTTCCCGATCAGTCCGCAGCGGCGCCTCCACCCCCGGCTCCTCCGCCGTCACGCCCGGCACGCCCCCCAGCTACTCCTGCCGCACCCCCGGCTCGCGCACCCCCGGCAGCCACACGCCCAAGTCCTTCAGCGCCTACCAGGAGAAGAAGGTGGCAGTGATCCGGACCCCGCCCAAGTCTCCTTCCTCCGCCCAGCGGCAGCTGAAGGTCCTCAATCAGCCCCTGCCTGACCTGAAGAATGTAAAGTCCAAGATCGGCTCCACCTCCAACCTCAAGCACCAGCCGAAGGGGGGACAGGTAACGGTGCCCTGCTGAGACTCTGGCAGGAAAAACAGAGAGAGGAATTTATTTCACAATCTGATCGAACAGCAAAGAGAAAGAATTTAACTCAATTCATTTCATCATGTCCTTCATACTGTCAAAATAGATGCAGGCATCTATTTTTGCCACATGGGGGCAGCAAAGGACAAAAATGCATTGTACACCTTTTAAATGAAAATTTTATGTCTGAAAAAGAATGAATTGAAAGTAAATTATAAAGATTTTTTTTTAAATCCTTTTGTTTCCTACAAAGCAGAAAAGAGTAATAATTTAGTTACATTTAACTTATAAAATGTATTAGATTAAATCTAATATAAAATTATTGCTGTTTGATATGGGTTTTTTTTTACTTTGAATTTACTGTAGCTGTACAAAATGATTTTCCATACACAACCAATCACAGAAGCAATAGAACAAAAGAAAAAAAAGTACACAGATGCAAAGTGTCAGCGTAGAGGAACGTACGAGGGTAACCTGAGTTCAAACAGAGGTTTTCTCTGGTCTTGTTCTGTCTGTGAGTTGTAGAAATGTCACAAAATATGCTCTGTCTCTCTTCACATCTTCACTACCACTCTGACCTGCCTCTAAATCGCCGCCGTCACTTCCTCTGACTGTCCTCTCCCTGTCTGCTGTCATCTCCGTCACTCTGGATGATCCGTCATCAGCCACCTCCGGCCTCCTCCTGTGACTTTCCCTTTGTCTCCCTTCACTCCTTACCTTTCTCAAATTCCTCAAACCAGCTTTCGGCTGAGCCAAACAGACCACGTGTCAGTCTTAGGAGCACATTTAAAAACAGCTATCTTCTTAAAAATATACCAAGAGTCCTCTCGAGGAGCAGTCATCCTGCAGAATCGCTCGCCGCGGGGATCTGCTGTCGTCATCGCTCTGCAGGATCTTCCCTCCGGCTCTGAGTATTAATAATTACAAGCAGGTGGAATTACTTATTGAGAAGTTGCATCAAGGACACAGAATGAAAATACGTCACCTCACATTACTTCTCAGGTTGCAAACAAAACACAGATAGAGCCAGACTTAGCGTTCGGCCTGTCTCGAAACGAAGAGAATTGAATGATAAAAATTTAAAATGGAGTTGTGAGGTAGCCAAATGTGAATGTGTGGTAACAGATGTGTGGTCGGCTGATGGACTCAGACACAAAACCACACACATAACAAAGCAACAGACAGTCTTAATGTTCCCACAGTTATCACGGAGGTGAGGCTTTTCATTAACCCCGGTCTTGTAAGGAGGAGGAGGCGAGTAATCGTAGTTTTGCCAGCTCCTCTTTCCTCTTTGGGGAGAAATGTGACATAGGGGCAGAAATTTTTAATGAAGCCGGGTGACGCACGGCAGCACAGCAGGCTCTGTGGAGCTGCGTAATGACAGACTAAAGAGATGATGTTAGGACTTTTTAAAAAAATGAATGAATATGAGTATGAAAACGAGATATTAGCTTCAGTGATATGATGTATTGATATTAAACTATTTTATGAAGCCACATTTTATACTTTAACACTATCTAAACTATATAATCCAATTAAAACCTATTAAATATAGAGCCACCTCTAAATTTATTTATATTTCAGTGTTGATAAAGCTATTAAATATCCTCTGTAGTATTTCCATATTATACTAAAACCCACAGAGACATACTCATGTTGCTTGTTTTGTCTAAACAACTCAGCAAAACACTGAAATATTGACATTAATGTGACAGAAGATAAAGAAAACCAGCAAATATCAACATCCCAGAGGCTGACGAAGCTACTTTCTACTAAGCTACTGCTTTGAAAATTAAATAAAAATAATAAATAATAACGTTTGAATATGTTTTTGTGCTTTATCATTGGTTGACCTTGCAGCTGTTTATGCCGCAGCAGCTGTAGAGGAGACCAGGTAGTGTAAGAGCTGCAAACAAAACACAAAAACAAGATAAAAACAGTGAAATGGGTTGTCTGTTCAGGTAAGAAAAGGGTCTGCCAGGAGAATCCGGGTCAGGTCACTGAAGACCGGAGACGGAGGTTTGCTGCTGTCGAGTTTCCCCCAAACCCTTTTTTCTTTTCTCCCTGTGTTCAAATCCACTCTCTGAACAATAGAGCAGGCTCTTATTTTATCCTTTTTATTTTACAAAACAACACAAAGTGGCACAAAAGGCAGAAATACTCTCACTGTTTGTATTAAACCACTATTAATCATCAGCCATGTGTTTAAACACTGTATATTTTAGTTAAATATATCTGTATTCCTCTTTATTTATTCAATCGCTTCCCTGTTTATTTGTTTGATTTCAATTTGTTGGTGTCAGAGTCTTAATATTAATTAACACCTCTTTTTTTTGGCTTTGTCTTCTGAGTTTAAATTGCCAGTGAGATTATTTCTGCCTCCGCAGCAGCTCTGAGAAAAATTCTTTGACTGAAGATTGAATTAGTTTGAAGTGTGGCAGTGTTTGTGGGTGGGAGGCCAGCACGGGATCACGTCTCTGTGATGTCTGCAGTGACGAGGATCACATTAAAAGAGACTGAAAACCTGTGAAAGAACAATGAAACTCTTGGTGTTCTCAGAGCTCCGTACATTGGCACAAAGAGGCACTGTGAATGTAAATACATGTAAATGCATGTGAGCACACATGGATCGCTCATCGCACACTTGACTTTTGTAAAAACAGGCACATATAGTGTTTTTTTTTTTTTTTATTCGACTTTTTTTTAGGTTCAAGTTTTAAGCGAGAAGCTGGACTTCAGTCATGTTCAGTCAAAGTGCGGCTCCAAGGATAATCTGAAGCACACGCCCAAAGGAGGCAATGTATGTACGCCTTTCTCTTTTCTCCCTCTCTCTCTCTCTTCTTTTTTCTCTTTTCTCTTTTCAGCGGGGGCTGCTGTGGCGTCCTCTCATGCTACTTTTATATGTTCATCTGTCTGCCCGTCTGTTTATTTCCAATGTGCAGTACCCTCCTGTTACTTCTGTGTCAACCAGGAAGTAAAGGTTCCTCCTGATAAGTGCTACTTGTTGTTTTTACTCCGTGCCATCCATTTATTTATTGTCCTCAGCACTTGTACAAATAGTGGATGCTGCACTTGGGAATTAAACTCTCTGTAAAATGCCCCCGGCTGCCGTGACAGCTCTGTTCAAAACAGGGCCACGCTCAAAACTGGATGGATTAAAATAAAAGTGCAGCTGCTGCTCTGATAAATGTCTTTATCTCATAAAAACTCCATCAAGAAGAGGCTTCGGTCAGTTCTCTTCGCTTTAGATCAGCTATGATTTAAATGCTCCAGCCCTGAAGTGAGCGCTGACAGATTGATATGTCATGGATTTAAAATTGGGACACTTTCACTGGATTATTTTGGGCAGGGAAAGCACTGAGGGGGGGGGGCAGCATTTTTAAGCTCCCTTTCTTCCTCCATCCAGTTTGAGAAGCCCTGACTGCTGTTTGTTTGTGTAAAAGAGAAAGAAAAAAGTCTCCCTGTCGTTCGCAGGTCATGATTCCGAGCGTCAAACTGGACTTTAGCCACGTTCAGGCTAAATGTGGCTCCCTGGACAAAATCCAGCACGCAGCAGGAGGAGGAAACGTGAGTGACTCTGCAGAAAAAGCACACACACTTAAAAAACTCTCTCTAAGATCTGTCACGCTCTTAAACCTTCTTATTCTGCCATGAATGTGCTGGTTATTTACAGCTGTGGAGTGTTTTTTTCTTTATCAGCTGTTGTCTGTGTCCCAAAATTCAATTTCCTGCCGAGATTTGCACAATAACACGACCTCCAGTATCTCTGCAGAATGTAAACAGTCGTTTCCGGCACGCTGCGTCTCTTTAACAGTGTTTGTACTCGCTCTAATTCATATCACCCATGGACAATAAAGTTTAATTGAAGCACCTGCTCCCTGTAGCGTCACGTGTTTCTCTGCATGTTTGATGTCTGCTCGCTCAGGTTAACCTCTCCAGGGAAACGGTGTCTCTGCTTCTCTTTTGTGCGGACGGACGTCGACTTAATCTGCCACCGTCCACGTTTCACTGCTGATTTATAACTTTTATAAACTCTCATTTTTATCACAACACATATCAAATCTCAAATTACTCTTCTGTAAAGCACATTGTACTTTATGATAATAATATAAAAATAATATATGTTTGCTTGTGCAGGTCCAGATCCAGAGCAAGAAGATCGACTTGAGCCACGTCACCTCCAAATGTGGCTCCATGTCCAACATCCGCCACAGACCAGGTGCTTTTTTTTCAGTCCTTTACCCTGATTTGTGTTTTCCATAATATATGTTTAAATTAATGGAGAATAAATTAGAAAAAAATCCAGTATTTATTAAAATATTTTTTCTTATAGTCTAATAGTTTTATATCTGACCTTGCAATGAAACCTATGATAACTCCAGTTCAAAGATAATGTGGATAAACAGCTCATGTATTTTAGTTAAGCTTATTTTACACTCAATCAGCAGCATAACAACAAAAGTTACATACTGGACCACCAAATTAAACTACTAAATTAAAATACTTTGGTTTGACACGATGAAATATAAATGTTACAAAGGTTCAGTGACATTTAGTTGTTTGATGGCCAAATGATTCTGAGAAAAGTTAAAAAACTGTAAAAAACACGACAAGTTTTATGTGAGTGTGCGTACATTTGTCTTGATGAAAAGAGGGAAATCTTTATGAATATTTGTATGATGATGCCAGCAGCGCCACATGAAGCTGTAACGACCAGAGTCAGGATGTTGAACAGACGTGTGAGAGACTCTTTCCTCACACAGTTTATCTCAGGCGAAGCTCTGGCTGCAGGCGAGTGATGCCCCGCGGCTTTGACGCTTTTCTTCTCCTCTGTCTGTGCCGTTCCCAGGGGGAGGCAACGTTCGCATTGAGAATGTGAAGCTGGACTTTAAAGACAAGGCCCAGGCCAAGGTCGGCTCCCTGGGCAACACCAGCCACATGCCTGGAGGGGGGAACGTTATGGTAAAAAATACACTCAAATTCAGCATCTCCTGCACGCGAAGGAGAAAACGCCGCTGACTTAACGTGTCTCTGCCTCCAGATCGAGAGCCACAAGCTGACCTTCCGGGAAACGGCCAAGGCTCGGGTGGATCACGGCGCCGAAATCATCGTCACCCACTCCCCCGGGGTGGAGACGGGGGGCACCTCCCCTCGCCTGTCCTCCGCCGGCAGCATCAACCTGCTGGAGTCGCCGCAGCTCTCCACGCTGGCCCAGGACGTCACCGCCGCCCTGGCCAAGCAGGGTTTATGAGCGGGCCGCCTTTCGCTCCTCATGAAATCCACACCGCCGCCCCCTCCTCCTCTTTCTCCTCCCATCATTCAGTGTTCTCCCAAGGTTCTTCACAGCAACATGACACCCACACAAAAAAAAAAATCACACACACAAAAAAAAAATCTTGTGAGCCCACAGTTGTAGTTGATTGACTGTCTCGTCCGTCAACGACCCTTCCAGCTTCTTCCAGCAGGATTTTAAAGAACTGAATTCTCCTAATTATTCTTCACTCACTCTTTTATTTGGTTTTCATTCATTTTCTCTCAAACGCAGACTTTTTTTTTGTTGTAGGTCGGCTGAACGCTGCAGTTTGAGTGGATGTGTTTGTCCAAAAGGGCAGTGACGGTTTTATGATTGTGCAGCTATTTTATTTTTTAGCGGGAAAAAAAGAAGAATCATATTCCACCTGTTTAAGTCGAACTCATGCATAATGTCCATTCAGAATTTCTATGGTACTGAATGCAAGATATAACTGCTAGAAACTAGATGCTAGTCTGTGTGAGAGACTTCCAGAAACACGGCGCTGCAGAGGAATGGCCGATGACGAGCATGTCTGCTAAAATGTGACTTTTTAAAGTCAGACCACATGATTTTTATTTTGTTGGTCGGTTGGTTGGTTTTAATTTCCCGATACGTGCTGAATCGTTGGACTGAACTGTGTTTCTCTCGTTGTGTTTCCTTTTTATAAATGTCGCCGTAGTGGAAGTTGTTACAGTTTTGTACGTTCCCTGTGGCTGCACTGGCTTATTAGCACTTAAACGTGGATAACCATTGCAGCTTTGTCGAGTCGAGCGCAAAAAAAAAAAAAAAAAAAGGCTAGCTTTCCAATAGATTTTTACTTTTTCTTTTTTTTCTTTTCCTGCAAACCAACGGGCTGCTCTTTGTTTGGTTCCACGTTGTGATTTTATTAGGCTACACAACAACAACGCTGTTATGCTGGCATGGCAAATAAATAAAGTAGATCTTTTCGGAGCAATCTTTAACTTTTCCGGTGTGAGTGTAAATGGCCAGGGTGCTTTAGGTCAGACCCCTCGAAACCTCCTCCGCCTCCTCGTGCTCCCGTTCCTCCTGGCTCGTGTGAAAAGTGGAAAGTGTGAAGCTTTATATGAAAACATTCCAGTGAAAGAGCAGCTACCCCCCCTCCCTCCCAGAGTTTTGTGCGACCGACTTCGAGTGACTTCACAGGAAGTGGAAGCGGAGATGAAGAAGGACCCTCAACTTTCAGCTGTTAGAGTTCATTTAAAAGAAGAAGAAGAAAAAACAAAGCATATTCTCTGCTCACCTCTCCTCCTCCTTTCTCTCCCTCCCTCCCTGATGTCAGTTACCCCTCCAGTGTTTTTCTGTGTTTCCTACCCCCCCTTTCCTCCTCTTTGCCTGTGTAAGTGTATTTAAAAAAAGACCATGTAGATGTGTGCACACTTTCCAGTGTTTGAGACGTACTGATGACAAATGCTCCTACAGGATGATGACAACAGAAATAAAGAAAATAAAAAGTGGTTCGCTCGTGTCTCTTGTGTGAATCTTTTATCGATTGTAGAGGAAAAACTAATATGTCTGTATTAATGGTGAGTGTGTAAATTGTTAAATCTGTGCTAAAAATAAACCGGGTCTCTCACTTGTGTGCTCTTTCTGCTAAATTGTGCCCTCGTTTTGCTAAATTGTGCTCACGTTTGACTAAATCCTGCACTCGTTTTACTAAATTATGCCCATTTTACAAGCTCATCTTACTAAATTGTGCTCACATTTTATGAAATTGTGAGCTCGTTTTGTTAAATCGGGTGCTGTGTGGTCGTTTTACTGAACTGTGCTCACATTTTACAAAGTCATCAGCTCATTTACCTCATTTGGTAAAACGTGTGGAGCCATGCTTTTATTGTCTAATGCTGCAAGTGTTTGAAGCACATATTTTACCAAATGAGCTCACATAATCAGTAAAACAAGCACACAAATGTATATAATGTGAGCGTTTTACAGATTAAACAAACCACATTCTGCAGGTTTATGAAGCAGCTTTGGAGGAAGAGGTGAGCTGATTTAGTCACTTTTAGACAGAGCGAGCTGCTTCTTCCTGTTCCCAGCTTCAGATTTCACAAACAGACGTGACAGGAGATTTGTTTTTCTCCTTTAACTTTCTTGTCTAAGTCTAAGCAACTGTATGTCACCTCACAATCTTTTATAAAGGCACTCAAAATGAGTGTGTTGTCTTAAATACTGATACATTACTCCTATTATATTGTATTTTTAGAGTGAAATGGGTCGTTTTCTATATTGAATATATAGAGATTTGTTAGATATGCTTGTGTTTGTGGCTGAAGGTGCCAGAGAATCTGCAGTTGCATTATGGGAAATGTAGGAGAAAGAAGTTGTTGCAGTTTTACTCATGCAAGGGACCAAAAAATGAGAATATTTTGGTCTCTGCAGCTTTAAACTTCTTATTTATGTCCTGTGAGACATTGAGACACTGCAGTGTCTCAGTCTACTCCATCATATA
>JBAJHX010000011.1:9018318-9045603 GCA_037176925.1 Amniataba percoides | reverse complement strand
ACTAATTTTGAAACAGTTTTGTTCACTGACGAGTGCCGTGCAACCCTGGATGGTCCAGATGGATGGAGTGGTGGATGGTTGGTGGACAGCCACCATGTTCCAACAAGGCTGCGGCATCAGCAAGGAGGTGGCAGAGTCGTGTTTTGGGCTGGAATCATGGGGAGAGAGCTGGTCGGCCCCTTTAGGGTCCCTGAAGGTGTGAAAATGATCTCTGCAAAGTATGTGGAGTTTCTGACAAAAAAGCTTTTGATTTCAGTAAATATGATCTTCTAATTCTTCTGATTTAATAAATGACAATTTTCAGTTCTTGACAACAATAAAATGTTTTTGAAAGTCTGTTGTGTTTTAATTTGGAGCAGTGCATTTTCAGTTTTTATTTAAAAAAAAAAAAACTTATCATTGGGAGGTTTGTTCAATAACATTTGAATTGTACTCAAACGGCTGGTAACTTGGAAATTATGATGACTGTCATTTATATTGACACTCAATCAGAGAAAAATATCATTTGCATAATAATTTGGAATGCGGTGTACAGTGCAGAATAATACAACATAATAATGATCCCACATAGTTCATTATCCAGTTTGCTTTATGGTCATTTTTTTTCTCCATTTTCTCCACTTCTCTTTGGACAAAATGAGCTATTTGAAGATGTTGGGTTCTAGGATCTTGTGATTTATCAACAGTTCTCACCTTCCCTCTTGTATCTCAGGCCGTCTTGCGGGCTCTTTATGCCGTCCTCAGCCACGACATCAGCTCCAGGATCTGCGACGTGGCCCTCAACATCATCGACTGCCTGCTGCAGCTGGGCGTGGTGCCCGGCATGGGCAAGAAGCTCTCCAAGCCCGACAACAAGGAGAACCAGGAGGCGCGAGCCAAGGACCCGGCTGGTCAGGGTCTCGGGGCAGGCGCCCAGGGAGGCGGCGCGGTCCCTGGGGCGGGAGCGGGCGGAGGGGGAGATGGCGGTGGAGGTGGAGGAGGTGGAAGTGGAGGAGGGAGCGGGCAGGGAAGCAAGGATGATGTGAAGAATAACAAGGATAATGATAAAAAGGTGCGTCCGTATTGTGTGTGGTTTTTTTTTAATGAGTGGTTATAAGCATCTAAATATAATCTCCATAAAACATCTTTGTGCTCCTGTTTTTGTCCTTCCCCATGAACAGGAAGAGGGCTCTGGCTTCAGCACCCACCGCCTGGCTTTGACCATGCTGATAAAGATAGTCAAGTCGCTGGGCTGCGCCTACGGCTGTGGCGAGGGACACCGCGGACTGTCTGGAGATCGCCTCAGGATGCAGGTCAGACTCTCCTTGCTACCTTAAGCGACCCTCCTCAGTGTATGTGTGCAGCCTCCACAAATCAACGCAGTTTGCGGTGCCTGACTTGTAGTCTTATTCTATTAATTATTAACTGTATTGCTCCTTCAGCATCATAAAAGTTTCATGGAAATGAAATGAATCCCTCCAGGGGGCTGGGCCGCGCTTCTAACTTTAGTGAGAAACAGCCACGGGTCTATTTTAATGTTCATCAATATTTTTTATTATAAGGTTAACTGGTATGAGAGAAATAAAATGTGTGGCAGCTGATATCTTTTATGAGAATCAATAAAAAGTGACGATCCTGCAAAAAAAAAAACCCTTGGAACAAACCGGCCCAGCTGAAAAAATTGCTATATGTAAATATTTAATGATGCACAGTGACTTTTTTTTAATAAATTAAATTTATTTCCTCCCAGGCCCAGAACTGCCTGACCAGCCTTTACAAGCTGGACAAGCTGCAGTTCCGGCAGACGATGCGCGAGTATGTCAACAAAGACTCTCTCAATAACATTGTGGACTTCCTTCATGCACTGCTGGGCTTCTGCATGGAGCCCATTACTGACAGTAAGTGTGTGTGTGTGAGTGTGTGTGGTCACGACACACAAAATATGCACACAAAGCGACAGCAAACGCACAGATATCAGACAGATGCTGGTTTTGAACGCTAGTACGAACACTCAGAGCTGGAACTGAAGATGAATGATTTTGATAAATTTCTTTCTTGGATTAGGTGATAAATAGTCCTACATAATGTCAAAAAAAGGTGAACAGGACTTTTGTATTTGGCACAGTGGTGCTTTGAGGCGTGCTCACATGTTTAACAGGTATGACGTAAGCATGTTCATCATCATGGTTGAGTCTGTGCGTCAGCATGCTAACATCTGCTATTTACTGCATTGCTTTACTCATAACAGAATACCTGCAAAACATCTCCATCACCTCCAGCTGTACTTTGTGCTAATTATAATTAGCAGATGTCGGCATGCTGAGAAGAAACAGTATGAAACGATGAGCGTCCTAACATGATACCTGCATAACATCAGTACTGTTCATACTATTTAAAATGCACTTGCTGCTTCTTTGCACTTCTGATTAGATGCTAAACTGCATTTCGTTACTCTGTTTATACATGTGTAATGACAATAAAGTTGAATCTAATCTAATCTAATCTAATGTTAGTACAGCAGACTTTTGTGCTTAACTTGTGTTTAACAGGTCAAATTAAAATATATACTAAAAGTTATGACACGAATGTCTGCATGTAATTTCAGATTATGTTCAGTCATTGTCAATGTCATGGTAAATATTATCAGTGATGTACAGTATCACATCTGAGAAGCTTGAATTAGAGACTGCCTGTATTTTAACACCAACAAGAGGATTTAGGTCATTTGCTTACATTTAGTTTTGCCTTTAAAAAATGTCTGCCACGCCAATGTTCGGCATCTTTTTTTTCAACACAACATAACTTATATGATCTTATTATTCTTTCACAATTAAACTGTCATGTTTATTGTATATTTATAATCTATTTCACACTCAAAGGTCTAATGTGGGTGCTGCATTACATTATTAGTAGTATAAACTAAAGCTTTTTCACAATAAATCACTTTCTAGTGTGGTTGACAAAGCTGAATTGCACTACCACTGTCTCACCCCGCACTTCGACTTTGCATTCCAGCGCTATCTCTGTTGATATATCTGTTTTTTCCCTTCCTCCTTCCACTCGTCTCTGCTTGTCTGCGTCCCTTTTTGTCGTCCTCCTCCTCCTGCCTCCATCCTCCTTCTTTTCCC
This sequence comes from Amniataba percoides, assembly GCA_037176925.1. NCBI lineage: Eukaryota > Metazoa > Chordata > Actinopteri > Centrarchiformes > Terapontidae > Amniataba > Amniataba percoides. The sequence goes on along the minus strand of JBAJHX010000011.1, from coordinate 9,042,496 downwards.
TCATCCACCTCAATGAGCTGAATCCTTCCTACCTTCCTTACTCACTCATCCATTCTGTACACTTGCCAATCCGAAGCTTTGCCCATTACATCTCTGCTCAATCAGTGGCTTTATTGCTGAGCATTGAGACACATTGTACATGCCAATTCAGTTTTGAGATTAGTATTTTGTACAGCTACGATCATCAGAATCACATCATATAAAATACTGTGCAGTTGGCAAGTTACTGAACCGATGAGTGTTTTAATTCTGAAAGTGAACAGGGCACCCTGTTTAGTTTTTTGGGCGTGTGTGTGTATTATTTTTTTCTAATCTGTGTATGTGTGTGTGTGTGTGCGCGCATGTCCCGAGTTCACCTCCTCGTCGGAGGTGGGGTGCCACGTCCTTTCTGACACCGCATACATGTCTGTGCTGGCCTGATGTCAATCAACTTGTGCCCCGCCTCTTTTCTCTTGCAGAGTACGGCAGTGCAGGTGAGAGGTCCAGGAGGGCGAAAAAAAGAAACATCGGTAGATACACATGATCGAATATCAATAACAGTCAACAATATTAGCAGTAAGATGAATATACTCACCCGATCAGACCCTTCCCAAGGCACCGCTTCCATCGCTGCACCCCTCACTCGCTCCGAAAGTGACAAAACTCGCCTGCAACTCCAAAAATTCATTAAATCTGGTGTTCATAGAGCTTCTATTCTTTGCATAGACAGTAAGTTTAATCTAGCTGGACCAAGAGGATAAGCCCCCCCACTGTATGTTGTTATAGCAGGCCTTAGTCACTTGCATGTATTCCTTATCCCCTACCCAGATTTCTTTTCAGTTTGCTTCTCCCCCATATGCTTTATGACCCCCTTTCCTTTGCCCTTCGTCCCCTCCCTTTCCCTCCCTGTTGTACTGGCTCACTGTTTTTTTTTTTTTTCTGATGCTCAAGCTGGTCAGCCGTCAGTAATGCTCTCCCCTCGTGTGATCCGTGGTCTCTCCCGCCTCCCTGTTGCTTCCAGACAAGGCGGGCTTCGGGAACAACTTCACCACGGGGGACAACAAGTCGGTGGCCCAGAACATGGAGGCGGTGGTGGTGGGATGCATGTTCAAGTCCCTCATCACCCGCTGCGCCTCCACCACACACGAGCTGCACAGCCCCGAGAACCTGGTGAGTGGCGTCCGTCCATCTGCCTCTCGCTTTTCCTCTCCTTCAAACGATCGGCCTTCAAAACATCGCCCGTACTCCCGAGGAAAAGATTCTCGTATTTCTCTTCCCAGGATGTTGTAGCTGAATTATTAATGGCTCATTTCCCACTACATCCATCGCTGACGCCGCCTTTGTTAATGCCTCGTCATACACGATGAATCCTGGAAATGAGGACATTAACTTGAGCTCTTCTCAGTCTCTTTCCAGAGCAGATATTTTTATTTTAGTGGAAACTGGGCACCTTTTTAATGAGACCTGGAGCAGACAGCACAGTGTATATTTGTCCTCCAGCTGATGTTTTTAAAGTCCTTTTGCTTGGCAGTTCTTCTCACCTTTCACAGAGTAATAATAACTTTGCTTTCTTGTCTGAGTATGTTAGTGTCTCGTCAGAGACCTTAATCTTTGTATTTAAGGCCAAAGCAAGCTCCTTTGCACAGCATCCCACAAACACAGAGGCAAAAAACAGCACGAGAACGATATGTAAGACACACTGAAGAGGAGAATAACTGAAGAATATGCAGAAAATAATAGATTGTTTAATCTTAACAACTGATATATGAAACTCTTTATTTAGGTGTGTCTGTCAATCCTAAGTTAGTGTAAAAATGAAAAAAATGCCTGTTTTCCTGTAAATGATATTGTTTTTCAGTCTAACTCATTAAATCAGTCCTCTAAGAGGTACCGCGGCCACTCTGCGGTGCCTCGAAAGCCTTGAGGCTGGCGTGACTGGTGCACGTTGGCGGAAGATGACACACTTTTCAAGGCAGGCTTTCGTTATGGCACAGAATCAGAGGCCACCCACTCACAAGCTGGACCCGGTGCCTCCAACAAACTCCGCTCACACTCACTTACATCACCTCCTTATGCACTGATGCAGACGCACACACGCTGTCCGATTAACTGCAAAGCCTCATTCTCCACTTTTCTTAGTCTTTTTCACATTTTCTCATTAAAAGCATCAGTGTCCTTTCTGCCTTCCTCACTTTTTTTGCCACTCTCTTCCTCCTCAGGGTCTGTACTGTGACATCCGCCAGCTGGTGCAGTTCATCAAGGAGGCGCATGGAAACGTCTTCCGCAGGGTGGCGTTGAGCGCGCTCCTGGACAGCGCCGAGAAGGTCACCACCACCAAGAAACCCGAAGACAAGGAGGAGACCAAGCAGCCCGGACCCAGGAGGTACTGGCCGGTCGGTGGCCAGAAATGGTCTGAATGACACCGCCTTCAATCACAAACGAGTCAAAGATTAAAAAACATATTGCCTGGAAACAATCGTACGTCCATTAAAATCTAAGCGCCCCCAACAATGACAGTGATTGGTTGTGCGCTTTCTCCTTTTCTGACAAATCAGAGCTGAGCTTCTCATCACGGCTGGCTGTTTTTATTTCTTTTACGTTTATTTCTGTCCTGTCTGCATCTGTTTTTCTCGCTTGAGTGACTGATTCAATGTTTTTTTGTTTTTTCAAAATGACATGCCTGTAACAGACTAGACAGGCCTACAGGAGGCACCTCCACTATTTCTGCCTCATCACATGACCAGACTAGAAAAAGAAATACCTTGACTATTTTATCTATAAGTTGCAATACAGTTTAGTTTTTAAGTTATAAGGTCACATGATTCATAGCTGTGAAATGGAGCAGAAACAAACCTGCCTGTAAACATAATGTTACAGTTCAACCAGTTAATCTGTGAAATGGGACCAAACATGACTTTAAGATTCAGTTTGTGCATGTTGGCCCCTGACTGAAGCTTCATGTGTTAACATTGCATGTTCAGCCCAGGTTTCCTCCTAGAAAGACGTGCATGTAATGTTAGAGAGACTGCGTACACAGAAATATTCTGTGTTGGTTCAGTTTTCAACATCTAAAGCGTCACTCTTATAGTTCTCATCAGAGCAAAATCATCCTTCAGGTTTTAAAAGGAGAATCAGGTGGCCTGAGCGCTCTGTCTGTCTGTGTGTGTCGGGGTGTGTGTGTGTGCGCGCAGGTCAGAGGCGGGTGTGTCCGGGGAGAAGGGTCAGGTGTCCAGTGCTGCAGATGAGTGTCGCAGCTACATCTCCAGCAGACCCCCCCAGACACCCGAACAGTGAGTGTCCACCTCACAGCATCTCCATATAGCACCATCTATGTCGAGCCCAGCTGCCGTTTTATCTGCCCAAAATGGGAAAACTTTTTTTCCTCTGCCCCTCTGATAGAGAACCGGTCACATGCTAAACATGAAAGCTGAAGTGAAAGTTGTGTTTTGTGTCCCTCTCTGCACCCCTAGTGATGAGCAGATCCCCGGTGCTCTCTTGGGCAGAAAGGACTTCTGGAGGAAGATGTTCAAGTCACAGAGCGCCGCCAGCGACACCAGCAGCCAGTCGGAGCAGGACACCTCCGAGTGCACCACCGCCCACTCGGGCACCACCACCGACCGGCGCTCCCGCTCCAGGTCCCGTCGCATCTCACTGCGCAAGAAGCTGAAGCTGCCAATAGGTAAGAGAGGGTTGCACCTCCAAAACAACATTTAATAACCTTTAACTGTTCTTTTTTAGAGGCAGAACTAAAAAAAAAAAATCAGGTAATTGGTGTCACTGAAATATGTCAGCCAATAAAACAGATATCTGCATATGATTTTTTGAAGTCTGAATCCTTAGTTAGCTTAAGATGTAACAAGAGTGTATAAAAAAGAGCAGTTAGAATAAAAAATGAGGAGAGAAAATTCATTTTTACCTTGTAAAGGCAGAAGAGACCAGGATTATGGAAAAAATACAGAGCTCCTGAATGGTCAAAATGTTGATAATTGCATGAGGTAAAATCAAAATAAATTTGCACTTACATTTTTTTTAAAGCTGTGATTTGTGTGTTTTATTTTACCTTGCAGCATTTTCATTTAAACAAGTTTTTTTGCACCTAACAAGTGATACAAAAAGTTCAATCTAAAACTTTTTGTCCCTGATATCACTTTGTAATGTACATGCACAATTTGTATTTCCATGTCCATACCTCATGTGCTGTCCCAGCTGTGGCCGTGAAATTCACTCTAACATGATGTTTCATGTCTAACATTGGAACACTGCCTGTCTGCCACGAGGCCGAGTCACTTCTTCATCTCTTCGGTCTGTTTTGTGCTCCTTTCTTTGTGCCTCAGCATGCCGTGGGACTGTTCGCCTACCACTCACTCTCTCTGTCTTACGTATGTGGATGTGGAGCCATCTTCATACAGTATTTGTGTCACGTGTGTTTTTGTGTTGGTCATCTCTCCCCGTGTGCACGCTGGTCCAGGCCTTGCTCAGGTTGTGTTTGCAAATGTTGGATGGATGGAAGGTGCCGCAGAAAGCCACAGGCTTTTCCCTCTGCCACACACTGGCCCTGCAAAGACAGTTATGATTTTCCCTCAGCTAGTATCAGCAATGGAATCCTTCTCATGTTAAACCAACATTTTATTTCTGTTGAGCCAGACGGCCTTAAAATGTATTTCACTGATTCTGCCGTTCCTGCTCTCTGCCTTTATAGAATGATGTAGTTTCCTCCATCCATCTGTGAGAACATACTGCGACAGTGTGTTTGCAATTGCAGCTCGGCCATGGCCTTTTGTTTCAGTCTTCATATGAAAAAAACAACAAGTTAGTTTTGTGAACCTCTGTGAATCTCCCTGAATGTCTGTGGCTGTGCAGTAACGACGAGGGAATGCTCTGCCCGTCTTTTCCAGACTTTATGTGTGTGTGTATGCATGTGTGTATACTCCTCTGTGCTGCTTTGTTGGATGTTCACGTTTTCTTTACTCACGTGTCTCCAGGCAACTGGCTGAAGCGTTCCTCTCTCTCCGGACTGACTGACGGCGTCGAGGACCTGCTGGACATCAGCTCAGTGGATCGGCTCTCCTTCATACGTCAGAGTTCAAAGGTCAGGGAGGGGTTGACGGCGATTATAACACTGGTCACTCACTGCCATAATGTGAAACAGCCCCCATCTCTATACAGCTCATGTTAGCTTTAATATGATTTAGGCTTTTATTTTGAAGGATGTAATAACAGGATATGAAACAATGAGTGTGCAGTTTAATGAATACATAAAAAATACACACAGTACACAGACCTTATTTTGGGTGTCTGGTCAAAAGTGAGTGCAAGAATGAGTTTTTTTGTTGAATTCACCATTTGATTTGGCCCATCTGTCTGAGCACATACATACATCCGAATATATTTTGAGCATATTTATTGGTGTGTCTTTACCTGTGTGCATTTATCTGTGTGTGTTTCTGTGTCTCAGGTGAAGTTCACCAGTGCAGTGAAGCTGTCAGAAGGGGGCGCAGCGGGGCCGGAGTACGGCAGGGACGAGGAGGAGAATTTCTTCAAGCGGCTCGGTAAATGGAGGTCTGGCAGGAGGAATCCATCCAAGCTTCACCACACAGAAGAGAAAGATGGTAGACCTCCCCCACCCTGGGGTGCCCCCTCGCCCACCCACGCCCCCCCATCGTCCTTTTGTCGAGCTCTCTCTCTCTCTTCCTGTCCCTGCCTCTGTTTGTCCGTGTGCTGTCGTGTCTTGTCTCGCCTCGCGGTCTGTTCTCTTCTGCCAGTTCTTCCATCCGCCATCCTCCATGTCAGCTCCGCCGGACAGCTGCCTGCCACTCTGTTAGCCTGAATGTCTCATTTTCAACCCATCGGTGTCTTCTCTCTGAAAACACACTGTAAGAATGATTGGTGTTATATTTTTGTCACAAAGTACAAAAAGTTCAAACAAACAAAGCAGTCGTGGCACTTTAAAGCACCTTTGAAACGTTTATCTGAGGAAACAACAAAAACATCCTTTTACAAATTGATAAGTTTTATTCATAAACATGATGTTTTTAAGCCAAATGACATGGGAAATTAAGGAAAATGAAATGTGCCATTACACCTGTAATTGACACTGGTGGCCACAGTGGCTACTGTTAATAATAAATCACTGACAGTTACGCAAGTACCATAACAGAGGAAATATTGGAACATTAAACATTAAAATAAGAACACATTTACCTCTATGGTGTGTGAATTCAACACAAACCACATCCGAGGCTGCATTACCAACCAGGCATATAAACTGAAATAGAAACAGGCTTTAACATCTACTTCTAGCTACTGTTATGTTTACTGCTTTTTCTCATCTAAACTATAACTAAACTACTTTGGGAGACATGGGAGTCAGATGCGGGCCTTAAAGTCATATTTTGCCCAGTCTGTCCCTGCATTTCCAAGACAAGTGCCATCACTGCAGTGTTTCTCAGTGATTTTTGGACACCTTTCTATTAATAAATTGTCCAAAGATATAGCAAATGCATGTGTTAATTTTAACATGCAAAGAAGACATTGTGTGAGATGTGTTGAAAATTCTACCTCTTCATCGGGACTGGACTCGGGTCACAAATTGGCTCAAGGTTGTGTGTTGTTTTGTTTCTCTTTTTTTTAACAACCATAAGTTGTTTGCATTTATCAAAATCAATCATCCTTTCCAAGAGCAGATTTTGGCATTAAAACAAAAAAAGTAGAACACTCTTCTTCCTCTACATCCCCCTCTCTCTCTTCGACTGTGCACGCCCTGCTTTCTTCCCCCTTCCTCCTCCTTTCACTTCACGGTGGAGGGAGAGGAAAGGAGGTGTGTGGGAATAAGTCAAACCTACAAAACCATCTTTCTACCGTGGAGCGCATCTCTGTGCTGTGTCAAGCATGACGCTGTCTCTCTGTCTCTTCTGTGGTGATGTCTGGTGGTATTTTCCAATGCCTGAGTCTCAGTGGAGTGATTTTATAAAAAACAAAAGATAGCTTTCTTCTGGGTTACGGCTGCGGTTACACTTGTCATTTCAATATGATTTATTAGACTTCATTATAAAAAAAGACATTGCTCAATAGACCTGAAAGTGGCCTTAATTTGCTTTCACTGCTTTCTTTGCAATTATTTTTGTGTCTCTATGATCATAAAATAAATTGAAAGTGCAAGTGAAACCACAGCAATGGCTGTGTGTCCATCTTTCACAGCTTCATTTGTTGGTGGCTTTTGTCAAATGTCCTGGATGGTGATGTTGCCTCATGCAATGTCTACATGTCAAACTCAGCGCAGTCTTTACTTTGCACACAATTATAACCAAACACACCTGTTTTTAAAAAAGATCCCTTCGCTTGTCCTGCTATACACTCCTCCTCTTTTCTCTCCTCTTCTCCTTCTTCCTTTTTGTTCTTTGTTCCTCTGCAGGACCTCACGGTTTTCAGGAGCGTCTAGCAGCCAGTCAGGAGGCCATGAAAAACAAGAATGTGGTGAATTTGGGTGCCATCCGCCAGGGCATGAAGCGTTTCCAGTTCCTCCTGAACTGCTGTGAGCCGGGAACCATCCCCGACGCGTCCATACTCGCCGCTGCTCTGGACCTGGTATGATGCACTCATCCATTCATTTTACATCAACGTAAACACGTCACTTTGGGCTGTCTCACATCCTCAAAAGTTGCTACTTCATGCAACAACTGGCACTAAAAAATCTATATCCACCGTCTGATTCTTCCAGGAAGCTCCGGTCGTGGCCCGGGCCTCCCTCTTCCTGGAGTGTGCCCGATTTGTTCACCGCTGTAACCGTGGCAACTGGCCCGAGTGGATGAAAGGCCACCACGTCAATATCACCAAGAGAGGTCTGTCCAGGGGCCGATCCCCGATTGTGGGCAACAAAAGAAACCAGAAGCTTCAGTGGAACGCTGCCAAACATTTCTGCCAGTGGGGAGATGTGAGTTAAAGATTTTTCAAACTCACCTGGTTGATGATTCAGTTACAATATCAGGGGTGAGACTGTGTTTCTGTGTGTGTTATATCCACTCAGGCAATCGGCACGAGGCTCAGCGAGCTCTGCCACTCCGACAGCGAGAGCCCTGCAAACATCCTGGGTTACATTTTTGACGAGGAGACCAAACGGAGGATGAGAAAAGAAGACGAGGAGGAGGATTATTTAGATGACAGTGAGTTGGGAAAGAGTGTTTAATGCCTTCAAAACACATCTGGGTTGGATGTGGCTTAGTAAATGTGTTGTTATTGGATTTAAAAAAAGAAAAATCTCCATGACCAGTAAAACAAAACATGTTTATCTTATATATATTTAACACGTTGACAACATCTTTTTGTTTAATCTTTCCCCCAAAGACACAGTCAACCCAACAAAATGTGGCTGCCCATTTGCTCTGAAGATGGCTGCCTGCCAGCTCTTGTTGGAAATCACCACTTTCCTGCGAGAGACCTTTCCCTGCTTACCACGGCCGCGCACTGAACCTCTCGTGGTCAGTAATCAAATCCTCTGTGCTAAAAAATAAATAAATGCATTCAGAGTGAAATGTAGATATTGTGTGAGGTCACTGTATTAAAATGTGGGATCAGATTTTCTGCAAACATGCAAAATTTGCTCATGTGTTGGCTGTAGGATCTGGACAGCTGCCGCCTGCGCCTGGACCCGGAGCTCGGCCGTCACCGCTACGAGAGGAAGATCAGCTTCGCGGGCATCCTTGACGACGAGGACGGACACGATTCGCTCAACAGCAGCAGCCACACATTAAAGTCTGACACCACCTGTGACGACAAGAAGACGCAGGAAACTCAAGGTGAGATCCGGCGTCAAACAGACGGGGCCGTTTGATTTCTTGCTTCCCCGTCTGCTTAATGTTATAAATAATTTAGATGATCTCTCCCCGCTTCCCTCCTCTCCAGCACCCATCCGTAAGATTCGTATCGGAGGCTCCAGGCTGCTTCAGATCAAAGGGGCTCGCAGTTTCCGCGTCAAGAAAGGTGGCTCCCTGTCCTCCATACGCCGGGCGGGGAGCCTCAAGAGCACCAAGCTGTCCCGGCAGGACTCTGAGTCCGAGAACGAAGAAGGGCTGCTTTCGCAAACACACAGCAGGGACACTGTCACAGACATTGGTATGACGTAAATTATTCTTCAGCTTCATTTGAAAATTCAATCATGTTTGAACCTTTGACAGGAAGTGCAAGCCACCTTTGAGTCTACATTTAAACACACCCTCCCTTATAAGAGATCACATGGCATATTTTAAACATTTTCAACTTCTTCTTTCCTCTTGCAGGCAGCCCCTTTAGCACCAGCGAGCCCAGCATTGAACCAGAGGGCCAGAGCTCGGGAGGAACGGAGGACAACTACCACCGCAACATGTCCTGGCTCCATGTGTGTCCCTTAATGTGTTTGATAGACTTTGTGTCTTTTCTGTCCTACATGCTGACCACCCCCTCCCCTCTTCTCTTCTCTCTCTCTCGGCACAGATCATGATCCTTTTGTGCAACCAGCAGAGTTTCATCTGCACCCACATCGACTTCTGCCACCCGCGCTGCTACCAGCACCACAGCCGCTCTTGCGCCCGCCTGGTGCGCGCCATCAAGCTCGTGTACGGTGAGACGGTGGACAGCCTGAGAGAGGACAGCGCCTCCTCCGGCAACATTGGGGCTCGTGCCAAGAAGAGCAAAGAGGTGAGTTTCAGCAAACTGATTTAAACTGATTGAAATTCAGTCCACTTTTTCACAGTGGTTTACGAAAGCCTCTGCTTCTTCAGTGTTCAGACAAATCTTGCCTGAGGACTCCGTCCATGAAGAGGAGACCGAATGACTCCAACACAGAAGGGAAGAAGGACACTGGCATGCTCAAGTACATCCGCAACCAAGTGAGGATGTTTCAGTTCAATTTAATACTCACATTAAATCTTCAAATATAGTTAGATTTTCTTCACGTGCCGTTTGTGCGTCTTCCAGGTGATGAGTTTGTCACCGGCTCCGCTGTCCCTGCTGATCAAGGCGGCTCCTATCTTGACGGATGACATGTACGGAGACGTCCAGCCTGCTGCCTGGGAGCTTCTGCTCAGCGTAGATGAACACATGGCAGCTGCCGCTGGTGAGTCGGCCAGCAGGCTGCACCCCCGTGATCTCTGGGGCTCCTCTGTGGGTTCGCTGTGACCTTAAGAAAGGTTACCTGACTTTGGGTTTCCGCCACTTTTTTTTTCTTTTTTTACCATCCTCCTCTCTGCCCTTTCCATCTGCCTCTTTCTCACGTCCTTTATCTTGCCCTCTCTCCTCATTCCTCCCCCCTCCTCCGCCCTCTCCGAATCCCCTCCAGCTGCCATGTTCCTGCTGTGTGCGGTAAAGGTTCCCGACGCGGTGACCGAAATGATGATGGCGGAGTTCCATCACCAGGAGGCCTGCCAGCGCATCAACTCCATCCTGAAGTTTTACACGCTGTGGCGCTTCCGTTACCAGGTGTGGCCTCGCATGGAGGAGGGAGCCCAGCAGATCTTCAAGGTACAGAAAAATAACACTCTTATTTCTAATCGTTTTATGTGACTTGAATACTTTTTTTTTCTAAATTGGTCTTCTGTTTCAGATCCCTCCACCCAGCATCAACTTCACTCTGCCATCTCCTATACTGGGCATGCCCTGTGTCCCCATATTCGACCCCCCCTGGGTGCCCCAGAACACGGGCAGCGTCCAGGATCCGATCAATGAAGACCAGTCTGTAAGTCTGAGCCCTCGTTCTCGTGGAGCACTGTAAAAAAAAAAAAAAACAGTGATGGTATTAATACATATGCACATGCTTTTCAGGTGCTTTTGATGGGCCGCTAATTAATTTTATGTGAATTAAACTAAAACACTGACTGACACAAACTGACCTCTGACAATGCTTCAGATAAAAAAAAATGTAGGGGTCTGTTCACTTTTATCAATTATCTATAGTCATATATGGCCATGTGAATGACTTTAATTCATTTGTCCATGTTTGGAGAGTCTGATTATCTGGGACACTGGTTCTAGTCAGATACACCTTGGTTAGTTTTAGCCCTACAAGCAGTGAGACTGATGGCAGTATCAGTAATTTTCTTTGCACAAAAACATCAATAGTAGGAACAGACATTTGCTATTTCCAAAAGATGAATTCTACTGGCTTTGGCAAGTCTGTGAGTTATGCTCTGCTACCACCATGTGGTTAACATTTGCAATTTCAGGCAACATGTCACCGCAACAGTCAGATGACTTTGTGTATTTGGCTTCTGACTTTACGCTGCATTTTAAGGTGAAGGATAACTCATAAAGTGCGATCAGACTAAATTAAAACAATTTACAGTGTTAGATAGAATTAGGGGTGGATGAGAAAGTGTTTTCTTTCATAATTTACGTGAACGGACCCTTTAAACCTCATGAACTGTAAAAGGCATGTCAGTTTTTAATAATAAATATTTGGATTGAGTCCTGCTTAACCCCACAGCGAAGCAAAAGCAAATACAATGCACATTGCTAAGTGTAATGTGGACGACTACACCAAGAAATCTGCTAATTTAAGACAAACACATGCAAGACATTTATAATGGTGATTTAAAGAGGTAAAACAGATTTCTTGGTGTTTCCTTTTTAATTTTTTGTCTTTTTTGTTTAAAAAGCATGATTATCAAAATATGTTGAATAGATTTTTTTGATGACGACCTGCGAGCACCTGTTCTATAATTTATCTATCGACTGTCTTTGTTTTTAGTACTCCACATTAATTCAGTCAGTCCATACCATAGTAAGTTGGTATTTCTGTCCGGATGTTTGTGCTGATGCATCTTGTTACCTCAGATCATTAATGACAGGAGGGAAAATCCCCATTTGGGAGCTGTAGGTTTTTCATCATGGGTCAGTCATTTCAGACAGTTTGCATCTTGATCAGTGATTCGCACCACACTCAAAAAGTCTCTTAGCACTTGCTCTGATTGCGAGAACCAAAAATAACAGCATGCATCGGACATTCAGACATTTTGTGCGTGTTGTGCCGTTTATGCATGGTCATCGGATGAGAATGACTTTGCTGTGTATGTTTTTCATATCATGCATTCAGGCTATTTGGATTTGTATGTGTACGAGCACTCGTGCGAATGCTGTGAGGCATTTACTGTACACAAGATACAGTAAATTCTCCAAATTCCAGTCGTAATACTTTATTTGTGTCACAATTTGTCATGATTGAAATCTTTCCTATTTAAGACTTCAACAGTGTTCTCCATGATGCTCCGGGTTGCATTAGAGCATGAGATCAATGTGCTGGAGGAGAGTTACTGTATTAATGTGTTGTCCGGTCATTTTACATTACAAAATGCTCCTCAGATGTAAGCCTAGACGAGCTGTGCACACACGCTCCTGAGAGACTTGAACTGTCAATTTTTGTATTAATTTGTGCATTCCTTTATTCTGAATTTCCTGTATGTCTGCACCTGCTGTTCCTCCTCTCTGCCGTTCGATCCACCCTCCACGCTCGCACTCTTTCCAGAAATCCTTCTCTGCGCGGGCGGTGTCGCGCTCCCACCAGCGGGCCGAGCACATCCTGAAGAACCTGCAGCAGGAGGAGGAGAAGCGGCGCTTGGGCCGCGAGGCCAGCATCATCACAGCCATCCCGGTGGCTCAGGAGGCCTGCTACGAGCCCACGTGCAGCCCCCCGCCTGAGCAGGAGGAAGAAGGTGGGGCTGTCGTGCTGCACAAGAATACATTACACACATACAAAAGGCTTTAGCAGGAATTGGGAGCTTGCTGACAGCATGTTGTTTTTCTCGTATCCACGCTCATCTTGTCGGACATTGATCTCGCCAGCAGAAGAAGTGGTGAACCTGGCATCACGCCGCCTGTCCGTCAGCCCTTCCTGCGCCTCCAGTAACTCCCACAGGAACTACTCTTTCCGCCGGGGCTCCGTGTGGTCTGTCCGCTCACTGGCCAGCGCTGAAGGTATGAAAATAAAGAACCTGAGTTATCGCACAACTTTCTGTGTTTCCTTGTTTTAGACTGAGCTTTTTTCCCCCTCGATGGCCGCTGACATGTTTTATGTCTGTTGTCAGATGAAGAGAACACAACAGAACACACTCCTACTCACCACATGTTACAGCCACCACAAGCTGTCTTCCCAGCATGCATCTGTGCTGCAGTCCTACCGATAGTGCACCTCATGGAGGATGGGGAGGTCAGAGAGGATGGCGTGGCTGGTAGGTGTCATTGTACAAAAAGATGTTTTCTTTCAATGTTGAGATAAAACAGAGCATTTGTACCCTGTAAAATATTTAATCATCACAGCATGAGACAGTATGTTTCCTTTAATGTTTCCACAGTGAGCGCTGTCGCCCAACAAATCCTGTGGAACTGCCTGATTGAAGATCCGGCCCTCGTTCTCCGACACTTCCTGGAAAAACTAACAGTGAGCAACAGACAGGTGGGTGAAGCACAAATGCAACACTGAATCTGATGAAGCAGAATCAAGAAACGTTATTGTTATTCCTCATTTTGTTCCTCCAGGATGAACTCATGTACATGCTGAGGAAGCTCCTGCTCAACATCGGAGATCTGCCGGCCCAGACCTCGCACATCCTCTTCAACTACCTGGTGACGCAGCATCTTTATTTCTTACACAGCACTGACAGCACTCTTTAAACTCTCAGCTTAACAGATCTCTCCCTCCACTCCCCTTCTTCCTAGGTGGGCCTGATCATGTATTTTGTGCGGACTCCGTGCGAGTGGGGAATGGACGCCATCTCGGCCACACTGACGTTTCTGTGGGAGGTGGTTGGCTACGTGGAGGGGCTCTTCTTCAAGGACCTCAAGCAGACCATGAAGAAGGAGCAGTGCGAGGTCAAACTGCTGGTTACTGCATCCATGCCAGGTGAACTGAAAAACTCTCTGCTTTTGATTAAGTTAAGATCCCATTTAGACTTTAAATCTCTTTAACAGTGGAAGCCTAGCTGTGAAAAGTTCAGGAATGCTAAATTCAATTCAATCACATCAATAACATGAAAATATTTCAATATTTCCTTGCCTGTTTTCGATGCAGGAACCAAAACGTTGGTGGTGCACGGGCAGAATGAATGTGACATCCCAACACAGCTTCCAGTCCACGAAGACACTCAGTTTGAAGCCCTACTCAAGGTAATGACACCAGATACCATACTCTGATTCTTTACTTGAGTAAAAATACCAGTACCACATTGGTGTAAAAATACCCCACTGCAGATAAAAGCTCTATTTCATATATTTGCATTTATATTCTTGAACTGCTCTCTGTTACTTTTGCTCTGTTTGAATATTATAATTTTAAATTATTTATATAAAACCATCTAAGAGGTTTAGAGGAGAAATCACAGGGTGGAAATTCACTGTTAATTTATTGTAACAATGCAATATTTCATGAGCTTATAAAAACATGACAAGACTGTGGAAAGTAACCAGTAAGTTTAAATGTAGTGGAGTAAATGGAAATATTATAATATAGATATAGATATAGATATATATAATATATATAATATAGATATTCAGGATCTTTTCTTTTGCACAAACAGGAGTGTCTGGAATTTTTCAACATTCCTGAGGCCAGATCAGCACACTACTTCCTCATGGACAAACGATGGAACCTCATCCATTACAGCAAGGTCGACACCTTTGGTTTTCTGCTTCGCAAAGTCTGGGAAACTTAAACCATGCTCTATCCTCAGATTAACTGAATGATTTAATGCCACTTTTTAAAACCACGCCTACAATGTTTCCGTCCACCTCTTCCAGACATACGTAAGAGACATCTACCCCTTCCGGAGATCAGTCTCTCCCCAGCTCAACCTGGTCCACATGCTGCCTGAGAAAGGGCAGGAGCTCATCCAGAAACAGGTGTGGAAGACTTAAGAAATACCACAGAGAAATAGAAAACACAGTGGTAATATGGTGGAAAACATGGATCCAACTATCTTTCTTCTTTCAGGTGTTTTCCCGAAAACTGGAAGAGGTCGGCCGCGTCCTCTTCCTCATCTCCCTCACACAGCACATGCCGGCTGTGCACAAGCAGTCCCACGTCTCCCTGCTGCAGGAAGATCTCCTCCGCCTGCCGTCCTTCCCGCGGACCGCCATCGACGCAGAGTTCTCGCTGTTCAACGAGCAACAAGGTGAGACTTAAATTAAAAATCAGTCTTGTTGAAATAATACTGAATGATGGGTTTTGAGGTTTGTTTTACAACCATCTCCTCCTCCTTCTCCACTCCGCTCTCCCAGGTAAGGAGCTGTTCGGTTTGGACACGCTCCACAAGGTGCTGTGGATCAAGCTGCTAGAGGAGATGTTTCTGGGCATGCCCAGCGAGTATCCGTGGGGTGACGAGATGATGCTTTTCCTCAATGTTTTCAACGGGGCCCTGCTGCTGCACCCTGAAGACAGCGCCCTCCTCAGGCAGTACACCGCCACAGCCATCAACACCGCCGTTCACTTCAACCACCTCTTCTCCCTGAGCGGGTACCAGTGGATCCTGCCGACCATGCTACAGGTACGAACACTCCCGCACATGATGGGGGTTGGGGACGACTTCACTTCACTCAGTTTGTCCTCTCTGCACTGTTATGACAGGTCTACGCCGACTATGAGAGCGACCCTTTGCTGAGGCAGGGCATCGAGTTCTGCTGCCGCCAGTTTTATATCCTCCACCGCAAGCCCTTCGTCCTGCAGCTGTTTGCCAGTGTGGCTCCTCTGCTGGAATTCACAGTAAGCACACACATCCACATATTCACATGAATTAGCAATGTTTTAGCATGTTTTTTATATGCCAGCGTGAGTGAATTTTTCCTGCCTTAATCTCCCGTCCCAGACCAGCACCAGTACCGGCCTGTCGAAAGGAGTGTCCGCCCAGTGTCTGTTCGACCTGCTGGTCTCTCTGGAGGGCGAGACCCACGACGCCCTGGATGCTCTGGAGCTGGTCAAGGCTGAGAAACCTCTCCGCTCTCTGGGTAAACCAATGCACATTCAGCGCCCAGTGTGTACTTGAGTTGCAGGAATAAAAACAAACCTCTTTTTTTTTTATTTTTTTGCATTGCAGATTTCTGTTATGGTAATGAGGACTTGACCTTTTCCATCAGCGAGGCCATCAAGCTGTGTGTCACTGTGGTTGCCTACGCCCCTGAATCCTTTAGGAGGTATGCCCCGAAATCGAGGAGGCATCCACAACTATCCTCCCCTTTTTTGTGTATATTTTTAACTATTCTCTCCCCTTTATCATACATCTCTCCAGCCTTCAGATGCTGATGGTGCTGGAGGCCGTGGTTCCCTGCCACCTCCAGAAGTTAAAGAGCAACACAGTCACGATGGAGTCGGCCTCGGCAGCCAGAGACGAGATTGCGGCCATTGCTGCCTTGGCCACGTCCCTGCAGGCCCTCCTCTACAGCTCAGAGGCCCTCACAAGGTCTGACTCTTGCAACCAAGAATGCAAAACGCTGTAGTAGCTAGATTTCAGATTGCTTACAATCCTGAATCCTGACGTCCACAGGCCCATGACAGCCCCCCAGATGTCCCGCTGCGATCAGGGCCATAAAGGAGGCACCGCAGCCAACCACGCCATGTCAGGAGGGGTCAATACCAGGTCAGCACTATAACCTAATCAGTTATAGGAGTGGATTCAACTCTTTGAATCAACGCCTGAGAGTTTGCATGCTCGTGTCTGTGCCCAGGGACAATCTCCACCTGCTAGAGGAGGGGCAGGGCATGCCGCGGGAAGAGCTGGACGAGCGCATCGCCAGGGAGGAGTTCCGCCGGCCGCGCGAGTCCCTGTTGAACATCTGCACCGAGTTCTACAAACACTGTGGGCCACGACTCAAGATCCTGCAGAACGTAGCCGGCGAGCCGCGGGTCACGGCCCTGGAGCTGCTGGATATCAAGTCCCACATGAGGTGATGAGATTTATTCAAGGTGGATTTCAAAGTTTGCAAGTTAATTGAAATCTCCTCCTACAAGTTGCTCAAACATTTTCTTTTATTTTTTCTTCCCAGTCAGCTAGGCATCGTCAAAAAGGCTATTTCTTGTCCAAATACCAGTTCATACACAGCCTGAAAGTCAGATAGAGACATTTGACTTCATCCTTATTTTCAAGTTGCGAGAGCCAAAATTGGATCTTAAAATGAAACAGTGCCAGAGGGATGATTTTTTTTTTTTCATTTGTCACATAATTTTGGTTGATTAAGTCAAATTTCTACTTTTGCCTAATCGATCAAGAGGTAAGATACAGATTTAGTTACCGACAACAGGAAATCAGCACATTTTTTTTACAGTAAATATGAAAACTGCCAAACCCCCAAAATGCTTGCTGTGTCCAGGAATAGTGACATTTCTCTTGGAGTCCATTAAAGCTGTAATGATTAGTTGATTGTCAGAAAGATATTATGCACCGATTTTAAACATTGTATGTCTTTCTTTATTTATTTTTGATTGGTTTGCTCGGCCTTTGTTATATTAAATATAATATATTATATAATATATATTATATTTGATTTTCGGATTGTTGTACAGACAAAATAAACTATTTGAAAAATTGGCTATTTTTAAATTTATTCAGATGCTTTATGGACCAAACAACAAATTGATGAGTCAAGAAAGTAAAAGTCATTTTCCCTGTGGGTGTCTCTCCCAGGCTGGCAGAAATCGCCCACGCCCTGCTGAAGCTAGCACCCTATGACACCCTGACCATGGAGAGCCGGGGGCTGCGGCGCTACATCATGGAGATGCTGCCCATCACCGACTGGTCGTCAGAGGCCGTCCGCCCCGCCCTCATCCTCATCCTCAAGAGGCTCGACCGCATGTTCAACAAAATCCACAAGATGCCTACGCTCAGGTGCGCTCGCCCACAGGCATTGTGCACCAGGTCTGTTGAATACGATCACACTTCTTTCTCCGTCTTCCTGTGAGTGTATCGTGCTGTGCCGGTGCCGTGGTGTGTACAGTAGATAGACGGCTTCTTGGCACTGTCCTCTGTAACGCTGCCTTCGTGGGTGCTGTACCGTAAGTGCTGCTGTGGTGTGTGTGTGTGAGGGTGTGTCTACTAACAATGGATCCCAACAGCGTTCCATTGAGCCAGTTTCCAGTCTTGCATCATGGACGATAACCTATTTTAATGTGTAGCATAACATAAAAATGAAATGAACACTTTATCTCCTTAAATTCAGATATTTAGATTATTCTAATTCATACTAAAGATCTTTTAATGTTTACTTTTAAAGATGTATAAAATGAAACTATTTTAGTAATAGTAATATTGACTTAAAATAATAATTAATTGTGCACTGGTCACCTGATCCCTTCAGTAAGGTCAGTTTCATCACCTATACCAATATAATAATATAATATAAAATCAGTAATATTAAGTTCATTGTACAACACATTTCATACATTAAATGTGACTGTAGTGTAAAATTACATAAAATACATTAATTTTAAACTATGGACATTTTAACTACTACAAGAAATTCAAATATACAAAACCGTCTCAGGTTTTAAGACGCTTCGTGGAGCTTTTTAAAACAATAATAAAACGCACAGCTACGGATCGCAGCAGAAAACCTGTGTCCTCCTCCATGACGCAAGACTGAGTGGCTCAGCGAGAACTCTGCTCTCAGGAGTGCTTTTCACTCCGGGATCTGTTTCTGCAGTGTTTCGCTGGCTGTGTTTGTGAGCTTCGCAATGCCTTATATTTACTGTCAGTTTGGCCTTTACCGCAGTCGTAAAGGTGACGGGTATATGGCGGGAGGTGTTAGTAGGGCAGTAAGCGTTTCACAGGTTTCACTCTCAGCACCCGATGGTTTCTTTGATTTGATAATGTTGACCTCATGCCACATTCAGGTCATTTAAAAAGAGGCCGATGATGGAAACAAGATGTGAAGGCTGATGTCTTGAATTTCACTCGACATGCTAAGAATGTGGTGTTTTTTTTCTTTTATTTACTCATTTATTTCTATTCATGACGACAGGCTTTTTATTTGGGCGATGTCATTCGTGTGCATGTTCTCCAGGCGACAGGTGGAGTGGGAGGCAGCCAGCAGCCTGATCGAAGGGATCTGTCTGACCCTGCAGCGACAGCCTATCATCTCTTTCCTGCCGCACCTTCGCTCTCTGATCAACGTCTGCGTCAACCTGGTACGGAAAAAAAACCCCCAGCAAGAATCCATCCTATTTCAGGTCTTTGAGCGTTTATTTGTGTGTCGTCAGGTGATGGGCGTGGTCGGTCCTTCCAGCGTGGCGGACGGGCTCCCTCTTCTCCACCTCAGCCCCTACCTGTCCCCCCCGCTGCCCTTCAGCACAGCGGTGGTCCGGCTGGTCGCCCTGCAGATCCAGGTAGGTTGCGGCTTAACTCACCTCACCGGATGTCCGTTCATCACGACACTGATTTTTTTCTTTTCTTTTTTTTTTTTTGGTTTGTTTTTAGGCCTTGAAGGAGGACTTTCCTCTCAGCCATGTGATCTCGCCCTTCACCAATCAGGAAAGGCGAGAGGGGATGCTGCTCAACCTTCTCATTCCCTTTGTGCTGACTGTAGGCTCTGGAAGCAAAGGTGACGTTTGCTTGTTGCACTTATTGTGATTGTCGCTGATAACTACATTAGTTGATTTTATTTTAGGGCTATTTATTTATTTGTCTGTGTTTTCCTCTATGCAGACAGCCCCCACCTGGAACAGCCTGAGATTTTTCTGCTCCTCCAGACGGTCATCAACATCCTCCTGCCTCCCCGCATCATCTCCACATCCCGAACCAAGAACTTCATGCTCGATGCGTCCCCTGCTCACTGCTCCACGCCTGGCGATGCGGGGAAGGATTTGCGCAGGGAGGGGCTGGCAGAGTCCACCAGCCAGGCCGCGTATTTGGGTACGAGTGAGAAGAGACAGCATGTTATACTTCTCTTACTCGTTACTGCTCCTCATCCCTCCTTTAATCCTTTCCTCTACAGCTCTGAAGGTGGTGCTGGTTTGCTTCGAGCGGTCGTTGGGCAACCAGTGGTACCGGCTCAGCCTGCAGGTGAAAGAGATGGCTTTGAGGAAAGTGGGTGGCTTGGCCTTCTGGGACTTCATCGATTTTATCGTTCGAACCCGCATCCCCATCTTTGTCTTGTTGAGACCCTTCATACAGTGCAAAGTAAACAACCGGCACTTTTCTTTCTACTAAACATTTCGTTCTCTCTGTCCGAGCGTCTTTGTCCTCCTCACCGGTCCACGTACGTTTTTGTAGCTCCTGACCCAGCCAGCTGACTCCCAGGAGGAGATCACGGCTCGCCACCACATCGCTGACCAGCTGGAGCGGCGCTTCATCCCGCGACCTCTATGCAAGAGCTCCCTGTTTGCAGAATTCAACAATGAGCTGAAGATCCTGAAGGAGGCCGTGCACAGCGGCTCCGGTCTGACACTTTACCTTCTTTTTTTTCCCCCACTTTCTAATTTCATGCATACGAATACATGTTTAACATTTTTCTCTTGAAGTTCTTGAATGTTTCTGTTTGACCTGTCCAAACCCAACAGCTTACCAGGGAAAGACGTCCATCAGCACAGTGGGCACTTCGACATCCGCCTACCGTCTCAGTTTGGCCACGATGTCGCGCTCCAACACGGGCACCGGCACAGTCTGGGAGCAGGACAGCCAGCCGTCGCGCCAACCCTCCCAGGACACACTGAGCCGCACCGACGAGGACGACGAAGAGAGTCAGAAATAGTTTTCCAATACTTTAACTGTTTAACTTTCGACATTTGCATCAATTTTGAACCGAACTAACCGCTCCTACATCCGTCTCCCTCCAGACGACTCCATGAGCATCCCCAGCGTGGTGAGCGAGCACGAGGCCTTTTTGCCGAGAGAGATGACACAGCGCCGCTTCTCCAGCCACGCCACCGGCTCGGCCACCTCGCGGCCCGAGGCCCCCCGTACCACCATGCTGCCGAGCCACAGGTAATGTAAAAAAATCTGCACAACTTTAGTGTAATTTCAGTTGCCAACAGGAAGAGCTTTGGGTACGTACGCAGCAGAAAGCACACAACCAAGTCACGGAGAAAAGATAGAAAAGATCTTTCTGACTCTTACGAAACTATTGGGGGAAGGATGTGTTGTTCTTTATCAAATAATGTTTTGAGTCAGCAAGGATCTGTCGTCCTTTAAACCTGGGAAAGATCGACAACTGTTCATATAATGTGTAAAATTAACATTTTGAAAAAGATCAACCAGTCATATCTCACAACCACAGTCACTTTTCTGTGTATATCTCTGTCGATTTTCTAATGTTTTTACTCAACAGTCTCAGAGCAGCGTTGTGAATTACTCAGTCTCGGTAAGAATGAAGTTGTGGTCAGAGCGAACGCCCTGGCTCTCCTCCCCACTCTCGGGGCTCGGGGACTTGACAAATCTCGACTACACTCCCTAAACTCCCGTTCTCCCCCTTCGCCCCCCTTTTCACAGTGAACCCAATGTGCTAGATGAGTCCCAGGGCCTTCTGCAGGAGGGTAACCTCTCTAGGTACAGTGGCCCTCTCTCTGTGTGTGTCCCATTGGTGCGTTCTTGCATCTGTCCGCCAGCGTGAAAGGGGCGTCGCCTCGGGACGGCCTCCTCCTCTATTGGCCACCTCGCCGTTGATCACTCATCCACATCCAATCAAATCGCCTCGGGCCGCCACACCCCCTCCCCTCTTCCCCGTCTCTATCTCTTTCTGTGTGGGTCCAGTGTGCCTTGTCTCTGTCCCCCTAACTCCTCACCCCCTCCCACCACTTCCTCCTGAGCTCCACACTGACCCTCATTTTCTCAGCTCATCTGCTGTGCTATCCTAACCAGGCCCCTCCTCCCAAAAAAAGAAAAAACAAAAAAAAAAAACAAATGGGGGCCCCTTCAGCCCTGGGGCCAGGGAGCTCTGCCTCTGTTTCTCCTCTGTGGGTCTTTACAGTTGATGTGTCATCAACAAAGTCAGCCTCTCTCCCATCGGTGCCATGGTGTTTCATACTGTTTACGTGTCTATCAGGCTTCTCGCTGATCAAATTGGGCGTCCTACTCTGGATACCAATCTGCAGGGGCAAGGGGGAACTGGGGTGGCAACTGCAATACGAGAACAGTTTTGTTGCTTTCTTTGCTTTGTCTTTTGAAGAATCTGATCTATCCATTGTGTACAAAATCTTTTAATAGTGTCATAAAAAAGGGAGAATTTTACATTTTTATTATATTACAAAAGGCCAAAAAGCTTGTAAGTTTTTGTCAGCGTTGCTGCTCCAGCCCCTACTGTCCTCTGTTGTGTTTTCTGTGTATGAATCATAGCAGCATTGTATCTTCTGCACTGTGGTTGGGTGTCTCGTAACATACTGTGTGTCGTGTAACGAGTGATTGGGTTGAATACCAGCGACACCTTAGCGTGGTCAAAGATGGGGTCAGTGAGCCAGCACAGTTGGGGATGCGGTGGCCTTTTGGTCCTTTCTTGGTAATGTATTTCTGTGCTTTTTGCGTGTGTGTTTGTGTGCGTGTCTGATTGGTTGTACCAGGGTTGCCAGCGTGCAGAGTGAACCGGGCCAGCAGAACCTCCTGATCCAGCCTCCGTTGGGGAGAAAGCGCGGCCTCAGACAGGTGCGGATAACAGCTTAAATCTAAACTGTAGGGCGACAAATATGATCAATTGAAAATTGTACAGTGATTTTGGTGAAAATGTCAAAGTAAAATAAATTGACAGTGCAGTTTAAAGGGTTTTTAAAAAAGCCAAATGAACAGTTCTAAATGGGAAGGAAAATTTTTTTATGGGTTTTATTCAGAATTATTTGCAGTGATTTGACCACCTAAACCCAAAATTTTCCTCTTTTTAATTTAGAAAAGCTTTGGGTGACCTTTATCAATTCATGCATTTTTACATTGATTATTGGTTTACAAGCACATGGAAAATCATTGCAACATGTCTGAAAAGGTTGTAAGAGACTTTAAAATTAGCGTATAAATACATGAGTGAAAACCCAGTTGACACTGAGTTTTCCTGCAGCTGCGACGTCCCCTGCTGTCTATCCCAAAGAATGAACCGCGTGGTCGATCGGGAGCGAGGCTGTCCACGACCCGTAGGAGCATCCAGCCTAAGAACAAACCACTGGGTAACAGCACCTTCGTATGAGTGTGTGTGTGTGTGTGTTGCTAACTGAGTGTAGATTAAGTGATGAAAGTGTGTTTGTCTGTCTTAAAAGTGAAAAAATAGAATAGTGAATCTCAGAAAATGAACAGACTTACCCTGCACTTCAGATCAAGCACACAACATGCCAAATCTAGACTGTTGATTACCATTAAAGTAAATAAATACGATTTTCAGTGTGCGTGTGCTGACCTGAACTGACGTGTCCTCCCCACTCACGACCTCTGTCTTTGTTCCAATGCTGTTTGTTGTACCACCTGTCACCAAACTGACTCTTCTCACTCTGTTCTGTCTCACGCCTTATGTTTCGAAAATAAAGAGACTTTATTGGACTGTGAAGGTGAGACACGACCCTTAACCTTTCCTCTCCACCCTGCAACGGCCCGCCCCCTTTATATCTGCAACCTCACCCAATAGGGCGCTCTGCATGTCTGTCTTGCATCCCCCTCCCAGTCTCTGCCTACCCCTCCTTCCCCGCCCATGCCCTGTCTCCACTCTCTTTGGTGGTGCCGATGTGTTAGTTGATGTTGCTGTCTGTATTTTGACCACACTGTGTGTGCGCGTGTGCTCCCTCAGCCCACGGAGACCAAAAGAGGTCGGTGACCTTTACAGAGAGTCAAGGCCAGCAGCCGCAGGCAGGGGCCGGCAAGCCCCCGACCCCCAGCACCACAGAGCCTCTGTCTGAGGGTAAGAAGACCAGTCCTGCCTTCTCCAAGTCCCTGATGCCGGAAGTGCCCTCTGCGCCTTCTGCCTCCTCAGCCACCGTCACTGCTGACCTGCATGGCACAGCAAACGTCACTCAGGTGAGGACCATTTAAACTTTTAGTAAACTGCTTGTTCTTCAATGTGCTAAAGAAGTGATACGATTGGCTGCTGCTCTTATGTTTGTCTTGATGTTGAGCATTGAAATGTCTTAATGCTGAACTAAGTTTTAACATGGAATATTTTTACAATCCATAGTTATATATTAATCTTTAGTCTATTTGCGCTTCAAAGTGTCGCTGTGAAACAACAGTTAGTGAGTTTATGCTGCTGGATGGAGTCCTGTCAAACTGTTTGTAGCTTTGCTGTCTGGTCA
>JBAJHX010000011.1:8995674-9010934 GCA_037176925.1 Amniataba percoides | reverse complement strand
ACCACAGGGAGGCCCAGCAGCGGCTCCCCGCACAGCAGCCTCATTACCACCGCAACGATGTAGCCTGTGATCGCCCCGTAACCGTTGGAAAGCCGAGTGAAGAGGACGCAGATCAGCTGGGGGAAGATAATGGTGTAAGAGAGGTCTGAGCCCAGGATCCAGAACACCAAGATGCCTCCCTTGAGGTTGGTGAGAGACGTTCCCACAAGTCCCGCGACCACTATGGAGATACGGATCACCCACTGCAGCTCTCGGTCCGAAGCCTAAAGAGGACTCTGTTTTAGTGGATACTTACACCTCTCACCTTAAGAACAAGACATTCAAGGTTTTTGCTCTAAAATTGCCACTCCCGCCCTCATACCTGACTCCTGATGGGCCGGTAGATGTTGGTGGTGAAGATGGTGGTTGCAGACAAGAGGAAAGAGTCAGCGGAGGACATCACTGCAGCGGCAATGGCCCCGATACCAAAAGCAAAAATGTAGATCGGGGTGAAATGCTGAAGGATGATGGGTAACACCATGGCAGCCTCCCCTCGCTCGTATGGAGAGGGAGACCCGTACGAGGTGGCGTTCCAGTCTGAAATATGGGAGCAAAAAGCAAGAAATAAACCCCAGTTTGTTGGAGACATTCAACACGACTATCAATAGATGTCCAGCAGGTGAAAAGTCAAGATTACCTGTTGAAGCTGCAACGGCTCCGATCAGCACGGACGGGATTCCTGCCACGATCACGACTCCCGCCGCAATGAAGCAGATGATTTTGGCCGTGGACGTGGAGCTGGAGGAGAGCGTCCTCTGATGGAAGTCCTGAATGGCCATATTGCCCACCGTCTAGTAAATGGAAAATTGGGGGTGAGGTTTATCAGTGTCACCAAATTCCTATATCATAGTTGTTTTAAAATTCAAAATATCACTTGCCTTATGCCTAATACAGTAACATTTGGACTGGTCAAAAAAGTCCCACTGTACAGAGACACTGCGCTGTTATTCATCTCACCATCACTAGAAAATTATCGATCCATATCCCGATGTCATCAGACTCAAGCTTGCCAAGCCAGGGGGGCTGATGTGTGTGATTGGACGCCGTTTTGGGGATGTTGGCATAGATGTCGCTCGTCAGAACAAAAGGTACACACAGCCACTGTGAAGGGAGGAGACCACAGGGCAAAATCTAAATAAAGAATAATATGCATATGATGACATTTGCATCTTGACGTCTCATCGGGGTCAATCTCACCAAGCTAATAAGGACCAGTGATATCTGGATGACGTCGGTGTAAGCGACTGAGAAGAGGCCTCCGAGAACGGTGTAGACGATCGCCACCGCGGCAGAGATCCAGACGCAAACACTGAAGGGGAGATCCAGCACCACGCTCATGGTCGCCCCTGCGGCAAAGTCAGACACAGACATTGCAAAGTATGTGGAAAAAGCATGAACGTAAGAATGGACGAGGGGTTTCGGAAGGTTTGTACCCAAAGAAATCAACAATCCAGGAATCCAGATGACCTCAGCTACGACTGGAACGACGGCGAGAGCTGCAGTCAGCTTTGCCCCGTACTTTCTCTGAAATGGATCCATCATGCTGATGTAATTGTTCTCCCTCATTGGCTTTGCAAAGAACAGTCCACCTTAAATGGATGAAAAGGAAATAAAAAGTTCAAACAAAAAATTTGCATATATGATTTTAAATTTGGAGGTAAAAATGAAAGCATATCAAATAACATACACTTGGCGTTAAAGGGTTAAACACTGCATTACATAGGCTGTCAGATATATAAACTCATCCCCTTGGCCTGCTCAGAGGAATTTTGAGAATTGAGAAATAAATTGTTGAAGCACCATCTTCAGTGTCATTTTTTCAGTGTGTTTTTTTGTTTTGATCTTAATGTGCATGGTTATTTAGAGACAATGTACATTAATTAACATGGACACTTGCAAGCAAAAGTGCAGACAGTACAGATATGTACTATAATTTTTTATACCATTAACTTGAGATCAGAAGTTACTTATTTGGATATTCAGAGATAACTAAGCTTGATTTCAAGATAAAAATGTCATATATTGCTCTTGACAATGTATTTAAATATGTATAAAATGTTGTTTTTAAATGTTTTAAATAAAATGTGACTTGACCCACAAAGTCCAAAGTATGTGAGCAAAACACTGAATTCAATTTGAAATCAAATACACTGAGGAGACTAAATATGCATTATATATATTTTATATATAAACATAAAAGTATTTTGTACAATATGTTATACATGTCACAGGGTATTTATCAAAAGTTTCATTCCTAACTGCTTACATTATACTATTATTATGTTATCCCTGACCTGAATAGACACACAAACACAATCAATTATACACAAACATCTTAAGAAAAAAATTTCTATAAGACAGAAACTTACCAATAATAAAGGAAATTGACATTTGTAGAGGAATAAGAGCCCAGATTAGACCCCTGGTGGGATCATAAACTGACTCTGCCACACCAATGATAAAAGCGCCACCAACCCAAGTAGCTGTAGTAAAAAAATAACCATGAATGAGAGAAAACGCATTTCCTAGTATATTTAAAGGTGGATACTCAATGATAAATAACACTCGAAAATAAATAACACTAGACTAGACTGAAGATAAGATAAATCAAAACCTACCTGTCATGGTGAAGACTCCCACCAACAAGCTGACATTCCTGTCTGCCAAAAAAGAAATCTCTATCCGTCCACTCTGTGTGTTTTTCTCCATCTTTTTAGACTTTACAGACGCCCAGATACCGATTCCCAGCACAAGCAGATAAAAAGCGACCATCATTATTAGACCTGGTACGTTGAGAGCCATTTTGATGTGATAATGAGCTTTACTTCTCCGGTGAGACTGCTCAATTGCCGTTTGCCTTTGAAACTGACAGTGCTTATATACAGGTTCTCACGATAAAAAAAAACAGGTTTTTAAAAACTGCCCACAAGGCACACAAGGCCACGAGGGGGTGTGTTCTTAATCCTCAGTGCCTCTGAAAGTGAGGGGTTCAGGCCAAACAACCTGAGGTCTGTGTTAAAATTTTCATGTGTTAAAATGGTGCACATGAAAAGCAGCAAACCTCTTCAATGACCTGAATCTCAAAGATATAACTAAGGCCATTTTGATATTTTGAGGCCTAACAACCTCACGCTCTGCAGCAGAAAGACAATCTCCCGTACGCCGGCTGCACACCCACCGGTGATACACATCTAAATGCCCCTTTTTTTTCCTTTTCTTATGCCGCGATAGCAGATGGATTTTGCCTGAACAAGTCCAGGTAAAATTCCTACACCCTGACCTGCATGCCTCAACTGCTTCAGGTGCCAAGAGAAATGCAGACTCAAAGACACAATACATGAGAAACCTGAAAGGAGAGAGTGCCAAGACTTATTAGGTTTAATTTTTGGGTCGTGGGTCTACAATAAAATAAATTGGTCTGAAACATGCTGCAGATATAATGGATACAAAGAGAGCCTGATTCCTCTCCTGTGCCTATTTTTTTGTTCACCATATTTTTTGCAGACCAGGAAGTACCAAGGAATGACACATTTAAATTCCATTAAGCCCACAAATCTGTCTTTCCGTAAGTGAAGCTTTAGTTTAATTTAATGAAGCCTTGTGTCGGGGCATGTTTGGTGTTCTTGATGCAGAGCAGAGCAGAGGAGCAGGTGCGAGATCAATTGGTGTTACGCAATTTTATTTGATTATTGTCACACACGTCTATTTTCCTACATCAGCTTTCCTTCAATGTCAGTGCATTTCACAGGTCAGCAAGACAACCAGCAGAATTCAAAACCAAGACAATGTCCAAAAAAAACAAAACAAAATAAAACAAAAAAACAGAATCAAGGTGCTCGGTCGACTCAAGCACTGATTCGTAAAAAGATAAACGCACACAGATGATACACACTCCATTGCATCAGTCAGGTAAATAATTGATGAGAATGCTGTGCTCCTTTAGTTGGAAGACACACACAGAAAGACTTTGCATAAGGCACCAAGACGTGGAGGGCGTAGCTTATCTATGGCAGGGTGGAGTCCCTCTATATGTAAAGAACAGGGGTTGTTTGACTACCAGCATTTTGTGCTGGGGGGGAAATAAAAGGTTTAACACATGTACATCACAGTATAGTGGGATGGGGGGAAAAGACACACACACAGTGAGGACTATACAAAAAGTGGCTCTAAAAATAAGAGCAATTAAAGCGCAAGATAGTTGATGAACACGCATTCAAAGGAAATAATATTTATTTGCATTACAAAACGAGCAAATTTGGTTAAAAGCTCTTAACGACACATTTATAAATCAAAGTAACGCAGACATAGGTGCAGTATACTTGCTGGAATTAGTGTGAACAGATTTTGCTATCATGCACATGGACTCAATAAAGACATAGTGTCTGTGTGGGTGGGGGAGGGGGTAGATGCATCGTTTCAAATTTGGTTATTTGTCAGCTAGTCTACGACATGCCATTCGAGCAGTGTGACGTTGTAAATACACCCATATCAATACAGCGTCCAACGACAGTTACATAAATAAGAATTTGGAGATAAGCTGTGATTTTCACATCAGCGAGTACAACCAAATGCACACATTTTATCTGATTAATAATGATCGCTGAACACAGTAAGTCAGTTACCTGGTTAAAAGGATATAAAGAAGTGACTTTTTAAAATAAAACTATTTCTTGGCCTGGCCTTGGCCTTTTCATACTTTGGATTTTGTACACATTAAATAACTCAGACAGAACATTTAATTAGTGAGCCGTATTGAGGTATTGTCTACCCTTAAAATTACAACATATCCATTTTTTTATGCAATTCCTCAAAGATTTGGATGCTTCCTACAGACTGTATGATCTAAATTGTGAAAATGTAAGACAATTGTGTGTTTGGGAAGAGTATTGTTTTTTTTCATGTCAGTAAATACCCACATTGTGAATTTTGAAACTTTTACCACGCATCTTTAAAAAGGCGGTTACTAAAAAGTGACTAAAATAGATCACAGGTCACGTTTACAGCCTTGAATCTGCTGTTGAAGTTGTGTAACTGCGGAACAGAACAGAAAAATCTTCTCTTCCAACATCACGGCTGGCCTCCAAAAATACGTCATACATCTGTCTATAATAAGACGATTAGCTACTCTTTGAGAATATTGTGTGCATATAAATGTACTCAATGAGTGGAAATGCTTATGTCGGTTGAGTTTGGGTTTAAAAGGCCCTGAAAACATCATTTCTTAATCGACTTCCTGCCATGGGGGACAATTTCGGGGCGGTTCTGCTAACTTTCCACTGAGATTCGTTTTAATTTGTCTTTTCTGTGTTTCTTCAGGTGTGGGCGACACTGGAATAAAAGGTACTCAGATACTTGCAACGATTGTTGTGATAACCGTCAGTCGAAAGGTCAGTGAAATCTGAGGAAACAATGCGCAGACAGACCTGAAAAGGCAGATTAGCTGAGTTGACTTTCACTCTCAAAAAGGAGTACCTAAAATGAGTTTGCTGCTTTTTTCCTAAGAGTTTGAAGAAAGTCAATTGGACTTGCTTGGGTTAGGGTTAGGTTTGGTTTCCAGGCATGGTAACAAACCAGGGGAACCAGATCCTCGAGCAAGACCGATGACTTTCTCCTGACAAAAAAAAACAAACAAACTGGATGACTGAGAATCTTCACAGAGCTGTTTGTTACTTATTAATTCATAAAATGTTTAATATTTGATTCGAAGCAAAGTTTTCAGGCGCTTTAACGTCGATGAAGATCATATACAGAAATTTACAATCCACACTAAATCCAATTTACAACACTTTCACAGCATTACATTATTCAGACAGTATTCCAATTAGTTTGTCTTTTGCGACGTTGGAGATCTCATTTTAAGAAGAAACTCATCAAAAGCAACTTCACGTTTGTGTGATACCACAGTTTAAAAAAAAGGAAGAGAAGAACCACATCCAGGTTGATCAGTAGATCCCAAACTTTGAGTGTCATTCATCTTAAGGCTGTGTAAAGTACCATTACCTGTACAAGAATATGTTTAATTGACATTGGATTATAAAAAAAAAGGAAAAAAAACGATCAGCAGTACAAAAGATTTGTACTTCGAGGCTTTGTGAACGTCATGAGCAAGATTCGAGAACACCTTCAGTCATGCTGTCTCCGTCTCCCCATGTTGCATTCATCTGTACGTCAGTGCGGGTCATGCTCTCGTTTCATATCAGTCAACCACATGCTCACACACACTCACACACACTCACTCTCTCTCACTCTCTCTCACACACACACACACACACACACACTCTCCTGAATCTACAGTATCAACATCCAAGATACAGGCAGAAGAAACTAGGATTTGAATGCAGAGTTTTTCCAGAGCGGTTTGTGATAGACCCAGCCTTCACCCTGGAGGAGAAGAAGATACTGGTGTCAAAATGTTCCAATAAAAAATCCAATACATGCAACAGCAAAATTAGGCTTACAGAATCCCTTTATATGATTAAAAGGGCAGACTCGAATGTATTGAGGGAGTTCTAATTATTGTATGATTAAAAAAAAAACAAAAAACAAAAAAAACAACCACCCAACAACCACCACCCAAGAGTACAGGACAATATTTGGAACAGTATCTTTAGTCAAATATATCTAAAATAGAAGAGGAACGTTTTGCTCTGATGGGGAGGCCAGAATGAATATCAGAGTATTATTATAATGTTAATTAAAAAGAAATCAGTATATTCAATATATATAAGTTAATATATTAACAAAT
Source organism: Amniataba percoides (assembly GCA_037176925.1). Lineage (NCBI taxonomy): Eukaryota > Metazoa > Chordata > Actinopteri > Centrarchiformes > Terapontidae > Amniataba > Amniataba percoides. The sequence goes on along the minus strand of JBAJHX010000011.1, from coordinate 9,004,150 downwards.
ATACCAACATAATATGCAACAGCAGTTGTGTTTGGTTTCTTCATTAAAGCAGAAGCGGGAACTTAACTAAAAAGTCACATTTGCCTAAACTGTCTGTAGAACATGAGACAGATAACCTATCATCCTCTGAGGCAATCTGATAAGAATCCAGAGTTTCAGTCGCTGCCGCCTGGCTTCGCTCCGCAGCTACCTGAACAACTGAGTGTTGAGAGGACAAGCTGAAACAGGTTCAGTGACAGCACCATCCCGCAGGCTGTGAGACTTCTGAACTCTTAGAACAACAACACCTTCACTTTTACTGCACTGCACTGTCCCTTGTATATTTTACTGCATATCTCTTCTGGTTGTATATTTTCTTAGTTTTAAGATTGATATTTTATTGAATTGAATGTTTAGTTCTATTTTTATTACTCTTGTACTGTCATTTATTTTCATATTAATTTTATGTTTGAACGTTTCTATTCCTGTTAATATTTTTAAGCACTGACTATTGATTATTGCGTGATGTTAATTGTTGTGCAATGACAATATCAGTCATGAATCTAGACCATCTTTGTGTTATAGAAATGGTCTACATCAGCGGCTACACCTCAATGCTCACTACTAACTTGTCAATAATCAATAACCATTAATGCATAACTGTGTAGTCAACATTTTTCCTGCAGCATGTCAATGTTTTCTTAATTAATTCAATTAGGACACAAATTAAAAGTTAAAAACAAAATAAGCACACACTGAAAACTCCACTGCCTGTCTTCATTTAAGTGACCCAGATTGTTTTAAAATAGCTTAGTGTAAAGTGAGAACACTCTGAAATGGAGACGCTCTACCAAGAGACAGAATTAATGCTCAAGGTGATTTAAAATTCATTCAGAGTCAGCGCAGATGACTCTCACAGTGTTTTGTTCTTCCTGAAAGTGCCTCCTTGCTGCTGCCCTCTGCTGCAGCCTCCTGTTAGAAATCTACCAACACAGTCTACCCAGTGTTCGAACCTCTGTGATGGCAGAACAAATCCAAGAGCACTGAAACTGTAACTCCTTTAAGGTCGACTTTCTCACCTCTCTGTCAAAGTATCTGGTCCTCCATGGGGTTTCGGTCTCAGCGCGGTGCCTCTCCTCCGTCCTCTGCCTCTCCTCGAGGAGCCTCTTGTGCTCTGTGGCTTTTTCGATGTCTTTCTCCCGTAAGGACTCAGTCACATGCTGCCACAGACGCCTGAAACAAAGTGAAATTACTGAGGGACCACTCACAAAACAACGTGTATTTTTCCTTCCTGCTAAAGTATTTTACTTGTCTGACCTGGATTCAGTCGGTCCCTGCTTCTCAATTGGGCGGACGCACTTCCTCGTAACAGGCAGCTTGGTGACGTCGACCACCCTCGTCTCTCCGCTGGTGTAGCTGAACTCCAGAGCACCGTTCCACTCGCCCTGCACGCGACACACCACCGCATTGGTGGTGTTGTGCTTCACCTCCGCTGTTACCCTTCATTTAAGCAGGACAATGAGTTAAAGAAACTGAAGTTCTACAGTGTCTGAAATCTTGAAAGAACTGTCGAGATTTCTTTTAGTCAGGGAGAGGCTCACTTGTGTAATTTGCCGCCGTAAAATGGCTTTGTCTGGAAGGTGATGATCGCAGAGTAACCCGACTTGGCGCAGCTGATGGTGACTTTCCCGCCCAGCTCCACCCAGGGAACAGTGAGGATGGAGCGTGCGTAGGCGCAAGGCAGCGTGAACGTGTACTCTTCATCATGCTCCAGCAAATATAGACAACCTGGAGAGAGATAATGATGAAGATAGAAACATTAGTAAGAGGTGGTTATTAATGAATGCTGATATTTTCATTTATCCAAAAGGTTCAATTTTTTTAAAGCTACAATTCAAAATGTGTAATTCCTTTTCTTAATGGACTGACTGTTGTTTTTTCTGCCCTAATTTATGAGCTCATTGGTGAGTCCTATTAGTGAGATACTTTATCCTTGTTTGCTTATCATGCTCAGTACGGTCATAAATTACTTGTAAATAACTTTCAATGTTTTTTTTAAATCTGAAAGGTATACTGCTCTTTCTGTTTACAGGAGGTTAAGTAATAACAATTATGAATGTCACAATATTCAAATCAAGAACAAATTAATCTGACCAGGCGGGTTTACCTTCCCCTATCATGGACACTCCGATCGACATTCCCATGAACTTGCTCTTGGTCCACACGTGTGTGTTCACACACATCCGTCTCTCTGGGCATTCAGCATAGAAGCCGGACACAGGTGGGTGGTGGGACACCTGCTCCGCCACAAAGCGCACTTGGTAGGAGTCCTGGGAGGCGGCCGGGTCGGGGCTTCCCTGTGAGGGCTCCTTGGAGGCCTCTGGTCTCTTGGATACCTTCCAGGAGCAGTGGAAGGTCTCGCCGATGATGGGGTTGTAGGGCTTCTTGGCGATGGCGCCCTTGCGGCCCTCGTGGAAGGACGTGAGGTAGTACTCCACAAACCGGACCATGCGGTCCTCCGGGCTGCTGCCGTCGGTGATGGCAACAAAGAGATCCGGGTGTGACATGAAGTCGGCGTACATCTCCAGCAGGGAGCGCTTCTCGAGGATGAAGGTGGGGAGGACCACCTGAGAGCAGAGCCCAAATAAATACATTTATTTGTTTTTACACAGGATGAAGGACAATGTCTTTCTCTCTTCCGCTTCATCCAGTTATTTACCATCAGTAAATCAAGCTTGTGACGTACACTAGATGTGACTCTGAGGTCACAGCGCCTACTAGATCTCCCTCTGAGGTAAGCCAGTGGATCCAAATGATTACAGCGATAAATCAGAAACCCAAGAGGAGGCTATCCAAATACTAGAACGAACTGACACAGAAGATAGAGTGTCTTTCCAGGACTCCACTCCTGCTGTTTTTAAGTGAATGTGCGTGTGTGTGCATGTCCAGGAGTAGCAATTACAAAGAGGTGCTTACTTCAGTCTGTAAGGTCGTTACACGTCAGACTGACCTGATAGAAACTCCTGACCCAAGACAGGTTCACTGAATCGAGGTCACACAAGTTTTATCTGCTTTTCAAGAATGACCTTAGCTGATTTTCAATATAGTGGCTGACTCTACAGTACAGGATGTATCAGTATGGGGAAACTGGTGACTCTGCAGATACATTTTTCCACAGCTTATTCAGTGCACTTTATTCAGCTTAATGCTGGAACTGAATGTTTGTTTTTCTTGTGGGTCAAATAATACAAATTTATTGAAAAATAACTAATGCTAATTTTTTTTCCACCTTTACCTCTTATCAGTTCATAAAAATTAATAAAACATAAAAAAATGTAAAGAAAATCATGCATCTCCAAAGCATCAGCATTTCCTGAATTTGAGGATGTGATACATCTGTCACATAATCCAATTAGATTTTATATAGCTTAAGTATGACAACTTTGTCTACCCATTAAAGACCACAATGAACTTCTGTATGCATCAAACTTGGAAATAGTTTTTCAGCGGGAAGTGACACGAAGGTAAATAAGTGGTAGAACCATCCAAAAAAATGAGGAGGTCATGAATGATGAAACATTCCAGTAAAAACGAAAAGAGCTGTTGACTGACATGATCAACATCATCCTCTCTGACACAGAGAACCTGGTCAGGAGAGACGCAATGTGGAACGAGCTGGTGGTGTTGTTGGGGTGGTTGTTTCGCCGATTGGCCGTACGTGGAACTCGACCTACCCGCGTGAGGTCCATGCCGAGCTTCAGCTGGGACAGCAGGTGTAGGATGACGCTGCGCTCCTCCTCCACGGCACCCAGGTCCTCCTCTTTGTCTGTGAAGGAGTCCTCCGACTCATCTTCTGCATCTATGTCCTCCTGTTCCTGAAACAGAAGAGGGGGGGTGTCGTTCAACACACTGCTTGAATGATTACACACAGTAAGTGGTTGTTTTGTGTTTGTAACAGACTTTTCAAAAGCAAAAAGGTGGATTTGAAAGAAATAAATGAAGTCAAATCAGACTTTATCAACAAGCTTTGCTGTTTTTTGGAGGAAAGTAGGGAAGGTGGGTCATTTCCTCGATCTTACCCCGGAGAAGCTGCAGGACTCGGGGCTGCTGAGCTCCAGGCGGCTCCCCTCCAGCGCGCCCTCGCCTGTTGTGAAGCTGCCGAGGGAGCTGCTGCCGTTCTTCAGGATGTCGGGCAGCTTGGGCTCCAGCCACTCGATGGTGGGTCCTGCCATGGACGGGGAGTGCACAAGCGGGGCAGGTTCAGAGGTGCTCGTCGTAAAATGCCCCCCCCCCTCCCTCTCCAATCCCCCTCACACACGCAGCTCTACACTACCATTCGCCACACAACACCTCACAACCGCCTGACTGCTGACTGGACAGGTGGCTGTTCTACAGACATCTGCTCTCGACCAGAAGAGTGTAACCCAACTCTCCCCGACGAGGCGAGTATCAGGATACGGTGGCCCCGCCGACAGGAAGCATCCTCACCCTCTGATTGGCTAAACCCTCTCTGTGTGGTATGGCCATTTTTTCTGTATGTTTGGAGGTGGGCAGAGCTCATTCAAATTTGCTGTGTGCGTTGTCGGACAACTTAATCTGATTGGCCGCCACGATGAGTCTGGCCTAATGAAATATACATTGAGTAATGAGATCTGCCGTGAAAAAAGTGGGACATTACCTTGAGGTTTTCTCATTTCAAATAACCATGAAGAGAAAAAGTCGCAAGATATGAGCAAGTCCGACACTTCACTGTGGGTTCTCCTTAAAACTCTACTGTCTCGTGAATATGCGGCTGACTTAGAGCTGTGGCCTCCTCAAAGTGTTGCTGGTGGATATTTTAACCAGCTGAGATCTCATTACCTTCGAGACAGGTGGTAAGAATAGGTACGGTTCCCTATCAATAATGCAAAATAATTCCACTGTCCAGCCAACGCAAAAGGTTAGATTGGATTCAGGCCAGCATGTGCAAGCTCAAGATTTGTCCTTATTGGTGCAAGAAGCTGAGCATATATTGGCTTTCCTCCACAACAACAATGTTAGAAGCAAGCAGGAAACAACAATAACCAGATATACAAATACAGACAATCCCCACCCCTCCACTGACCTCCCAGGGAGCCTCTCTGTCTGGCCACTTGCTGCAGGTGCAGGATGTGCAGGCACTCATTGAGGCAGTTCATGGTGGCCATGGAAGTAGCCTTGAGCATCAGCAGATCCTGGTCTAGAGGGGAGAGGCCGGGGGCTGCGGGAAGACCCTCTATGCTCTGGATCAGGTCTCGGTGCTGGCCCTGGGCCTGTGTCATCATCTGGAGGGCGAGGTCATGAGGTGAGAGTTTGTACCGCCTCTTTGCACACTTTGTTCAAAGTTGCTTAAATAAATGACATCTTTTAATCTGGTTTTCTTTTATGTATCCACAAAAGCCTGTTCTGAGTCAATACAATGAACACACACATTAAAAACATGCTACTAGCCTCAGCCTGTAAGAGCAGCATCTCACAGACAGGACAGCATTTACAAAATAAAACATGCATTAGTGTTGATACCAGAACTCTTCACATTGTAAGCTGGTGTATTGAAACTTACAGCTCAGCTCAAAAGCTGAAAGTCATATCCCTTAAACTTACTGTCCTGTTCTGATTAAAAATCCATAAGGAAGCAAATGGAGGGTTAATTTAAACTGCTGCAGTCTCCTGATGTTCAGACAAAGACAACAGCACTCTCTTGTGGACAATGTGCATCATGCACATTGGCCAAAGTGAAGATGAGAGTTCATGACCAAACACATTGAAATCAACATAGAAAGACTTAAATATTTTACATTCACTGCTCCACATCTTGTAGGAGCACACTGCTGCTTGTGCCTATAAGAAGCCTTCAGCAGATCAACAGTGCCCTCAAGTTTAAACTTTAATGAAACACAATGTAGTGAGTTGAGTGCAAGCCACTCTTCTCATTTTTATCCACACTTTGATGACTATCATATCTGCAGCTCACTGGATGTTACTTTTGCAGAATTCATAATCAACAGTAAGTGTAAATGATTAATCAAAGATATAATTATAACTACATGCTGTAAAGTGCTGTTCTGTGTCTGTGTGCGTCTACACCAGCAGGGATGAGAAGTGGAGCCAGCCAACATGTCGGTTCAGCCAATCCGCTGTGGCAGGATTTTGAAGACGCTGCTGTCTCCAGCTCGGTTGCATAACAGACGCGTCAAACTTCCCGGTAACGGATCAAAACCTGACAGCATTTTGACTGGGTTGGCTTTACTTGATTAAACCACATTTCTGTCATGTAGCAGACTAACAACTTGGCTGAATGTCCTTAATTTAACATTTGCTCATGTCCATCTTGTCTCCTGCTGCATGTAAACTGAAATGGGTGCAGTGGGTTACAGGAAATGAGATGACGTAAGCTCAAACTGCTGATTAGTCAACTGCTGGCCCTGACATGTCAGTGATATGCTAATGGGTGTGACTGCAGGGACAGATTCTGCATTAAATAAATGTTCCTGTAAGCAGTGCGTGCGACAGTAACGAGTGTGTTCTTGTGTTGCTGTACCTCTCTGGCGTCCAGCAGGTGGTCTGGCAGGAGCGACCTCTTGCTGGAGTAAAGCGACGAGCCCTTGTGGACCTGCGACCAGCCGAATAAGGTGGTGGGGTTTTGGCTGGGCCGGCGCAGGGACATGGGCGAGCTGCCGCTGCCTTGAGACGCCATGGAGTAGCTCCGGGACTTGGGTGGGGGATTACTCTGCGAAATATGTCGGCTGCTGTTAGAATATAAATCACTGGTTCACTTGTGACAAGAAAGATTAAATTAGATTAGATTTAATACCACTTACAAAAATGACATGAACTGCCATCAAATTAAAGTTACACAACATCCATCCATCATCAGAACCATTGTTGTCATTTTCAAATAAAATGAACAACTTTTACATAAAGCTCCTGTTTATTATTCTAACTAAACTAAAAACATATCCTCTGAATGCTCTGTGTGTTTAGTTCTCATGTATCTCAAATCCTTTAAAATAGAAAGTGGGCAGCATAGTAGTCTGTAGATCAATACCCGGATCAATACTAATGATTACAGTGCTTACACACACAGGGTAAAACCTGATACAGTTATACATAAACATGAATATTTCAGCGTTCTACATCTTTTTTTGATCTGCCACTGGCTTTTGTTAAGATCTCCCCTTCGGCGCAAGAGGAAAGAAAACAGGAAACTGAAATTGTCCACCTCACATCCGCTCTGTGGCTCCACATTTTTAGTTTTGACTAAAACATGGGCTTATCGCACAAGCAATGCAGTACAGCAGGCACCAGTTCGCCTCCAAAGAGCCATGAATAGTGACTGAAGCTCTGTCAGATACTCTGTTCTGATTGGTTGTTTTGATTTAGGCGCGGCAACTTCTTGTCAAATGACAATAGAGGCAGCAGGTTCAGACAGAGGAGTGTTTGAGTGTGATCTTTGTGTGCAGGAAAGAGTGAAAGGTGTCTTTACGAACGTCAACGTGTACCTCTAACGATGAGCATCTTACCTTCCCCATGGCCTCTGTGTGGTGCTGTGTGCAGATCTGCAGTCTGCTCACCCAGTGCTGCCTCTCTTTGGCATCGGTGGCTGAGGGGAAAAACAAGAGAGCAGAACTATGTTACGGGTACTCCAGGAGGATCTCACTCAGCATCGATTCCTGTACACTCCTGCCTCACCGGCAGCAGATAATGGAAAGCATCAGGATCAATACCGCGTGAAACTGATGGATGGTGATGACAATGGAGACTGGAGGTAAAAGTGGAGCTGACAAGCAACAGTGAGGTGAAAAGCTTGTTTCCGGGAAGAGAGAGCTCAGAGAGGAGCACCCAGACTGAAATAACAACTTCTTGCAGACACGCGACTTTTAAACCCACACATGAAGAAGTAAGAGTGTGTATTTAAGCACCCACCCCTGAGCTTGTACTGCTCCCCGCTGATGGCGTTAACAGTAAAGGTGTGCGAGTCCTCGTCGCTGGGGGAGATGACGGCCCCTGCCAGCGGGAGCATGCCGCGGGGCTTCTGGGGCCGGGACTGCTCATTGACGAAGTACTCGAGCAAGCCCGCCTCGTTGTTTAAGACGAAGAACCTGCAAAAGCCACCAATGACACCATCAGCGGCTCCCTTACAAACCACCACGGCTTTACTCAGACCGGATTAGACTGGATTACATTAATGAACTTGGCTGAAAGAGGCTGACAGGAGACTGATCTCCCCCAACATGTCAGTTTTGTCATTATATGAAAAAGAAACTCACCTGTACTGCCATCCTGTCACAAGGTTGGTGTATTTCATCAAGTAGCCATCAATATTTTCCATGTGATCACTGATATAAGGGATTATAAAGCAAAAGGGGGTTGGTTAAAACACTTGCACTCACTACACACCCATAAACAAACACATATGAACACACAAATCAATCACAGAGCACTGATTGATGGCAGATTTCGCAAAAACAGCGACATA
>JBAJHX010000011.1:8971895-8993567 GCA_037176925.1 Amniataba percoides | reverse complement strand
CTGTGCGTAATTCTGCAGATCTGGACGCACAGATCATATCTCAAAGCTATTATCACCATATTTAAAAAGATTAGATCCTCAGTTTGGTGTTTGTTTTTCAGCAAATTAAAAGGAAAAACACTAAAACCCTCCAGCTGCTGTGGATCTCAGGGAACAGGACATCTTGTTCACATGAAAAGTCTGATTATTCTGGTGTTTTAAAGCCTCTGAATGGTAACAATCTCCCTTTTTATGCCTCCAAATGCACCATTTTTGCTGTTTGCATGTGTCCTGTCTCCCTGCACAGTCAAATTTTAAACCTTAAAGTCAAATCCAAACCGCTGCTTTGTTCACACGAAACCCTGCAGACCTGACTTGGTTCTTATGCGTCTGTGTTATTCATCAGTCCACAGGCTGAGACATAAATGAATAGTGATTAGTTAATTAAAAGATAAAACAGGTTTAATACATAATGATCAATGTGTCCTGTTTCCCTGCAAATTCAAAATCACACTGTGAAGTCAAATGCAAACCACTGCTTGGTTCACTCACATCTTTCTGTGTAATTCTTGTGACTTTTGGGGTTGCTTGTCCTGATTTGATGACGTCTCCCTCCCTCTCGTGTCCTCAGGGGCTCCTCGATCGCCAAAATAATCGGGCACAATGTGAAGGCGTCCAACCGCTTCGACCCGATGGTGAACATGTGGGTGTACGAGGAGATGATCGACGGCAGGAAGCTGACAGAGATCATCAACACGGAGCACGAGAACGTCAAATATCTGCCGGGCCACAAGCTGCCCAGGAATGTGGTGAGTGATCCAGTTTTAGGGAGGAGAGGCTGAGTGAACATTGTTATCTTTAAACTGCTCTGCCTGTCTCAACCTTAGCAAGTGATGCAATTTCTCTCCCCCGCAATCTTTTAAGCTTTTGATTATGCAGAGAGACTTAACACTGATAACACCTTAACTTTGACCCACATGTCTTGTGTGTCATCAGGTTTATCGACTTGTGACATGTAACTGGGCGTCGATCAATGATAAGTGCGAATGAAAAGAGCCATAAATAATTTATTTATAACATACTGTGTATTTTACTTCATTTTTTTGTTGGATATTAGTGTGTTTGTCACAGCTCATCTCAGACATTAATGGTAAATCTTGTCTAGTAAGAGTACGTTTAATTAATTTTTTCCCCCATAAATTAGCTTTTTATGAAATGGAATCTTTATTTTTATGGATGTTTGTCACCTGTATCTGCTCTGTATTTGCTATAAAATGTATAAATAATAATGATTAAACAGACCCAACACCTCCAGGGGTTTATTCTGACATTTCTAACCCAAATAATCCATCACTGATAGAGGCCGGACCCAAACAGAAGTAGACAGAAATAAACTTCACTGGAAAGTCGCCCGTGTTCCACATATTGGTCCTCTAAGATCCGACTCTCTTTAACTACTAACTCTGTCATTGATGTCTCCTTAGGTCGCCGTTCCCGACATCACAGAAGCTGTCAAAGGAGCCAAAGTGCTCATCTTTGTGATCCCGCACCAGTTCATCAGCAAGCTGTGTGATCAGATAAAACCTCACATCACGGAGGGAACCATCGGGATATCGCTCATCAAAGTAAGATCCTGTCACTGACAAAAAGCAAAAAACGAAAAAAAAGGGAAGTGGGGAAGTTTTCAGTCGCCTGACCTTGCTTCATGTTGTTCTGTGGCCACGGGGACGTTGCAGTTGAGCAATGTGGACAGTCACCACAATGAAATGTACAGTATCCATTACCCAGAAGCCTCTGCATCTCTTAATGTTTCTGCCGCTGTCATCCAGGGGATCGACGAGGGGCCCGAGGGACTGAAGCTCATCTCCGACATCATCCGAGAGAAACTCGAGATCGAGGTCAGCGTCCTCATGGGGGCCAACATCGCCAGCGAGGTGGCCGACGAGAAGTTCTGCGAAACCACCATCGGTTAGACGCAGTTTGTTTTCTTACTGTCGTCGTCAAGGCGTTTTAGCATTCAGCACGCAGGGGGTGATTTCAGATTTCAGAGAAAAGAGGGTGTGAAGTGGACAGATGTGCCAAAAATTCAGCACCACTTCCCTGTTTTATATTTATATTTACATTTACATTATTATTATTTCTTTAAACACAGGGGCAAAGAATGAGGCGAACGGCATCGTCTTCAAAGAACTGCTTCAGACTCCCAACTTCCGCATCACGGTGGTGCAGGAGAGTGACACGGTGGAGCTGTGCGGAGCTCTGAAGGTAGATTCAGATTCATGTCATGCACATTAAGAGGCTCCTAGTCGTGTCTTCTCTCAGTGTGTTAATCAAAGGCGACGTGTTGCAGAACATCGTGGCAGTCGGCGCTGGATTCTGCGACGGCCTCGGCTTCGGCGACAACACCAAGGCGGCGGTGATCAGGCTGGGTCTGATGGAGATGGTCGCCTTCGCCAAGTTGTTCTGCAAGGGCCAGGTGAGCTCCACCACCTTCCTGGAGAGCTGCGGTGTGGCCGACCTCATCACCACCTGCTACGGCGGGCGAAACCGCAAAGTGGCAGAGGCCTTCGTCAAAACGTCCAAGGTGAGTCAGACGCTCTTTAAAATTTAACGAAGAAACAAAAATAAGTGAATGCATATAAAACAGACTACATGCTAAAGTCAGGAGCAAATCATCCACCAGGCCACACTAATTGAATGATTTGTGGACGTCTTTATGTCACCAAACCGCATTAAAACAGTTTCTTCGTGTCGTTTCTTGCAGTCCATCGCTGAGCTGGAGGCAGAGATGCTCAACGGCCAGAAGCTGCAGGGTCCGCAGACTTCGGCTGAGGTCTACAAGCTCCTCCAGAAGAAGGACATGGTCAACAAGTGAGTCCACGCACTCCCTGTGAAAAAACTTGACACGTGGTCTTTTTGGCCGTCTAACGTTATATTAAGACTCACATACACTCAGTGTCCAGTTTGGAGTCATTGCTACCCACAATCCTGTGTTCCCCAGATTTATATGGCATATAAGATCAACATGACAAAGGGTCCTATGTTCCCATTGTTAACATGGGACTAAGGGATTTAGGACCCTGGGAACAAAAAAGCATCAACCAATTAAGTTGATAAAGTGGCTGCTGAATGTAGTTCTGCATAAATAAGCCCAAATATAGGAACAGATATTACAGTCAAGGCAATTAACAGCAATAAACGTTTATTAAATGCATTTCTTTGCTTGTGAATCCTAAATGAATGTAATTCATCAACTTGATTACAGTCGCACCGTTCATGGTTTACACGGGTGTTTTCACTCGTCTGATGAGTGTGTCAGACAAACATCTGTGTGTTATACAGCTTTTTATAATTAAGCTGAACTGGAGCCTCATACAAGGAGGCAATAAAATGAATTAGAATCATAATCTGTGAGGGTGAAAGACCTTAAAACTCCTGATTTGTTCTTACAGCTACGCAGCGTGTGGTGACATTATGTAATTCCCAGCATTGCTCCACCCACCTTCCTCCCAAGCAGAAGTCTTATCAGCCACAACTGTAAACACCTGACAGATAATTTGTCCCTTTTATGATTTGTTAACTTGCCCCGGCCCTCAATCCTCCTGTCCTGTAAAATAGAGTCTGAATCATTTTTCTTCCACAGGTTCCCGCTGTTTTCTGCTGTCTACCAGATCTGCTTTGAGGGCAAAGAGGTCAAAGAGTTCATCACCTGCCTGCAGAACCACCCGGAGCACATGTGAGGGGAGGTGTCTGCAAACGCCCGCTGCTGCTCCTTCAATAGCAACCTACTACCACTAGAGGGTGACAGAGATTCATCAGACAGATACGCACAATGCAACAAAAGCGAAAACAAAGAGCACTTTTACTTGAGATTATTTTTTATTGGTCACATTTCATAAATTTAAAATCAGTGTTTTGTTGATTTTTTTTTTTTGTTTCGCTCTTTTTTTTGTGGAATGTTGTGCAATATTCATTCGGCTCTTGCGCAGGAAAGTTAGAAAAATATCGATTCAAATATACAGAATAAGCTTTTTATTTTCCAACAGTGGCAGCTTCCTCTAAGGTAGACCACTCCACTTCTTTTATTATGTAAAAGAAAAGAAATAATTTTGTATGTGGGTAGATAAATATAACACTGTCTGATTTACTTTTCACTACTTGATATGACGTGTTAGTTTACAATCATAGACGAAAAACTACAAATTGTCTTTTTTATCTTTTATGAGGACTTTTCTCAATAAAATCAATTAATGAAAAAAAATGTCTTTTTCATTTCTGTAGATCTAAAGTGGGTTCAGCATTGGGCGAGTTTTTAAGTTTTGTCACAAGGGAACGTGTTGAGAGTGTTTTGGTAGTGATGGAGGAAGATAAGGATGGTATTTACTGTACTATTCAGATTTTTCTGCATCCATCTTGCTCAGTTGAAATGGGAACTTATTCCCAGGATCTGATATTCCCTCCTGTGTTTGAGGCTCTGTGATCGACTTATGTGTCAGATCCCACAGTCGGGCCGCGACGGGCTGATTCCCACGAGGGCCGCAGTAATTCAGTATGAGAGAGCGGATTAAAGAACAAACAGCGTCCTTGTCCGTCCGTCTCAACGCTGTTACAGGTCAGACAGGTGAAGCCTTTGATAGCTTCCCGCTGGCTCGATCTGTCCGTCTCTATCTGTCTCCTCATCACTGTCTCTACGCAGCATGTCTGTCTCTGGGTCTGAATCTTCTCACTGCCTGTTACTGTGTGAGTTATCTGACATTCGAATCAAAAGCACATCACACGCAGAGCTGGAAATGTAGAGGAAAAACTCGAAAATGATCATTAAAAATAAAAGTCATTAAGTCATTAGTAAAACTATTTTAAGTATTATAAGCAAAATATACTTAAAACGATCTCAGAAGTCAACCACCAATGTGTACATGTAGTAGAAGTTGTAGTCATCAATACTGCATCATGTGCTTTTAATGCATAAATGTAGTGAAGTGAAAGTATACAACAGTGTACAATGGAAATAACCAAAATAAAAGCACCTCAGTACTGTACATAATCTACATGTAAGTACATTACACGAGTACTTAGTTGCATTTCAAAATTACTATAAACAACACTCAGAAGTACAGCTGAGCCTGATGGTAATGTCATTTGTTCTCCAGGTACACAACCCAGAGGAAATGGAATAATATGACGGCACCAGATTTTTGAAGGTAATCCATCCAATAGTTGTCGAAACTTTCACAAAGTCAGGCAAAGTCAGGAGATTCAACCTCTGGGGAGCACAAACGTTTAGTGGTTGAGTTATTTCACTTTGCACCATAATGGTGGTCTGACAGACCAACATTCCCATCCATGAAGCATCCATCCATTGTACAAACCAGAGTCAGATTCATTGTATGTGCACACATAGTCCTTGTTTGGTGAGAAGCCTCACCTCCACCAGCTCAGCCTGAGATGTGACACCTTTCTTCGTCTCTTAAAGTCTTTCTCCATCTGTCCACTGGCTGAGTCTCCCCTGCAGATCTCAGCACATCAAAGCTCAGGCAGGGTGATGGAAGAGGCACCGGTTATCGAGGGGCTGCGAGGGTCTTCAGCAGGTTCCCATGGGAGAGCCGGGCCTCGCGGGTTGATGTCCTCTCGGTGGGATGGCTCCTCTCATCGTCTCCTAACAGTGACTGTCAACGGCGTGTTTTTGAGCGAGCGCTGAGAACCTTGTGGTGGCTTGACAGGAGCCCAGATCCTCCGATTCAAAGAGAAGGGCCACCTTCAGATGAGACCCATGTTTGAAAGAGGGGCTTAATCACCACGGTAACTTGTCTGTTGGTTGGCGTGACCCCACGCACACACAGATACACTGTCCTCCAGTAAGAGGCCCTTTGCATGGTGGAGCATAATCGCATAACAGCATGGACTTCTTAAAGACATCATTCAGGGCTGAACTTTCCCTTTAAAGCTGCACCAGAGAACATTTCTCTCTCAGAAAATCTTTAAAACACAAAATGGGACACAAACTTTCCAAATGCAATCTAACACAAGTTCATCCGTGCATGTTTTTTTCTTTTTTGCTTTCTTTCCAAGAGTGAGATGAGAAGATCAATATCAGTGTTTTCCTCAGCTGAAGGGCTGGAAGCCAGTCTGGCTCCATCCACAGCAAAAAAAAAAACACCTTTCAACACCTCTATATCTGACTGATTAACACGTCGTATCTCTTTTGTTTAACTCGTGTGGAAAGAGAAATGAAAAAAACAACAATTTGCGGGTTTAGGGAGAGTCGTGTTTTGAAGTTAAATTACAAAGCTGCTTTCTTTCTAGAAGAAACAGTCGCCATAAAGGCTGTTGACAGTAAAGTCTTGGAGATACCTGGAGCACTGTCTCCGGAAAGACGTGTTGTTATCGAACAAAATCTCATTCTCTCCTGCTGTAATGACATGAGGCGGATATTTTAAAGCTGCTCTGAGTCATGTTTTATATCAACACTGTATGAAATGACTTTATGCATGTGGCAAGTGTCAGTCATCATGACACACCCACAGAAACACATCATTATTCTGCAGAGACTCTCAACTTTATGGATTTTTTTAGGCTTAAAACTTAAATTAGGTGCCTGGCTTAATACCATCAGTAACTTTGGGTAAATTGATGCTTTGAACCTCAAGTTCATTCTTCCTGGATAAGGTAAGAAATTTGGTGACATTTTGAAGAGCGTGCTTAAAGAATAAGATTTACATCAATACTGCTTCAAATGTGCCGGAAAAAGACAAATCAGCATGTAAATGTGCTCTATTGTTAGGAACATACCTAAAGTGTATTAATGTGGATTAAATCCATCACAGCCTTGTGTTTCTTCAATGATATACACCCAAAAAACATATTAAGACACTCTTCAGCACATTCCAGTTCAGTACGAATGTGATTTATGAGGTGTGATGAGACTGAGCCATTATTCACAGTCGGCTTATCACACCTGTGTCTCCCATGGATGAATGTCTCAGTTGTGCATCCAAACTTCTCCCCTGAGAACTCCATTTAATTTTTTTTTTCCTTTTCTAAATATGTGGGCCACCCCGGGCCAGACCACATGGCTCATGCCTTTAGATTTATAGCACATAGAGAGAGGTCTCGCGTCAGTGTGAAACCTCACACGTCGGCTAATAGATAACTCATCATATCACCTGCAGGCGAATAATCTGTGGTGGCGTGGCATTTTATTTATACTGTACATATTTTCATCTACATTTTATTTCCTTATTTGTTGATATGGCTGCATTTATGAGTGTATGTGTGTGTGTGTTTGACACGGAGGGGTGAGAGTCTGTCCTACATCCTCAGCTAATTACAGGCCGCTGATCTCGTCAGCTGTCACCGCCACACTCTTTTTACATGTCAATGACAGCCAAATGGGACCTCATATCCTTCCTCCGCTGCAGCACAATGCTCTCATTGAAAAAAAACATAAACCCACAAGAGGTGGAGGGAGAACCAAAGGAGAGAAAGCGGAGGATGGCGCTCCTCGGCCCAGCTGGCGTCGGCTCGGTGGCGGAGGGCGCCGAGTCTTGTCCGTGAAATAACAGCCACTCCTCCAATCCTCCCCTTCATCCCTCACCTCTGCCCGGCCGTCTTCATCATCCCCGTGGCCTAATCCGGGCACGTTCGCGGGGACACGCACCCAGACTCTGCATCTTTTGCCTCCTTTTGTGTTTGCCAGTGCTCTGATGTGAGAAAAAGAGAAAGCGGGGGGGTGCAAAGGGTGCGGGGGTGGAGGTGAAGGCAGTGGTGGCGGTGGTAGCTCTTTTTCTTTCTGCAGTCTGCGGGGAAGAAGAGGAGAACTTGGCAGGATGCCTGGCTGTGGCACTGCATACAAACAACGGTGGGGTCGGAGGGTTGGGGGGGCACACAAGGCCTGTTTGTCTGACTCTCCCATCCTCTTACCTCAGGGAGAGTGGAAAAAATTGCACAAGACAGCCCATAAGATACGGTCGCTTCCTCACCTCCTCAGGACAGCCATCGATTCTGCGAAACAGCCAGGCGAGCAGACGGAGACAAGTGGAACGCATCCACGTCAGGAAATCACTGAGCATAATTCAACGAAATGAAATCAGTTTGTACAGTGGAGACCTGGCCGGATGCCCAGCCTTGTTTGCTGCTTCAAAAAAGCACTTTGATTAAATATAATATACAATCAGCCATCACGTGAATCTCCAGTTTATCACTCCAATATATCTCTGACTACACAAAAGGCTGACAAAGTCAAAGCTGGATAATGTCTGCTCCGTTTTTTCTCTTCTGCATTACGTCTTGCTTGATGTAAATCTCCTTAGCTTGATCTCCCGTGGACTCAAAGTAGCTGACATCAGCGCAAACTTCACAGTTCTCCCTGATTTGTGGAAGATGGAAATCTTTGCCGTCTGCGCCGCGCTCGTCTCTCGAGTCCGCGCTTACATGCACATAAAAATGCTTTCTGGGGCCCGCTTCTTGTGAGCGGGGGACATCGGCGGGCTCCCAGTGCAGCTGCAAATAACATTGATGTGGCATTCCAACATGTCAGTGTAGCGTGGGCTACGGACAAAGCCACTTCCTGCTCCTCGGAAATATTCACGTGGGAGACTCGCACCAGCAGCGTCTGCAAAAAAAAAAATCACAAGTCTGATTCAATTCAATTCAATATGTTTTCCAGCATCTGGGTTTTATGTAAATTAGCCCTGGGGCCGCATTATTATTAGCTCGAGCCATGAAACTATATCAGCAGGCTTTAAAGAGTTTCGTGTCAAAAGCGAAGGTCAGATTTGTTTTCTCCATAAATTTCCATCTATGTTCTGTCTCGACGGCTCCGCGGCACATTGAGACCCTCGGGATCGTCTGGAGTTTCCATTACAGATGTTTGTGGTAGTCTTGTGCAAAAAAAAGTCCTACTGATAGGAGACAATGCTTGCGGGGAGGGATTTCCATAAAACAGGTACACCGTAAGGAGCCGTAAGTATCGCAGCAAAGCCGCGGAGCTGACTGCTTTATGACTGCTCGGGTCTTAACCGCAGTCGCAGCTAGACGTCCAAAGGGAGGCATTGCGGTTGAGCGAGAAAGCAGAGTAACATGTCTGGAAGAAGATGGGGTGCTATTGAAATGGGTATTTATCTATTTGCGCATCTGCTAGCTTTTAAGCCGTCGGCCCTGTTTCGACTTCGCAATTTCAACCCAAACCCGCCGTACTGTTTAGAGATATTCTCCGTCTACATCCCCAGCCGGTCGTCTTGTTTGTCTGAAATAAAACTTCACAGTGTTGAAATGGGTCCAGAGGGCACGCGTGTCGGGCTGGGATGTTGTAACCTCTGTCTAATGTGGTTTTTATTTCAGGATACATGGCATTGCATCATCTGTCTGTTTTTAAGCATCCAGTAGCTGGTTTCCACACAGTTAAAAGGTGAAAGTAGATGATGTGCAGATGCCAGTGGGACAAAAAAATGGACAGAAGAAGGTCAACCTGCTCAGTGTCAACTGTATAAAAAGGTTTTTGTCCCTGAAAGAGTTGCAGTGTCTTCCACCGGCTTGGTTGCAGTGCACTGGATTTCCTCTTGTTGTTGCATGCACACTAAACGCTTTGACCCGTCTCCTTGCATCCCCCTCGACCTGCTGCACAATATATATGTCTTTTCCTCTCTCTCTCTCTCCAGCGCAACACTGATCGTTTCCTCAGTGCTCCTGCAGGCCTGCGACATGAAAGAGTCGGACCCTCGTGCCCGGAATGGATCCGGATGTGCCTCGGGGTCATGGCGTATGTTGCGGGATCATTAGCCATTACCTCCCTCCTGTGCTCTCAGGGCACAAACATGTGCACATCACATCAGTGTGTGTGTGCAAGGACTCTCAAGCCAGGATTTTCTGCACCGTACCTGCCAATAGGTTGCAGTTTGTGCAAACGCACCATCAACGCCGAGCAGATTTACACCCCAAATCCTGCCTCTGACAGGTTTCTTGTGTTGCCAAGATGATGAGCTAAACTCCTCGATAATGAAGAATAAAAAATAAAAGCAAAGGAGAGGAGGAGAAGAAGTGTTTTTCTTACCTTACTTCAAGATAAGAGCATATCAGAGCGAGTGGAGGAGGGAGATATGGAAGACAGGATGTGATTTAGGATTTATAATGTTTTTTTTTAAATAAGATGAACACATGTACACACGCTCATAAGACACAGTGGGTTTTTTTTTAGTTTTCACAATGTTTCTAGTTTCTACTTTCTTTATGAAACTGGAAACAAAAAAAAAAGCTGTAGCTGGCTTTGATGTTGATGTTTTATTTGATATGTGATATAACATCAGCGTCATTTATTGTGGAAATTGGATGTTTCTGCATGACAAATTGTGACTTTTTAACATTTTAATCAGGCAATGATTTGATTGGGGAATTTCCTTCTTGTCTATTAGATTAAAAGAATCCATCATGAGCTTCTAATTAAGGAAGCAAAGATTTCCATTATCAAATGCAAAGTGAAAATGACACGGCCAGTCTCCTCGTATTGTTACCCTTCTCCCTCATAACATTTGATGCCAATCAGCCTAATATAATGCTTTCTTTTTATCCGATTAGCTTCTGACATTTAGTTTTAATTGAATGAACGTGATGAAAGGACGACCCGGGATCACATTCTTTTGCTCGGCCTTGCGGTCAGCCGAGCTTCAGAACTGCTCAGAAAATTGTTTTAAAGCGATCGTTCAGTTTACTCCTTCATCTTTGGGTGTCGTCACCTCGCTCCATCTCCCTCGGCCTCTGTGAGCGAACAGCGTTGCAATGCAGTGAGTTTAGAGGGGAAGAATGCGACAACTGAATGGAATCGCGGGAGAAACGATTGCGTTCGAAACCACGAGGAATGCGTCGGAGACTGGCTGAAACGGAGCATTTGTTCACGGCGGCTGGAGATGACAAACAGTGGGCGGCCTGTGCTGCTGAAGCTGAAGGCCTCTGACACCCAGGCAGCAGGCGAGGAACATGAAAGTTTATTGCAAGTAAAAGCACCCTTGAGTTGGATGCATTCAAAACGCAAATGTAAAAATAAACCAAATATGACGCGTGGGATAAGGTTAATTCGCCATCTTTGGGCCTCCTGGGTTACGGGGACGGGTGGCAGCGAGGAATGCAGGATAGCCTCGCGGAGAGAGGCCGATGAAAACCAGAGCGCTGGTGGCTCCCGGGCCGGCATGAAGAAGTGGACTTGGCAGCAGAGCCGAGAGTCATGTGCCTCCATTTAAATGAGAAGGCAAGAAAGGAAAGAGAGACGGAGGAGGGGAGGGGAGGGAGAGAAATCCAGGCTGAGCTAAGAGGCCGGGGACTCTGCCAAGCCAAGACACTTGAGGAATGCATCGGCGGCAGCAGCCCTCGCTTCGCAGTAATACCATCACAGTTCGCAGCGCTCTCTGAGTCAGGAGAACGGCCCTTCTGCTCTAGTCAGCAGGTCTCACAGCCAGTGTAAACACATCGCAGGTAAAGAGAAGCAGCAAAAGGCGAACACAGAAACAAAACGTGCACCATCCTGTGTTTTTTCTTGCAGAGAATGCATCCACGTGTCTGTTTCACAATGCTGCGACGGAGCGTCTGGCATGCAAGTGATCATTGTCTCGTCGCGTCAACGTTTGTGGAGCTGTGTGCGAAGGCGTGAGGCATGTGGAGCGACCCCCCCACCCTGGCAGTTAGTTAATAAACACAGGCCTGTCAACAGCTGCTGGGTGATGTAATGTGGAACTTCTCCTCACTCTCCTTATCCTCCCGCCCCACCCCGCCTCCCTCACTCCCCCCTCCACCACCACCACCTCCCTTCCTCCCTCCCTCCCTCCTATTTACAAGTCTTACTGGGTGTTGCTGCAGACTTCCAGCACTGGCAGCACAGATAGTGTGTTTTAAAGAGCGTGTGTTTGTGCACCCCTCACCACCACCTCCACCTCCTCCTCCCACCCTGCAACACTTCCAGGGGGAATTTACGACAGCATGTTTTCAGCTGCCATCAAAGGAAATTCCACATCATCAGGTTGTCTTCCTAACCAAAACACCTCAGAGAGTCTAGGAACTGCAGAGCCGGCCGCAGACCTGTTGAGTGGAGAGGATCCGGCCGGGGCAGAGTAAGTTTGGATTCCTGCTTGTTTGTCTCCTCAGCTGAGAAAGTTTGACTCACGTTCACAGTCTGAGCAAAAAACAATTTGATGGGATTTGTGCAATGTGGAAAGGAGAGTTAAAAAAACAGTAATGACATTTGCAAAGATTTGACAGGTTGTATTATCTGAGTTAATGTTGACAAAGAACAGTTATCAGTAAATCAGCTAATGCAACAAGTACTGGTGACATTGTCAATATAGCTGCAACCGTTAATCAATTAATCAATTAGTTGTCAACTATTTTGATAGATTTTGAGTTTTTAAGAAAAAGTGTCCAAATGTTCTGATTGCAACTTATCAGATGTGAATATTTTCTAGTTTCTTCAGTCATCTCTGAGAATAAACTGAATATCTTTGGTTTGTAGACATTTTTCACCATTTTCTGACAGTTTAGTGTCCAGAAAACAGACCTAAATGCAGACCTAAATATCAGTATATGGCTTTACAAAGTTGACTTTTGGCTTATTTTTTTAACATTTAGGGTTTCTGCATCTTTATTGAACTGTTTCAACACAGAGGCCACTGATGAAATGCTTATCTGTTCATACCCCATTAGCCACTTACAGACTAACTAAAACTAACTTTATTTATTTCAAAGTAAAGAAGATTTAGCAAAGACCAGGATGTTGAAAATGAGCTAAACTGAAGTTACCCAGCAATCGAACCTTTCACACCCTAAAAAGGATGTTATTATGTTATTAGCCAACACATTTTAAAAACACATCATAAACAATTGAAATGTAACATTAGCGGGCACACGTTTTGTGTAACAGATTCAACCACTTAATGTTTGTTAATTAATTAGTGAGAAGTTTTTAAACAAGAGATGTCTTGTTTCATATCATTTTACGACAACATAAATAATCAGAAGAGAGCATCTTTAAGTAGTGAAAACAACCTTAGTTTTGACTTTTCATTGAAGAAAATGAAGCACAGCGCGGCGTCCGTGCTGCTCTGTTAACCATTAACGGTGGACGCTGAGGTCTGTGGGACTTTTCTGTGCACAAACATGTTGTTGTTTCTCAGGCTGTCTGCGGCCCCCGCTGATGAAACGGCTGCGTGTTTTGATAACGGCTCAGGAAAAAAAACCCCCTCTATCCTCTCTCTGCCCTCTCTCTGAGTATATTTTCTCTGGGTTTTCGTCCACCTGAAGCTCCATCACGAGAGGGTTCGGGGAGGGTCCCTCGACAGGAAGCAGGAGTTTTTTTTTTTTTTCGCAGGATGTATATTAGAGCATCCTACGCATCTGGTGGGATAAGCACTGGGGATTGCAGGGACTCCCCTCATGAACAGGATGACGACATTGTATTCATTGTTTGCCTTTTTTTCCTCTTTTTTTTTTCCACTAGCCCTCCCTCCCGTTCAGACCCCCACAGTAAATTGCCTGCTAAGTACTGCTGACTAAACAAGATTTAAAGCTGCTCGGACATGTTCAGACAGGATGTTTTATCATTAAAAAGTGTCTGAGAAACACGTTTACAGATTGTTTCTCTTTATCTTGTCTGACCTGTCTTTGGTTCAGCTTCGGCATAGTGCATCATCTGAGTGTTTTCAGGCCTCGGCCATGTTTGACGAGCTTTGCAGAGCACGCCCACTCAAATATTGATAATGTGCTCTTCAGAAGACACATGCAGATTTTTTTTGTCAAACTGCCTCACTTACAAGAATAAAAAAATGCAGGTGTCACATATCTGTCTGCTGATTGCGAGCATGCACCAAAGCAAAATGCCATCTAGAAATGAAATATTTTTTGGATGTAATGTGTTTTTTTAAAGGATATAAATTAGGACCAATCAGTTAATTGAATTAGAAGATAAGGCCCGTCCCTGTTTGTCTCCACAGCTGCGCTCGTCCTCGTCGTGCTCGCAGGACTCACAATAGGCTGTTTATTCAGCGATCTATAGGCCGTCCTTGGTTTTTATAATCGTGACAACGCTGAAAAACCTGAAGACGAGCAAACAGCTGCGTGTGTGCAAAGCTTCTATTTTCACCTGCGGGCTAAACTGTGACTATTACAAGCCCGTACTCCCACCCAACCTTAATAATCAGGTTTGAACGCCTGAAAGACACACATGCTGCGAGATCGAGAAAAAGCACAAGTTCTGCCTCGTCCTGATCAACATTACAGAACTAAAAAACCCTCCAACACAACAAGACGCTCACAGTAACACAGGCGAGCAGAGCGTCGATCTGACCTCTGCTGCAGCATCTACCTTCATTTTAAAGAGACTGTTAAACTGACCTATTAGCCTTGACAGCGAGGCTCTCATTTTCACACCCGGGCGATAAATACTTAAAAGTTAAACGTTGGTTTAAACGACGATGCACACAGGCAGCACCCACACACTGAAAAGAAAAACCTCAAAAAGACATTCGACTTAATTATCGGTTTGCTGACTGCATGAAAACAACAACAGAGCGACGTGGAAACAGGGCTCATTGTTTGAGACTCTCTAATTCCACGTCGGGCCGTGCCAGGCTACAGTTGGTCGGTGCCAACTGCGGCGGGACACATGTGGGGGGCAGGATCAGGCGGGCCGGCCAGCAGAGGGACTCAAAGCATCCGATCAGACCATCTGTGCTGCGAGAATACAGATGGACCCCTCTCTCTCTCTCTGCACATTAAACCACACATCAGACACTTGCATGCTTCAATTTTCTCCTCAATGAATGGAAAGTAATAGCAGCAACCAACCCCCTCGACATGCCCTCCCACCCCCCCCCACCCCCATCCCGAATTAAAAGCGAGGAGACTCAAACGTATAATCTTCCCCCGCTCATTCACTCTTCTCCCACCAATCTGGGTGAATCATTCAGAAGAAGAAAAAAAATAAAAGAGAGGACTGGGCTCGGGACCGTGGGGGGATGCCTCCGCGCTGACCCCGTTTCAGCCCCCCCCCACCTCCCTCATTCAAGGCAGGCGCAGGGCACGGAGACAAAATGAATTGGTTCCTGGGGCAAAGGGGGTGCACCAATCAATGTTCATTCCCCCCCTCCCCAACATCCATTTTCAGGCCCTGGCACTTCCTGGCATTGCTCTTTTTTTGGGGGGTGGACTGAGGGGGGGTGTATTGATCACAGAGGTCCGAGTCACTATTTGGCTGGGAGGCTTTTCTTTCCACTGTGAAGGTTTGTAATGGATGTGAGTGCTAATTGGAAACTCATGCAAAATGCACGTCTGGAATCCCCTTTTTTTTAACCCCGCCCCCCCTTAATATTTAACTAACAGTGACTGAAAAAAAGCAAACGTAGGAAATTCTTTTATTGCATATTCTTTTGCAAACATTTGTTGGTGAAAGGTTTTGCGAGAAAAGGGGCCGAGGTTCAAGCCGCACACGTCACCCACTTGATAACTGTGTTTGAACTCACCGTGACAAAGACTTCTTCCTTTAAAACGAGGCCGAGAACGGGTGAATGCCTGACTGTGTGTGTACAAAGGGCAGCACTGTCACTTGTGGCAGACTGTCACACTCGGAGGTGAAAAGGCCAACAGGGCGCAGCAGCAGACCTTTACTGTATGTAGGTACGGGATTACTGCCCTGGGAGAAAAAATGTGGATAAAGTGCCAGTAAAAGGGTTAGTGATTGCAATAAATGCACAGCTGCCTAATTCCTCTCGGCTTACAAAGGAACTGTATCAAATCCGAGCCATGACAATCCATATTCATGGACAATCTGGGCTTATTATCGCCATTTATCCACGAGGCTCGCAGCCTGTTTCGCAGTACAGAAATCTCTCAATGGGTTTAAGTGTTATCATTAAGCTGTTAGCCGCTCACATTATCCCTGTTGTAGTTTGGAGCAGTCTGTGACCTCAGCTGGGTCCTCCCTTGTTCCTGGAGCAGATGTTAAAAAAAGAGAGAGAGAGAGAGACTCCCTCCCTCCCAAACTACCTCCCCATTCGGATTGTACACACAGACACACACCGTCCCACTGCGCCTCCTCCCTTCGCCCTGGCATCTAATTAGGCCTACAGCACAAAGACTCCCAGATGTCAGCGTCCTCCTGGCCTCCTTTGATTATATCCTTTCCACCCCACTGGCTGGCTCGCCGACTGGCTGGACGGCCGGCTGTGGGGTGGAGGGGGCAGTGTGTGTGTGTGCGTGTGTGTGTGGGGCTATAGGCGTCGACGCGTGTCACTCCGCGTAGGTCAACAGCGAACCGGTTTAACATATCAGTAATTGCTTTTGGTGTAAATTACGTGGGAATGTGGAGGGAGGGAGGACAGTCCTGAAGAAAGAGGCACTCAGGTCGTCATAAAAGTCAGCAAAAGAGCATTTAAACATGACATTGAAAGGTGCCGTTCCTCTTAAAATGATTAATTGAAACACAAGAAAGAGTCACTGGAGGAAATAATGTTTGGTATTACTTTTAACTCTGGATCAATGCGTAGTCGGCAAACTGGTTCTGGTTGAACCAGTATGCCACCTCATATTTAAAACAACATTTATCACAGCCGACAGTCACTTAAGTGTTTCATTTCCTTTCAAACTGAGCAAAACAATAAACATGAGTGATGTACGGACAGTCAACAGGTTTGTCAGCTGGCCTGCTTTTTTTCACAGACGTCAGCTTTCGACGGCCTGTCAGGTTTCTGTGCTCCTGTGAGCGCTGAATACTGAACGGATGGGACGTTGATTACCGGTTCTGTGAGAGATATTGAATAAATGCTTCAACAATGCTCACCGGTCTGCAGGGTTCCAGCAGAACCGCGAATACTTTCCCACCCATTCTTAATGGACAAAATGGCGAGAACACACTCCTGTCTGTGTCATGATCTGAGCCATTAATAGATGATGAACAGCTTTTTTTCCAGCCTAACTCAGAAGTCTTGAAAAACAGGGAATTACACTGATCTTTGTTTTATTTTGCGAAACAATTTAATGGATTTTATCCACTTGTGTAACTCCCTTTAAATGTCTGAGCCGAGCGCGTTCACTGATGACAGACAAATTGTCTTGCTGGGTGTTGAAGGGCGAAGCACAGAGCACATTTGGCAATATCTGCATTTCTAATAATCCTATAGGCATTATGAAGAACATTATGTTTGCACTGGAAACAAATGTATGTTAATTAAAAATGTGAAGTGAGTCAGTTGTGAATTTATTTGGAAACTGAGCGTTGTTTGGGCTTGTTTAAATGTCTATGGTCGGAGTTTTCTTGAGTTTCATTGCCTGCTTTTATCTGAATGCCCCTGATATCTGGCTCTTAATGTGTTTGCTTAATTTCTATCACTTCCTATGCATCCACTACCTCATCCCTCGCGCTCTCTGTACCCAATGGAAAATGGTGTCAGTGTTTTCTCTTTCTAGTCTGGGCAATCAGGCACAAAGCTATAATCCATTTTAATCATTTACTCTCAATTTCCTATAACCCCCCTCTCTATCTCTGCGTCCAAGGGAAGCCGTGGGCTCCACTTCCTCTCCTAATCTTCAGCGGAAAGGGACCAAACCGAAATTCAATCTAAACATAGGCCGCGGTATTTCATCTGATGCAATCCACTTGCACAATTAGTCATTACAAAGCCAGGCTGAAAGACAGGCTGATGTTTCTGTGCCATTAAAGACGGAGCGGTTCACATCCTGTTCGCTGATTGGACAAGTTCCTTACACACTGCATAACCCGAGGGCGTTCAGAAGTGGGTGCAGGAGGAGACTGTGTCATGTTAAGAAACGTAACATCAATTCTGGGCGAAAACGTTGCTGCGCGTGATCTGATGTCGTGTCAATACGCCGCGGCTCAAAAGATCGGCAGTGGATGGAGCACGTCATGTTGATGTGTGGGGATGTTTGACAAGCGCAGTCACGCCGCTGAGTTTTCAGACGGGGTCTAACAGATGTAGCCCGGAGCGAGCTTCGGGACGCTGTTTGGGAAGTGCGGTTGCATAAGTAGGTTTGTGAGGCACGTAAACAGATCTGACCTGAAAAAAAGTGGCATAAATAGGATTCAGCCTCGATCTGGACTGAGCCAATAGCTGCACTTAGCAGGCCCGAGGTTATGGCACCAGCACATCTGATGCTGCGGGTGTCAGGAGGTGATTTGAAAGGCTTGCTGTGGCTCTCATCAGCTCTCATCAATATTCACATTCACAACAAGAGTGCAAGAATTTCACTCTGTTTGAAATACAGAGCAGAAGGAAATAATGAAATGAAAAACACAGAAGCTAATCCATCTAAAGGTACTTTGATAAGGTAATTCAGTAATCTTCAAAAGATATTAAACAAAAAAAGAAAAGAACTGAATGTGAGTTTCTGACCCCAACATATTTTGGCAGATTCTCTCTGTTACATTTTCCCTCTTATTTGTTCAAACTTTTCCTTTAATTTGTCCTGTATATTTGTATATTTCCTTTCATTTGATGCTGTATATTTGCAGCAATAATCTCTTTTTTCAGATGAGGTAAATTCAAAGTGAGATTCAAGGGACACCCCCTCTTCTTCTAGCTGTGACATAAAACAGTAAAAAGGTACTTTTCTGATTTTCATGGTGTATTTTAACACAGTTATCTCTGCTTCAGTTACGTAGGACAGGATTTTTCCACGCATACACGCAAACAGCACTGCAAGTCGCACACACAGGCTCTCTGACCCCCGAGGCGTCCATCAGCTGACCTTTGACCCAGTCCTCACCGATGAGGAAGTGCTTTGCTTACTCTGTGCGCCGCAACAGCGAGCCTAAAGCCTGAGCTCTTTGTAAAGGAGTAGTATGCGTGAAGTGAAGTGTTTATCTTCGGCCGCGGCCTCAGCCAGCCCAGGTCGGACTGGTTCCCAGCGCTGTTTGCAGAAGCCTAGAACAACAAAAAGGGGCTGAAGCTCGGGCTTTGGGGCTGGGCCGGAGGGCGGGATGCACGGGTGACGCTGAGAGCAAACTGTAAGATCTAGCTGGAGCTCTGAGATCCCCGGAAATCTGCCCGGGCCCGAGGAGAGGCCACGCTTGTTCTGCTGTGCCGTGTCATAAGGAAGAGGCTGCGATAGAAACTGAAAGAAGGGAAAGTTAGAAACAGAGACAGAGAGCCTGAGCGTGCTGCCCCTGCCACTCTCCACTTGGACTCTGATCTCGTGTAAAAGGTGAAAGCTCTTCGAAACGTGACCGACCGGACATGAGAGCTATCTCTTTGTTGACTTTCTCCCTCCTCCCTCTTTTCCCTCCCCTCCCTCCCCCCACAGGGCTTCCCAGGTGTGCAGATCGCCGCAGGGCAGAGGGACCATGAACAGACACCTGGAGCGGAGGGAGCAGTTAAAGAGGTTGTCTCTCGACAGCGGCCTGCCGGTAAGTCAGCACAGCGAGCACTCAGTCAGGAAGCAGACGTGTGGGATGGCCTCGCTTTGTCTCCCTGATCTACTGCTGCTTCAAGGGCTTCATCTCTAAAAGAAATGCTCAGCAATCAATTCTTTAAGTTTGTTGGAGCTTAAAATATCTTCAGCTGGAGGGTGATTTTCCGAGAAACAGATGTCTATTTAAAGATTTTAACTTCCCTCCTCTAATGTGGATGCTTACGCTATCAGATCTCTGAAAGAAGTCAGAAGTTCATGGTGTTTTCTGGTAATTGATGTTGTCTTCAGGACTGTGTGTCATCGTTTGGCCTGCACTTCCAGCTGCAGGTGGCGCTCTTTTGTCTCCCTCCCTCTGACCGTCCACTCACTCCAACTTATGTTTTGTTTATTCCGTCTGCCTGGGGGATGAAAAATGCTTCACTTCCTGCGTTCGGGCAAATATTTCCCAAGAAAGGTCCTGCTCATGTCAAGTGTTTAGCACAGGAAGACCCGTGTTAAAACCCCTCTTGTGAATGACTTTGTGTTCCATCAATCAGACGAGAAGAAACAGAAAGAAAATCATAAAACTGCCACAGATGCTGTGAGATAGAAATTAAAGAGCACACACACACACACACACTTCCACGTGTCAGGCAGCAGGGAGAAAAAACAGCCTCCCATGTCTGTTTGTGAAACGCACTGTCGGCCGCTGCTTGATTGACAGGCTTATCTCTCGTGCCGGGGCGGCTCTTGCGAATCACAGAAGTGGAAACTTTGTTTTGGCTCGGGGTTAACTGAAGGTGAATCTGCCGGCGAAGTGCCTCTTTGGGAATGTCAAGTGCGGCCACATTTGCGGGCGGCCGTGTTGTGTCTGCGTGGCGCTGAAGAAGCTTATCCCCCCCCACGACTCCCACCGTCCCCAGTGCATACAGTGCAGTCACTGGACAGGAAATAATAAGTCTTTACATAGCGTTTTGATAGGGGATGCTGAAGTAATTAAGGACACATTTGCTGCAGATTAAATGGTAAACTGTTTCAGAGTGCAGTCTCTCAGTGAAACTAATTAGTAGGGTGCGTTTCTTCAAAGAGAAAATGCACCCTTAAACCTGAATTAACCAGTAAGTAATATACAGTCATAAGCTGCATTTTCCGGGGGCCATCTTGTTGTTTATGGTGTACTTTGTTGATGACTGCGGGGCCTTAACGAAAGATGTCAGCATACTTTATTGACTTGACCTGACTGACTTTATGGCTCACCGCTGACCTGCCTTAAGCCGCCGCTGACAAACAGATCCTTCATACTTCCTGGATGCCTTTTCATCCTGACCGTAATGTTTGCACCATACCTGCTCTCTCCTTTTGCATCCAGATGTCCTCGGGAAAATCGTGGACAGAAACTAACCTATAAATAGTCATCGCAGAATGACTCCTCTAATCTGCAGAGCATCAAAAATTGATCTACCAGTTTATATTTAGATAAAAAAATCTTGATGTTGATTTTGTTTGGGGGATTTAGGACACAAACCCCGGAGTCTGTCAATCATTTCTGACTGAAACGGTGACATGAGAGTGAATCCAGAAGGAGTGACACACTCGCCAAGAGGAGTGAGTCCTCTTGGCGAGACAGTGCTCGATTTATAATTCATCCACAGTGGTTTATGTTTGTGAATGTGTAACTTGCTGTGACATGGGCGGACGCTCGCTTGGCGGTGTGTTTTGTACTCTTTTATCTGATGGCCGGGTGATCTATAAAGCCTCGTCGAGCGTTATATCACCGTCATTAATAGTTGTTGGTTGATACGGGATTTACTGTGGCTTTAATTGCTTTAATTGGCTACACAACGACCTGATTTACTGTGAGACTGAAAGTAGGTCATATTTGTGATATGGGTTTATGATTCAACATGCTCACATTTGTCCACTCGACTATCCATGCATGCATTTTTCCAACCCTTTTTTTTATTTTTTTCCCTTATTTTCGCCTTCCTTCTCCTCTTGTGCACTCATTTGACTTTCTCCTTCTTGTTACACTTTCTCTCCTCTTTGCACCCTCACCCGCCTCTTTGTCTTACTTCATCTTTCCTTTTTTTTTCTCTCTCTTTCCACCGCGACTCTTTCCTTCCCCCCTAATGAACTGCTCTCTCTCGGGGCAGCAGGAGCATAAGGGTGCTGGGTTGTTTTAATAGTGGGACATGAGGAAGCCCGGAGCCTTTTGGTGAAGGTCCAGCATAGATCTGGTGGCAGCGTGCAGATTTGACTCCGTGGCACGGACAACCATGAAACATGCAAGCTGCTTTTGACTGGTGGAGAAAAATT
>JBAJHX010000011.1:8951702-8971795 GCA_037176925.1 Amniataba percoides | reverse complement strand
TGATTCAAGTTGAATTAATGTGTTTGCTTAATATGTCTTGGTGTCAGTAAAGACAGGAAATATCACACAACGGGCTGATTTTCTGCATAATGTAAAAGTGAAAGATTTCTTGGCATAATGCTCAAACTGAAAGAAATTAATTGATGAAAGGATGCATTGATCATTTTTCTCTAAATCACGCTGAATCAATAACACAGACATCATCATCTGTGATTGTGGATGTGATAGCATTTACAGTCATTTAAAGACAAACTGTGTTTTCCATGAATAAACTCTGCCGTCAAGTGAACTTTTTGTGCCACGAGTGACTTCATCCGAGTCACTGAGTTTGTCTCTAAACTCAAACTTTCTTTATCCTTGCAGTGCTGATGGGGGGACATGAAGTCTCTGGCCCTCGTGGCCCTGCTGACCCTGGCACAGATAAACCTACTAAGCCCTGTAAACACTCCTTTTCCTGGGAGGATATGAGCCTCCGATACATTTATTTTTTCAGGCATCTGAGAAAACACACGAGGCGGTTTCTGACATTCCGTCAGACGACAGGCATGAGCTGTCTCGTGTTCGGCTTTTCCCTCCGTGTCACCTGTGAACCAGTTTCATCCGGCTATCTGGATTTACATAACGCAGGGGCACGTCTGCTAACAACGCACTTTACATAACGCGACGTGTGACCCGGACAGACGACCTCGCGCGGTTGCGGTGTTTTGACAGAGTGCTGCCGTCACAAGGTTGTCACCCTTTTAGCGGAAGATTGCGCTCGCGTTTCATCTACAAAATGGCCTGGTTTAGCTGCTTTCACACATTTCAGCCGTGTGCCATGTGTTTCGTGGCCTGTTAGGATGATGAAGGGAGGCTTTCCCACACCGGGGACGCCCCCGACAGATTTCCAATTCGCACAAGCAGGAGACAAAATACCATATGCCAGCTGAAGACCAGGTAAAATATTTATGTCTGCTCCTCTTTGGATGGATTACACGACCGAGCTTCATACAAAGCCTCTATCAATCGTCTGTGGGTAATTTGGTGAACATAGGGCTTGAATGTCAGTCAGGACCATGCACATGCATAATGGATTGAGCCAGCATATGTTTCCTCGATGTATGCAGGCTAGGTTTAAGGGAATTTCCCTGTTTGCTCCAAAGCTGCTCAAAGCTGCCGGCCTCATTCAGATAATTAATTGACTTTATGTCTCTGTGTTTAATGTACCTAAAGTGTGTGTGGCCTCTCTAAGTGAAGTGGACCCTTAGTCAGCGTTATCAGCGTTTTATTGATGCGTTTCATGACAGCGCTCGGCTCTTGTAGCAGGAAATGGGCTGGGTTGGACCATCTAATCCTGCTCAGGTTATGCAGCTCAGGGACGGCCCTGAGCTGCAGCACATACAGCAGCTCGCCAGTAACTGGGGCACCATTTGCATTACATAACTGCAGTGTTGCTGGGTTGATTCTGTGCCTCTATTTATTTTTATCATTTGATGCCCGCCTGCGGATGAGACTCGTTCGTCATGCAGGGACGCGCAGGGTGAGCCCGATGGCCGCGGACGGTCTGCGAGCTGTTGCTAGCTGCTGCCAGCCAGCTCTAACTAGGTCATGGCAGAAGCTCTGTCAGGGGTCTGTCCTGTGCAGCAGAGGCTATCACAGGGGTTTAATTCAAAACCTCTGTGGAGGTAAACATTGACTACTGTGACTTATCAACTGAGGTATATCATCTGTGGTCCAAAAGTATCAGGAGGCTTCTATTGTTCAGCTGATAACACTTGGGGCCATGTGAAGTTATTTTGTGGCACATGTGGATCTTACAAGTAAGCGGTCTCGTTGATTTTCTCCATAGACAGCAGATGCATGATGCAAATGTAAGGCAGGAAGCTAACTACAACTCCCAAGGTGCATTTCAGTAAGAAGCATCCAGTCATTGAGCTACCAGCTAATGACCAGTGAAAGACTGCACTGTTGAGAAAACTGATGATTCATTACGAAGTAATTTGCGGAGAATTCAGCATTTTGCATATTTGGCGCTGTCAGCTCGCATCGGTATTCAAGGCTCTCAGGTTTTGTAGGATTTAAACCCGTCCAGTGTGAAAAAAACCCACATGATTTCCCAGAACGGTGGCCATGACTTAAATTTACAGGGTCATTACATCATGCAAAAGAGTATGCATGTAACTAGAAGTCTTATGCTACCGCTCAGACCCTAACATAAAACTGCCTTTCAGCCATAACCTTAAATTTTGCAATGCTTTGGCATATAATCGCCACACCTTAACATGAGGGAGTTGCAAGATGCTGGTCGCCAATTGTTCGCTGCAAGCCATCAATGAACAGGTGATAGGAAGGAATGAATTTACAGGCACGCAGCGTCTCAGAGTGTTTTGATCTGAAATGTGGCATAAAAAGGTTTATCAGTCCTAGCTGTTGTTTTGATCTAGGTTCAGCATTTGGCGTGGCTTGGTACAAACAGGAAGTAGGAATATGGAGAAAAGAACCTGCAGAGCGCCTGGACCTCTGCCCGTTTTCACACCTCGGTGCACCTGGCTTCAGAAAGTTGCCAAAGTTTGGTCCCTCGTCCAACCTGAGATGAAAGGCTCCTCTAAACTGGCTGAGCAGCACGTCTGAAATGGTGACTAATCACCCGGAGGCACTTTTGCGCTGGCCTGGTGAATGTCTTGGTTGAAATGGACGTGACGAGAGTCCTGTCATGTACCCAGCTGGATCATCAGCACCAGAAAACTCACCTCTCTCGATCGTTGTCTCCCTAATTTCTTCTGCAGCTGCTGCTAAATGTCTCACTTCCATCCAACAGAAGAGCCTCATGTGCTGAGATGTGCCGTCTGATGCGTTTCCTCAAACCGTGAGCCAATTCCCGTCAACCCAGGGATGCTTAAATCGCTGAGAGCATGTCCTTGTTTTATCATCCACACCCTTTTTTCCTGCTAGTGCTCAAAATGTGTGCAGCAGTGCAATCACACTCAGAGATAATTGATAACAAAAGGCCAAATTGAAAACACTCTGCAGGGGAGGGTTAATAATCAAGTGCTCCACATTACTGATTAAACGCTTGCTTCATAGTTGTGAGTTGTATTGAATAAACAGCATGTGGCAGTGCTTTCCTGTTTATCTCCAAAGTATTTGGGTTTAGCTAAATCCCCCTGGCTTTTGTCGAGCCTCCTCCTCGTATAAAGTCTTTTACGTGCTGATTTGCTGCCATGCTGTTGTATCAGGCTGCAACTTGTTTCGCCGGCTCACTCGCCACGGGCGAAAGAGAGATAATAAAATTGTCCCAGAAACAAGCTCCAAAACAGACAAATTAGTTTGGTTTATGCTAAATTTGAGTGCAAATGAATTGGATGGCAAGCCTGCATGGAGTCCGCTTGGCAAGGCTGAGTTTCCTCCTCGCTCTCCCCCCACACAGCCCATTACAGCTGGTGGTTACAATGCAGAGAGGAGACATAAAACCAAGCAGGGGAGCGAGCTGGATGGGAAGAAATGTTAATGTCTAATCTGATTGGCTCCCACATCGTCAGGCAGACAAATGTAGAGGTTTGATATTATTACTGAGCGGCTCAAACTAATTGAGTGTAATTATACAGTAGAAATCCACCCGACAATGGCGTCCTCAGTGTGGGCCCCCGTTCTCACGCCATGTGTTTTACAGGATGCCGGGCGGGGACGAGTGCTCACTCAGCGTGTCAGCTCGACTCTTGAGGAGCCGGGGTAAAGCGCGGCTCTGAGGCCGGGGCGGATCGGACAGTTTGGGTGGGAGCCAGGCACATAAAAAGATTCAGACTCTCCACCTCTCCTCTCTCTCTCTCTCTCTCTCTCTCTCTCTCTCTCTCTCTCAGAGCACTCTCACACTTCATCTGGAGTGTTTAAATTAAGTTTCTCAGCGGGGGTGTACCAGCCTCCGGCCGGGTCTCTGACGGCTCCCCTCCATGTGCAGGTGACATACCACACATACCTGGGCCCTCCGCGTGGGTAGCCACGGGGCCGCAGGCTGTGGGAACCCAGCAAACTCTGGGGCGCTCGCTGCCTCGGAGAGTCAGAAGTAGTGGCGTTTTTTCCTTTTTTTCTCTCCTCTCATCTCACGGGAACTGTCTCCTTTCTCATCGCGACATCGGCTTTTCCCAAGACTCCAGTCTGAACGCAAACGGCTTCCCCCACATCCAACCACACGCTGTGGATAAGACTAAGCGGCCTCCGTCCGCTTGTAAAATTGGTTTAATAATTGCTGAGGCTGTTTTGATATGAGCCACTCGTCTGTTTTTCCAACCTCCGAGTAACGAGATTTGGCAGCCCCCAGTTAATACCTCGTGTTTTTATTATTGCAATTATATAATATTTTATAGCTCTCAGCATCACGTGTAGCAAAGTTAAATGCTTCTTTCATTTTCTTGATCACAGGAGGGAAGGTAGAGTGATTTGCACAACATGATGTCAGAAAATCTGTTTCACTTGCAGGATGTTTTCTTTCTTGTTTTTTTTTTTACATTTATGTCAGGTGAGTAAATCGAAACATTACCACATTTTCTGCTGTGGGTGATAATGAGCCATTCCAACTGACCTGCTTCTTCTCGGCT
Organism: Amniataba percoides; assembly: GCA_037176925.1. NCBI lineage: Eukaryota > Metazoa > Chordata > Actinopteri > Centrarchiformes > Terapontidae > Amniataba > Amniataba percoides. Next base: position 8,967,224 of record JBAJHX010000011.1, on the reverse strand, counting down.
TCAGCATGTGAACCACCTCGCCCGCCTGCCGATGACGACGTGATGCGCGCTAATGTGCGGCTGAATCTCTGACCCATGTCACAAGTTGCGTGTGCGCTTCATGCCTCGGTAATGACCCCCAGCAAACGCGTGGGTTTCGCGTTCGCCCGCTGAGCATAAAGTTGTTATCTTCGGCGTGTGAAGGTTTATCACCCGCCGCTCAATAAAGGACACTTTAACAATCAAGTCGGCAAAATAAAAGAGGAATCTTTTCCAGACTGGTTGGGGAGGCTCTTTTCTTTACTTTGCAGTGAGGAGGACACTGAGTGTCTGCTCTGCCCAGGGCTTTGTGCCAGCTCCTATTATTGGACGTCCATTTTCCCTCGTCCATTGAGACCGTCCATTGTGCCCTTTGAGCTGAGGGGCCAATTACGGACTCGGTTCCTCCAATCACGATGCAGATCAAAGTTGATACCGGGGCCGCGTGCGGTCGGAGTCACATGCGTCCTTCCCCAAACATTAGCGCTTTGCACCAATCTCCATTCACCCTGTGGTTTCCTCTCAAAGGGCCGAGCGCCGGGAACAGAGGGGCCTTTTGAGAGCCTGCACAGGCGAGGAGATGAGTCTTCTCTCTAAACGCCGGCGTTATCTCGCCGCAGGATCAAACACTTTCAGTGTGTCCTCAGATTTACACAAGCAGCGGTTTAGATAAAAGAGTCACACAGTTAAAGAGTAAATTTGTTGTTGTTCAGCTCGATAAAAAAGTTAAAATTGTAACAGAATTAAAACTGATAACAATAAACATGTTGTATGTATGTCTCAGGGAATAAGGCTCTGATCATGCCAGTTTTATACTTACAGATCTGATCATACCACATTAAAAAGTGTGATCAGATCAGATGTTCACAGTAACCCTGAGGAAGTTGTGCATTTTATTCGCTTGTGACTATAATTCAGCATTATTTCCCCCCTCTCCCTTCAAAGAAACACCCCCGAAAGTAGCGACTATTTTCTTAGCTCTTAGCTTCAAGTTTCTTTAAGTCTCCTTAAAGTAAAGCACAAAGAGAAGACGACACATTGCAGCGGTGATGTAGCAGATGATCAGACCCAGATTTCAAATAGCAAATTAAACAATGGTCCATATCTCTGTATGTCTTACAAGCAGCCAAAACCTGCACTTAAAGACTTTTCGTGATCACTGTGTGCCTGGAAAACTGATGTGCTGGAAAGCATGTTGTGTTGCTATGACAACCACCATCAGCTAACATAAAACGCAATTAATGTAAATGTGGCTGTGGTTTTTATAATGTCGTTATACATTCTTTAAACCACACACACACACAAAAATGGGCATGACATTTACAGCACCACGAAATAAGTTGAGTCATATTTGAAATAACCGGAGCCACGTTTGACATCATTAAACTGACTGTGGCTTGTCCAATCAGGGGAACCTGATCCAAGCACAGTAGTCGGCGGAGCTTATCCCAGGGTGTTAACCCCGTCCACCTGGCGTGGAAACTGCATCCCAAGGGGCGTTTGTTTATCGCACGCAGATGAGGCACCATCTTTGCGTCCGACTGAACAAGGCAAAACTGGCAGAGGGCAGCTAACAGGATTGGACGTGCAGATTAAGACCCCAGTGTACTTCGTTCGGGGGGTGCAGGCAGAGGCTGAGGAGGGGCTGCATCTGTCAGCACCCGGGATGCCCACCTCTTCACCTCGCAGCTGGGGCGGGACAGGCTCCCTCTTTGGCCTCCTGGCAGAGCGGGCGCGGGCGTGAGCGGCAGAAGGGCGGCAGCGAGCGCGTCCTGTCTATTCTCCCACACAGAGGCCGCCCTGTGATCACATCCTCCTCATCAGGCGCTGAGCCAAACCCTCAGCTGGGATCTGAGAGGGCCCTTTCATGCAAGCTCAAAACGTGGGGGGAACCAGGCTTGTTGTTTTTGGGTTTACTGATCTAGATGTCTGTCTATAAATCCTTTGGAGGTTTTTTTTTAAAGCGGACACACTCACTCTGATTGTGGGGCTTTTAACACCTCTATTTTTAAACGCTTAACTACAGTGATTGTCTGTTGCGCTCTGAGTGCTGCTCAAACACTCAATACTGTGCCTGAATGCATCCTGTGTGGACACTTTTTACTGCAGAGCCAGAGAGCTTTTAGACCTCGCTGCTTACGTCTTTTCGTCCATTTGTGCTCTTCTGAAATGCTGTCGTTTGAACATGTGCTCCTCTCTTACATATCATGACTAAAAAACTTCATATGTAGCAGAAACAGTCTGTAAATGTAGTGTTTTGACCCCAGTTTTTGCCCCCTCTCTGGGTCTCAGTGTTGGTTGGTGGTCTGTGAAGTGCCACAACGATCTTAGTATCACTTCCTGCCCGGGATCCAGGGAAATATTTACATGTTTCTGCATTAGCCTCGACCACTGAGTAAATACATACAGAGACCACTTTAAAACTAACATTTGATATATGGCTCGGCGTAAGTGCTCGAGGCCTCCCTTGTTTATTTTGATACGGGCTGATTGATGACGACTGAGGGCGCGTTTGCGTGCCAGCATGCCCATGAATATGCGGATGTGTGCTCACATGTGTTGACGTGAATGGGCGTTTTTGCATGCAAATGCCCTTGAGTCTTAAGACGGGGTAATTTCCACACGTGTTTATGCCCGAGGACACTGCGGGACTTGCTATCAGGGTAAAATAGATGCCTTCCAGGGAAGTTGCCTCACCCAGCTGAGGCTCTACTGGTCAGGCTTGTATGGCGAGTTCCTGCCAGGTGTTCACATGGAGGGGCGGGGCTTCCTCGCACCTGGTGACCTCTTTGTTTTTAAAGGGGTCAAAGGTTAATGCTAAAAGATGTCGGGGTGGTGGAACCTGGTTTTATTTTTGCTCAGCACGCTCTTTGAACCGCTGACGCAACTGCTTTGGAATTTAAGACCCTTGTAATTCACAAATTGCTCCTAACCTGACAAACGATATAAATTATTTAGTCGTTCTTGACCTCGGTGTAGACTCGCAGCCATTCCTGTAATTGCCTTTAATTTGTTTTATTATGTTTATATTATTTTACCATTAATCTCGTTGAAGCTCTGACAAATGGAGCGTCCAATTTGCAAGAATGCATTACCAAAACAGTCAGTCAATCCAACCTAGATTCAATTTTCTGGCCGTCCCTGACCAAAATCATTACAGGGTTATTAATGTTACGATGCCTTCTCACTGACAAGTGAAGCACCCTTAAATCACTGAAAGATGCATTTTAATAATCTTTATTATTTAGACATGGTTCATTATATCTTTGCAGAGACTGCCATCATACAGTGGTTTACACTGGTTTGATGCACAGGTGACTTGTGGCATTAGCGTCAATCCAGTTATTCACCTTCATACCATAAGTGAAAGCACACTTAGTTTGCACAATAGATTTCAAAGTCATTTTCTATTTAATAAAGGTTTCATGAGTAGGTGGATCCAGCTTTGATTGAAAACCATTAGTCACTTACAGGAATGTGTTCGGGGCGGGGCGCTGATTTTTACACCTGCATCACCTCGGCTGGCTTTGCACCACCTGAGCGGCGTGAAGCGACTGATGTCATAAATTCCTCGGCGAGGCTCGCCCAGGCGCCTGCTGACTGATGAGTCGGTAATCTCCGTCTGAGCGGGAGCACCACCTGTCACTCAGCTCCCATCAATCACAGCGATAGCTGCAGGTCAGGGGCTCAATTCTCGGAGGGCGAAAACACTGCTAATGTGGGTCAGCGTGAAGAAGGTTCATATTCAATGTCTGCTGCTATGTCAAATGTGAAACTACGTGTAGATGCTTCGATTTTCTGGTTGGTGATTTGGTAGATAAATAACACCTGAGAGCTCATAGTGCACATAGTTTGTAAGAATATGACTCAAGATGAAGATTGTCTGTATTTTCAATGTTGACGAAGACTTGTGAGGCCGTTTTGTCAGAAACATTTCGGTCGTTGGTTGATATCTTGAAACCTTGAGCAACCAAACTGATCTTACACGGTCATTTCCGTGGCCTGATGGGAACTGGATAAACTAGAAGACATTATGACGATGATGTGAGTCACTGCTGCTCAGCATCTATTTAGAATAAAGCACTGAAGCATGATTTGGTAACTTTTTTTCACCTCAGAAATACAATTTAGTGGATATTTTATTTGACATTTGGATAGTGGGTTTACTGTATGTCTTCACATTAACTACTCAACATACCTGATATTCTGCTACTGCACATTTTGGATAGTAAGATAACCGACAGGGTCAGTAGTACAGAAATGTGAATGAATATAAGAGAAAGAAAAGTCAGCTAAGAGTGGGGCAAAAATGTTTTTAGACCACATAACATAACAAGAAGGAGGAGGGCAGGTTTGAGAGGAGCTCTGTAATGTAGGCTCGCTCTTCACTTCATACCACTGACAAACCATTGGGAGAGCCGGTGAGATGATTTTCTTGCTTTTTGCAGGGTGAATGTAAAATACAGTTTGCAGTTCTGGGAACAATATTGAAGTTTAGGATCCTTCTGCTTCAACAAGTGTAAAAAGAAAGCACACAAGACAGAAGATGAAGCAGAATCTAGCAACTCTCCAACCTTTTCTCACCTCTGAAACATCAGAATTTGATTTTAGTTGACAGTTCAGGGGGCAATATGACTCCAGAACGGCCTCCGTGTTTTCCAGCCTGAGCTATCATTAAGTCTTGTGCTGCCTACTTGTCCAGACCACTGCGCATAAAACAAAACCTGCAATTTGAGGTTCATAGTTCATTCTCAGGGTTTCCCTCTAAAAACTGGGTTAGCGGAGGAGAAACGCACAGTCGAGAAAACAATATTACCAAACGGGGAGTTTAGTAGCTGTTCTGGAGATTTTGATTTCGGCGATGCTGCATAAAATCACCAGCCAAGTGTAAAATAAAATGTTTTACTTTAAGAAGAAATGCCTCCCACTTTTATCCCCTGTCGAGTGGACCCACGTGTCTCTGCACTGAAAAGTGAATTGACCAGCACAAAGCAGTTGGACCGAGTCCCTCTCTTCTCCTGCCAGAGCTCGCGAGTCATGTGACATATTTGATGTCAAACAGAGGCGCTGCGCTCGCAGTGAAACAGGGGGAAAATACTATAATAATATCAAGGAGCCCTTTCACTGGCTGTTTGACACTCCTGTCGCTCTGCCAGTCAGCTGCATGAACACACACACAGATTTTCTCTTACTTTTCGCTGCCAAGTCCTTCTTTACGTTACCTCAGATCTCCTTGAGTGGCAGCGGCGCTCGTTTTAGTGAAGCGGCCAGTTTTCAGAAACCGCACTATGACTCGAGTGTGAGTTTTGTACACAAGCGAGAGTCGCAGAAAGAGAAAGTCAACCTGGAGTCTAAATTAGAAACCTCTCCTGACACATGTTAATGTTTTATGTCTTTACACGCATGCACAAATACCGGCCAGTCACTGCTTCACACACAAACACGTAAAAATCACACGCTCACACGCTCTCCTGGGCAGCAAACCACAGTCGGTCTCGCCCAGGTGATTGAATCCAACCTGACTCGCTGGTTAAATATTGACAAGAGCTGATGTGGCCTTGCCGAGGAGAGACGAGAATTCAGATGAGGCACTTCGCTGGCAAGACTGCACGACCGCCTGCTGCATCATCAGTCCAACACACACACACACACACCGGCGAATGCAAACCCACGCGTGCACACAGTGGCAGGCAGCAGCTGAGACTCAGCAAAGCGAAGCAGCCGGGGCAGAAGTGGGGAACGGAGCGGAAGGAGAGGAGGGCGAGCAGACGAGAGAGGCGCGCGGAGGATGAGCCAGTTCGTGGACCACGCCGCCGCGTCGGTCTGCGGGAGGATCCGAAACCTTCCCCTGCTGGAGCTCCTGGCGGTGAGTCTCAGATCCGTACGTCGCCCCTCCACCCTCCACCCCATCCCCTCCGGTCCCTCCATCCCTTCCAACCCCTCCATCCGTCGAGGAGGTATCTGGGGCAGGAGGCAGGCTGTCTGGAGCTGGAAGTAGGTCTGACTGGGTGATAATCAGGCTAACATCCTGCCCTCCAGTCTGCCCAAATCCACAACCACCTACATCGCTAGTGCCCCAGACAGGAGACAGGAACTGCCCTGGGTTAGAGGGGCAGGGCAGGGTGTGTGTGTGTGTGTGTGGGAGGGGGGTGTTGGACGAAGGAAAGTTAAAATTCATCAGGAAGCGAGTGAACTGTAAGTTTGTACTTTGTGTGTGTACAGTATTTACACCTAATGTATTAAGCTTTTTGTACTACTTATTGTGCAAACTACTGAGCAACTACTTTGCGGAAAAAAAGAGTTGATCATTTTTTTGGTGATTTTTTTTGTTGCTTTAGTTGAAAGTTAAAGAAAAAATGTGTTTGCATCCTCCACCTTCTGAAATGTGAAGATTTGCTTCTAAATGTGAAGTAAATATCTTTGTTTCTTGCTGATGGTGTGTGGGAATTCTTGAGCATCTCGACTGTGCAGTGGGCTCGATCATGTTTCCATATGTAGGTCACTAGCCGACAAGCTGTGAGTGCCGCTAATTACATGCGAGAGTCGGGCTCGTTTCGCGGACGCGTCTCCAGAAGGTCTGAATCGGGGGACCTGCCTGCCATCTGCACGAATTCACCCCAAGTGCTTGAGACGGATTGTGACATTTGACAATTTATTACTCGTTTGCCTAATGAGTGTGTGTTGATATTTATGATATTTATGTGTATACTGATGAGGGGGGTGAAGCAACATTTCACTGTGGTGCATAAGCCAGATTTTAGGTTTTCAGGATGTCTTACATGATTCGGTTCTTGGCTCTTTATTTGGGCTTTTGTTTTCAGTTTTTGGCGGAGGAGCAGGGATGTGGGATCCTTCGTGCTTCGTCTTGTTGGACTGCCTTGAAAACTTGATTTGTGTTCTTCTGGAAACAAACCACAACATAAAAATAGAAAGAAAATTGATTATTCTGCGGGATTTTTCTTTCTTTTGGTATCTTTTCTCTTCCTTAGCTTTCACTTTCCAAACATCTCTCCCCGTCCTTCCTTCGCTCTCCCCTCATTGAGCCAGAGGTGTTTTGTGGAAATCCAGGGGTTCTTAGCCTCTGCCACCGCATGGACGCAATTATGCAGACAAATGTCTCCGCCGAGCTCCGAGGCTCCATATATCCTTTATCTAATTACATTAACAGGAGCTGGATAGTGACTAATGGCTCGTGGAGGAGAAGAAGAGGAGGGGAGGAGGAGAAGAGGAGGAGGAGGAGGGGGACACACGACGAGGAGCTGGAGAGGCCCGGGATGCATGATTGCATTTTTCCATCTTATTTCACTCTCTCGCTCCTCCTCGTGCCCAGATCGCTCCCTGTGCTCCGTTTAGAAATCCCCCCGCCAACAACCCCAAACTCACACACACACACACACACACACACACTGACCCACTGAGTCTTTTTTTTCCATCCTGAAAGACTTCTGTGTAGTTCTTTCTCACTGGCTGTAACGCATTGTGGCAGGACTGTCGGCATTACGGCTGATGTTCTGCGCCGTCCATCATATTTCTGTGTTGCAGGTCGGCACTCAAAAGCCTCAAACAAGATAAAGCTTTGTCAGGTCCACAAGAGACTCGTCCCTGTTTGCTCCTCTTTCACAGAGAGCTGAATGAAAGCCGTGCGTGCACTGCGGGCCACGAGCGAACGCGGTCTGTTTGTGCTCTGCTTGGCGTGCAAACCACCTTAAAACTCCAGGAGTGCTCTTTCTTTATCGTCCTGAGCTGGGCCAAGCATTGCGCTGCCAAAATAAAAGCCTTATCAACCTGCCTGTGGCAAGCAGTAAAAAAAAGGGAGGGAATGCAAAGGCCATTGTGTGTTTTCATGACTTAGTCATCCGTTTTAGTCATCGTAAAACAAATCTCTTTATAAGAGGGGCAAATGGGTGTTTTGCATGCTCTAACCCATTAGCTAATAAGTACATAATCCAAAGCATACTCGAAGATTTTAGACTGATTATGTTCCTTCAGGGCAGCGATTGGGTTCCATTCATTTTAATATCAGCTTGCCGAAACTTGCTGGAGACAGGTAATTTTTTGCATTTTTGCCAAAGTAACTGAATCTCACGGTGGTTAAGGAGTCACAAGCAGGTACTGTTCTTTGGTTGTCATGAGCCCTCACCCAATTCCAGCCTGTGTGCCAATCCTGTGCAGGTTTTTACTGTGTTTTATGTTCATTAACGACGTCATTAAAGGATAGATTCACTTTAATCGAGCTTGTCTGAGAGCGATGTTTACGCTGAAATCATTTTCTGTTGCTCGAGTTGTTCCTTTTGAAGAAAGAGAGAGTTTTTATTTATGCATTTACAGTCTGCACAGCACATGACACGCATGTGAGTGTACATATGTGTGCTGTGTGAAGGTGAGCATACAAATGTGAACCTACAGTGTCCTTTAATTATCCTAAAATACACTGTAAAGACTCCCACAGTGCGCTACATTAACCCTGTTAACTCCAGCGTGTGAATTATAGGTGTGAAATGTTTTCATCGTGCAGTGCCCTGAAAAATTCCAGCAATGAAAATCACAGTGAGTCAGGTGGAAAAATGTCCGAACAGCGACAGCACACCTGGCAGCGATGACGCCAAGCGCTGCTGATTCACAAGTGTCTGAAATGTCACCCCGCCGCTCACGACAAGGGTGTCTGTCGCTGGAAATGATGACTTTTCTTTGTGCCGCTATGTTGCATCGCACGAATAAGAAAAGAGCATCTCGCAGCTGCAAAACATTAAACTAATTACTGACGCGGCGAGACAGCTCGTAGAAGATCTTGGCAAACAAACAAAAAAAGTATTAAATCTTTTGTAAAAACATTGTGCTTTCTCTTTGTGAGGTTTAATTGTCAGTGGCATCCTGAGTCACAGTTTGATTGATGGCTGTCTGTTGCATGCAGAGCATTTTTTGGTTTGCGCAGAACAAAACAGATTTCTTGTGCACCAGTTTCACTCCCTCAGCAGCAATGTAAGCTTTTTCATGAGTCACATTAATTAAGATTATTATAAAAGGGATGCATTTTGTTTAATCAGTGCGACATCAGCAACTAGTTTCTTCTGTCTTTTCAATGTCGGCACTTCATTTTCGGTGGTCAGTGAATAATGCAGGTGTCAGTAGTTTCCTGTTTTCTCCCTAGGAGGTTTGCAGCGGGCTTACAGGAGCTCAGCAGTCTGCTGGCTCACATTACTTTATGCTAATATCCCCCAGCTGCAACCTGCACCACCCTCCTGCTTCCCTGCCTCGCTTTCTCTGTCTCTGTCTCGCACACACACACGCACAGGCACAAAACAACACACACTCTCACAAGCCCCCGGGACAGTCATGGGAGGGCCGTGAAAAGGAAGCCGAGATGATTAATTAACTCTGCCCTCATTTTGATACCGCCTTATTGGCTTTCAACAGCCGAAATTCAGATTCAGAGCTTTGCATGGATTATCCTCCCACCACCACCGCCGCTGCCGCCTCCGCCACCACCACAACAACGGCTACCACCCAAAACAGACACACACAACACACTTCCCAAATATCAAGGTCATGTTGTTACTCATGCTGCGGTGCGTGCGTGACATTGGTTTTCCGGGCAGGTTGCGTTGCTCAGCAGCTTTGTCGAACGCCGCTCTTCATGCTAATGAGAAAGAAGCTCACAGGACGCTGGCTGCAAACGCCGCTGACAGATGCTGACAGACATAAACACCCAAGATCGGTCGTAATTATAATTGTCGAGGCCGGTCTGGATTTAATGGCGTACAGGTGAACGGTTGCGGTTTTGACTTTCTTTTGCGTGTTGCTCAATGTTCGTCACTTTCCAGCAGCTGCAAATAAATCACATATTTATTTGACGGGGTGAACTTCCAGAGAACATTAAATGTTTTCAAAAACAGCGTTGCTCAATTTCTCTTTGGGTGGTGTCAGTCTTTAAAAAGTCAGACCTACTCATCATGCCTCCAGAGACTGTTAACTAATTACAGTGATTGTACTTCAGAAATGCTTTCATGAGCTTATTCCACAAATATAGACCAAAAAAACAGGAATTGGAAACATTTTTATTAGTTTTGCTTAGAAGTTCGAACTCGAATGATCTGAAAAAAAGGTGCCTTGAAATTTGAATTTTCATTTGAGGAGAAATGTCAGCTGATTTTAATCATTACTATTCACATTGAACAGGCTATCTGTAATCCCAAACATGTGTCCAACAACAGGGTACATGTAGTATGTGTCTGCTAATGTGAAGCACGTGTGAATTCATGTGGACACTATCAGTGTTTGTTCATGTGCAGGCAAATATCTGTCTATATATATGTATGCTGAAGAGGCCGGGTGAGTGTGTGCTTCCATGTGGTCGCCTCACATGGATTTCACCGTGTTGGTGTGTGTGTGTGTGTTTTGTGTGTGTTTCAAAGCGCCGTGAGCACCATGTGCTCCAGCTGGTTGCGTCCCTGCAGTGGTCTGGCCCTGACCGACCGTCCTCTGGTCCCCTGTGCTTTTCTATTGATGACAGCCTCTGAGTGCAGACAGCTCGGCGGCTTTAAAGGGCCTGTCAGCTCCCAGCGGCGGAGCTAGACACAACACAATAGTGCTCCTGTATATTGTCTATTCGCTGGGGAAAAGCTCACAGCCCAGTTGTCTTTCTTCCTTTTTTTTCCTTTCTCTTTTTGTTTTAAACTGTCCATCATCTGTTTGCTATCCCTCCTGCTTTTTCTCTCTGCTGTTCGTCTCTCGCTCTCATTGTGCACATGTTGAGAGTTGCTCCGTGCACGTCTCTTCATCATCTCCCTCCCAAACAAAAGATCACCTGCCTGGCTGTGTGATGTGTCACAGGGTGGGAGCCCCGAGGGAGAGCCTGCAGCCTCATGAGGAAGTTTGTTACCACTGCGTCATGTCGGGCTCCTATTATCTCCCTGAATGCACTACAGGCAATTTTACCCACTGGATGTGAGTTGCGGTGGATTAACCCATTTTTGCAAGCGTTTGAACTTTTGTGTGGCACTTCTTTGTTGGAAATTCAGCGAGTGTGCAACGTGTAGCCTCCGCTGCATGTTGCCCGTTGCGAGAAAACGGTTTTAATTCTGTCCGACGTGTTTTAAAGGAAAAGGCCAGTGGTTATTTTCACAGCGCGAGCCAGTCCCTGAAATGTTTCTCCACAATATCCTGCGCTCATGTGCAAACACAGCGACAGAGCGGATGCAACAAAAGCCGAGAGATCTGCCTTGCCTCAGACCGCTGCAGTGCGTTGCATTATAATAAGGTGTTGTCTGCAGGGAACCTGATTTCGTCTGACGTGGCTAATGCGCTCTGTCAGAAGCGTTTGCGGCTGACGCTAGCCTGGCCTCTGCTCGCCGAAAAAAGGGAGAGAAGAGGGAGCCGAGCGCCGTCCAGCCAGCCACATCTGCCTGCCGGCTACGCTTACACCACAGCCTCGCAGTCAGGAGCCGGTGACCTTCATGCCACTCCCACTATTTGAGGAGCCGGGTGCTGTCAGGGCCGATAGGTGGACTGTGTTGATCTTCTCCCTGCCTGCAAGTACATTATATTCCAGAGAGTTTCCTAATCACGCTGCTTTATTTCAAAGCAATCAGCATTTCCACGTGGCGCTCGATTGTGTTATCTCAGGGCTTTAAAGGGCTCATCATAGCAGGGCCACTGTCTTCACATTAACTCAAATGCCAAGTATCAATATGGAGGTGTGGAGTGGGGCCATTACTATGATTAGAGGGAAATTCATGCAGGAGCTGTGTGATGGCAGACCATTATGAGGAGTCAGTGGCTGGAAGATTGGCCGCTGCTGTGGATTCAATCATCACGCTGCAAAAAGTCCTTTGTTTTACCCTCATCCGGCCAGCAGGATGCGATTCTACCGTGACACAAAGGCGAATACCTCTCGAAAAGAAATGACACGTTGATGATTTAGATGCTGGTTTCAGAAGACCAATTAAAGAAGAATGAAATGATCTCTTTTTTTGTCTTTTTTGAGTCACGTGAGACTCAATAAAGAAGTTTGCATGACTTAATGCAATGTTTCGCTGTGCATTTCCAGCCTTTAATCTTATTGATTCTTGAGATGAAGTAATTTGGCTGCCCAGCTCTTTGTCATTAAAAGGCAGGCAATGCGTACAAAGATCCATGAGAGGGATCAATATCATCTGCATGTAGTAACATTTGTCTGCGTGAGTCAGCCAGCTAGCTGGAGCCGCTCACATTATTGAGTCTCCGTCACTTTCGAAAGAGATAATATGATCTGTATGCCTTTCATGAGTCCATAACTCAACTTTATGGTGATGTGCTTGTGGCGCTCAATGATTTTCCGGGGACCCTCTCTCGGCGGGCAGACATCAGAGCAGTGATTGAGGTTTTATGAGGCGTACCGAGCCTCAGGTGAGCAGGGATGAATGAGGGATGCCTTGACCCTCGGGGGCCGATTGTCCGCGGTGTCAGCGCGGTCAGCGGTGGGCTTTGTGTGTGGTCACGGTGGTCACTGAGGGGCTATTGGCCATCGAGCTGCAGCTCAGCATCCATCTGGCACAACAGCTGGAGGAGCGAGAGATCTCCACGCAGGAAATTATGCAGAGCAAACAGGATTCTTATGATTATTTTATTGAGTTCATTTCTTCGGGATTATCGTCATTTTTGCAGGAAATGAGTCTGATGTGCTAACGGCCCCAACAAAGCAGTCATTTATTTACTCTTTGTTGGATATTGCAGCACAGCCCAGCCCCTGCAACTCATTCGGATACAAACAAGCTTTATTTTGGAGGCATTTCCTGGTTGGCTTTTCTGTCTTTCCCGCCCTTCCTCTGTCTCACTTGTGCCTGAGTCTGAGCATCGAGGGGGGGTTACGAGACTCAAGTCGAACCAGCTGAATTAGTGCATTATTAAGCCGTTCTCCCCCTGACCCACTTCCCCCTACCGCCTGCATGGCTTCGCTCCAGCGTGGGGTCTGTGTGTACGCTGGGAAGCATTTGGTCTCAGGATACGTTTTTCACCGTAAATGGACCTCTTATGTGCGGCGAGCCCTCGGAGAGGATGCTGAAATGAGGCGATGGTGAAAGCTCTTCATTTTCTGATCAGGCCTCCATTCAGACGGACCCAGCGAGCCCCTTTTCAGCGTGGTCGGGTATCACCATCTGACATGCAACACAACAATACAGAAAACAGCTATTTGTTCCCACATAAAACCACGATGAAAGGCACGTTATTGGCAATTAAATACCGTCACAACTATGTATTCAGTTTCAGAGGTGGTTTAAATACTGTTGCAACTGATTAGTTTAATTATGGATTAATGATGATGATCATTTTTAAAATAGATTATTTGGTCTGTAGTTCCCAGACCAAAACAGTCCAAACCCCCAAAAATTCGATGAACACTGATGATTAGGACACAACTCAGAAGCTTTAACCTGTGAGTGTCTCTCATTTTTATTGATAAATCATGTGGCTTCGTTTAATGGAAACGGTACCAATGCATTAAGCAAACAAGGCACAACTTTTTAATTAGTGAGCTGTAGAGTGAGTCAGTCTGTTTTTTCACTCTTTGTGCTAAGCTAACTGCCTCCTTGCTATAATTATATCCAACATAATATGTGTGGTATCTTCTCATCCAACAACCCCTCATAAAATGCAAACAAAACAATCTGCATGTTTACTGAAATTCAATATGTGTTTTCTTGCGTGATATTAAACAGTCATATTTTCTTTGGCTATCTTATCTGTTCACGTCCATTAATAATATGTGGTCAGTCCAACTTCTGACCTACAAGGGGAACAAAGCAGAAGGCTCCAGCATGTCCTCTATAACGCCACAGTATTATAAAGGGCATGTATAATACCGCGGCTCATGCTTTCAGGGGTCGAGGGCATCTGATGGGCAAGCTTTTGTAAACCCTCCGAATGAAGCCGCTGCCTCACTTCAATCAGCTTTTTCGGAGGGCCCCGGCTGAGAAATGGCTTCCAGCGGGTTCGGAGAATGCGGGAGCGCTCGCTAAAAGAGGGGCTGCCCCAGATAAAGAGGGTTAGCCGAGTAAACAAATAATGATGACAGAACAGTGTTGTTATTGTAAGAGCAAATAGCTGGCCTAAGCGAAGGAAATTCAGGTCCTTGCACTGCGACATTTTCCCACACAGAAGTATCACATCACTGATCCGAAAATATCTCCAAAGAGCTGAAACATCTCAGGATATGAAATCCACGAGGCAACATTTAAATACAAACAAATAACTATAATCATGATAATAATGATGGAAATTTAATTTATTTACCAGATCGACCTTTGACACCCTGTTTCATTTTTCTGAGGGGGGATCAGACTTTCTTCACACAGAGAAATCCGATGCGTTTCAAGCCCGAGACAAGCGAGTATTCAAGTCCGCTGATGTCACCCAGTCGGAGAGGCTTAAGGAGAAACAGTGCCGATGTCAAATTCTTCCCCAGCTCCCATCTGGAAGAAATAAAACAAATATGGTTGCTAAAAATAAGACTGCACTTGAGATGATAAGAAGGATTTAGTGCCATTAACTGTGTAAATACAGTGTGTGGTTGGCTCCAGACTCATATCGAAATTCCTTCCCAACCTGGACGAGCGCTGACTGTAAAAAGCCCCCTGAAATAGGCTGCAATAATGCCTTTCCAAAGTCGATGATGGTCGATTTAAATATTTTATGCTGCTGAATTATTGGACTCTCTGTCCCCTTTCAGATCACTTGACGGAGTGCGGTGAGCCGCTGCACTGAGAGGTCTTTGTTCACATTAACCCATGAAATGGATGCAGCCAAAGAGGCGCGGAGATGATCTCTTGAAGCCAAAATCACCTCCATGACATTGGAACTGAAATATAAGAACAAAAAAACTTCCTGCGTGCTTTGTGGTCTGTCTGCCGCACGGATGCCTGCTTTACATTTCAGATTGCAAGTGGCGGCAGCGTCACGTTTCATGACTGTGGCCTGGAAAGTGTGAAACATGAAAATCCTGCATGGCTGTGGCATTCTTATGCATGCGGCTGAAAGTACGGTGTTTATTTTGAAGGGCAAAATGTGTCAAAGTGAACATGTTCAAGGTCTGTGTGTCACAAATTTGGTGAAAACAGGCCCCTTTATTTGCCTGAACACTCGTAAGCAGAGTTACGCAGGCGTCATGGCTCAAGTGAATATTTGTAAAATGAAAAAGGGGCAAATGGGACAAATTCCGCGACAAAGTGTAACGAACTTTGACACAGGAAGGTGGACACAAATGCTCGACCGGCCAGATTCATGTGGTGACAAATTTTAGACATGAACATGACAAGACTAAACATGACACTAACAAACATGACGAGACACAACAGAAAGCTCTGAAGTGCTCTCATCAGGCCCAGTTTCAGAGCAAAAAAGTTCAGATGAAGTGACTCTACACTGCCTGCTCAGCACAGACACATGCAGTATTTCTCTATCATTTTACCTGCAGCTCAACTGGCTTGCTCGAATGTATAAATCTAAGAGACCTGAGCAAGTAAAACTATG